>VWZF01006186.1:0-406403 GCA_013396755.1 Sclerurus mexicanus | reverse complement strand
AGGGAGGCACGGGCACCCTCCCGGAGCGGCCGCCTGCCCGGCGCCCGAGTTCTCCCCGTCCCTGCTCCGGTGCCAGCGCCTCAGCAGCCAGGCATCATCCGCCCCCCAGTGCCATGGAGCGAGGAAAGGCAAGGAAGAGTTTAATCCCACACAAGGGAATATTAGGTCCTTCCCAACCTGCTCTAAAGGAAAGAACTCCAGCGAAGTCTCCCTGTTTCATCCCTTGTGGTGTAAAAAAAGGGATCGTGTCTAAGCTGCTGAGCTGCCCCAGCACAGCACACCCAAGCCCAGCCCGATGGGAGCAGCCAGGCGGGTGCCGGCATCCCATCCCGTGTACCTGGAGCACCAGTCCTGAGACACCCTTGGCCTGCACATTCACAACGAGCACTTGTGCCTCTGCTTGAGGCTGGGTTCTCTCAGGGGTCGGTCTTGTACCCATCCCCTTGACACCATCCTATGTGGATCCTGCAGCTCTTGTCTTTCTGCTGCTTTGAGACTCACAAACCTGTGTAAGATGGAGACAGAAAAGACATTGGGTCAAGTAGCCCAACTCACAGGCCCAGCAAAGTGTCATGTCAGCAGTCAAGATGTAAGATTTGTGACAGATTACTGCACATATGCTAATGAATAATATCAGATAGTCTAAACCACTCCTCTTAAAGGAAGCCAAAGGTACAGGTGAAGAGCAGGGCACCACAGTCATGATGCAGGAGCGTGACAAATGCTTTTAGTGACATATGTGTGACACCTACTCACCCCAAGGTACATGCATTGGTTGCTGCATGTGTTCCTTTATGAGAATTGTGCCCAGAAGATGGAGTCTGTTCCAGTTCAGGCAGGGGTAGGGATCAGGCTGCGGGGTGGATTATAATGTTCCCTGTTTAGATTGAGATGGCAGTTGTCACTTTTTCTAAAGAAATGGTTATCTGTATGGACAGGTGGGTTAAGGTGCCTTATTATAGCTATAGTACTGCACACGCTCAAAGCACTCTGCCCATATTACCTATGAATTCCTGTAAACATCTCCATGAAGCATGATTATATTTTCTTACATAAGATGTAAAGACTTAAACATTAGGGAGAACAGCCATCCCAGCTCACCTAAGCAGGAAGTTTCAGACCCAGAAGAAGAACATGAGCAGAAGCCCAGCATCACTGTAGAGCACTCTGCTCCCAAATGTCCTTTGGTGAGCATAGTGGATCTGAAAGCCTCAGGCAGGTACAGGAAGTTTAGACATTCAAGATAGTTGTCAAAAGGCACGTTCCTATAAGCAAATAATTTCTAGTTCGAAACTACTTACCTTTATTCTACACACTGCCAGCCTGCTTCTAACGCATTCTCCACAAAGTCCTGCTGTCCTCTTTTTTTGTTTGTCCTTTGCTAGCAGCCCTACTTTCTTCCTGTTCACTTGCTCTCACAAAGTCCTTGTCTCCATCCCTGCAGCTGAGTATTCCAGGCTGACTGCCACCTACCACCCTGAGAGCTGATGGGGCACTGAAAAAAATATGAAAGAAATTATGTTTAACATTATAGATGTTAGAACAGGAGAAGAGATAAAATAGGCATGAATGAATGTGGCATGTGTCAGTTTCACACACTGCCAGCAGGGTGGGTACCTTGTCTCCAGTAAAATGGTGCTTCACAGCCTAGTCTCCAAAGGGACGGTGTTATGGTAATCCAAAAGTGTTGTGGTAATCCAGAATATATCTATGCTAAGAGACAAATGAATTTTCATTATCACACACATTTTTCATCCTGAAGCACCTTACATGGTGGTATTGTTGTTAATATATTATTATTAGTGCTTTCAATACACACTTTACTATTTTGCTTATGCAGTTATTTTCATGGCACTATTTGCAGATACAAGTGGTACAGCAGCCATTCCATATGGATTTTGGAGAAATCCAAAGAGACTCTGGTTCAGTTTATCTTTCTTACAGTGAAACCAGTGTGTCCTGGGACAAAATGGACACAAAAATATTACTTGTCTTTATGTGGATATGAATGCCATGCAAATAGTTTATATACTTTGCTAGGGATGCTCAGTGACTTGAATTAATGAGTTCCATGGTAACCGAGGTCATACCAGATGCTTTCCCAAACCTTCCTTTACTAAACAGAACCAAGATTTTGCAGGATAATCAAGCTTCATGTTTAGATGATTTGTAGTGTTCTGAGACACTGGGGATTCTGTGTACTATCTACCTGAGCAGGACAAGGTAATGATTTATAATTAGCTAATGTGTTCTCATTGTAATGTCTAATAGTGGATTAGAAAAACGCAATGAAATTTGGGACACAGCGTTCTCACGCCCCGGCCTCCCCCTGTGCTTTCTGAAGTTACTAGGCTAAACCCATAGTGTTAGCATAAAGTCATGGCAGGATCAACAGCAGGATTCCATGGCTGAAGCCTCACCTTAACTGCACTAAGCTGACTTTATCACTTTTGTCATTCCTTTTTCTAATTGTAAGAGAGATGCTCAGACAGTGAGTTTTCAGATATCATGGTACATCTTCCAGTATGAACCAAATCCGGTCATAATTACCAATAAATGTGTTATCCAACGTGTCTTACAGCCTTTTCTTGTTTGCTTGTTTTAAGTTGATTATTTCTTCATAAGTGCCAAGGACACACAAGCAACCAAACTTTATGCTAATGTCAGCATTTTGATTGGCTAAACTGATTAATCTACAGTAGACAGTTAACAGATAGAGTGATAGTGGAGAGAAACAGAAGCAAAGATGAAAAGGGATTCAGGGACAAGATGAAACTCCAGATAGAGGGAGTCAAGGGGAAAGTACAGTGTCAAAAGGAGGAAAATAAGTGCAGACATTACAGCTTCATACATTTTGGAAAACAGGTCAAAAGGACATCTTGTTAAGATTTGATTATATTGTGAGTGGCCATAGAACAAACTATCAAAACTCTCCTGTTTACCTTTCATTACCGTGCAATAACGGAGACATAAAGTGAAATTAAAAAGCTGCAGATGAGAGACAGTTTAACAAATATTCTGCTGCACAGTTTATAGCTAATCTATAAAGCTGTCCTCTACATAATATTCTTGGCAAAAATAATTGGTTTTAAAAGTTTCAAATTTTATGTGAATTAGCAGAGTAAATGCATTAGACTACCTAGTAAACCTGTAAAGATTAATATTCAGAATTCATGGCAAAAAGTTGTTCCTGGTTGCCTCAAGAAAGACCTAGTCCTCTTATGCATGATGAGAGTTTACAGAATGTCTAAAGCTCTGTGGAAGTTATTTTTTTCTCGTTAGTTTTAGAGACAGGTTAGGAGACTACTTGAATCATTGATACTATTCATATTTCCTAAGAATAGTTAACAAGTCAAATCCTAGAATGACAGAAATGTATAGTAGGTTTATTACCCCTACCATTGGAGCTAAGATTGTACCCTATACATCCGGTCAGAATAATAGGGTCTGGCACATAGAAATATGTTCTAGTACATTGAAGGATGATGAAAATCTGTATAGAACTGTGTCAAAGAGGGATTTTGTTCATAAATACTAGTCATTACTCCATTACTGGAGTCTAATTCAACTTTAAGTAGCAGAAGCAAATTCATCCAGCAACTTTTATCAGAACTGAACAAGGACTGTTACAGTAATAACCTGCCTCTATTACAATTGCATAACTAAGACACAAATGTGGGAGAAGTCAGTATGTACAAATGTCTTCATATTTCTTGGGTTTGTGATATCTTCAGGAGACATACTTCTAATTCTAAGAGCTGTGAGGCTGATGGAAATGTAGTGTTATTATAGTCCCATAATGTCAGAAACAATTTATATTACCTTCTGCTTTCCGATTAACTGTACACTAGGCACTGCTGGCATAACACAACCCTGCAATTCTTTCTTAAACCTGTACTTTTGCTGGGCTCATCTGTATTTATTACATCAGGAAGCAGTAAATCAAATAAAAATGTAATGGTATCCCCTATATACTGTTAATAAAGTGAACCCTCTCTTTTTATTTTATACGTATGAATACAGTTTTCAAGCAATCTTGGGAGTTATATACAGTTCGTACCCATTTCAGTTGTGAAAGATCTGACCACTGAATATTTAATTTCTGTATATAATTACCGAACTATATTCTTCTTAAAGACAATCTGCTTTAGCTCTAAGTAGTGAATAATTGCTTCAGATGATTGTTTGCCAATCAAAAATCTATTTTCCTACCAATGTGCTTTTGTATATTACCATAACTCACCTCCTCTCAGTTCAAATCACTTTGAATGTGAAGAGATCCTCCTATGCAACTTGTACAGAAAGAAAGCACTTCCTTAGAAAACGGCCAGGAATCGGAGAGAGTGATAGAGAAAAGTCATAGGAGGAGAGAGATATCCTGTTGCAACATTGCAGTGTAACCCACAGGCTGGAGATTTTGATCCTTGTACACTAAAAGATCTAATACAGAGTATTTATATCATACTTTGTCATATTGTGAAGGATTTGCACTGTCCGTGTGCACAGATGAATTTCACCCGACATGGTTTGTTTCGTTGATTTCAGTGAGATTAACGGAGGGTGCAAAGATGGCTATAGTTGTACCCTTAGGTTGATGTGAATAACACAACACAGTGCTGTTAATCTGCAGTGTTTGGGAGACAAGGAAATCCTTCAGAAAGCCGGTGGCTTATTTGAAAAGATCTGATATTAACAGTATAGCCAGTGTTAACAGAAGTGTTCTCATGCTTTATGAAACTTCCATTCCTAATTAAAAGTTGTTTGGTTTTGTAAGTCACACCTTGTAGCAATTGTGCTGGATTTTGGTAATTACAGTATAAAACTGACTGACTGTTTGATTGTTCTTTCAGCACAACAGAAGGCATAAGAAGTGAAAAAAAGCCCAGTTGCAGAAGGGTTTAGTAATAGCAATTCTCACCTTACATCAGTTTGAAGAGTCCTAAGCTTTTTCCAATATATCTTCAGTGGTCCTTATACAGCAAACTGAAGCTCCCTGACAGTAGATTACTCTTCTTAATTACCTTCTGCAGACTCTTCAAAAGTAGCCCATGTGTGTCAGGACTCCACAGACCTGATTTACAGGAAAAGAGAGATTTATTTATTATCATCTGTTAAATGTTGTTTTAGTAACAGCTTATCCTGAAACTGCTCTTGAACATGTGAACTGCTAGAATCCTCTTTTGTGTTCTCCCGGGTCCTCATAAACACTCAATAACAGCTAAGCACTCAAGCACTAACATGAAGGTAAGATCACAGCTATCACCGAATGTTTATTTTTAGGAACTCAGTCTAACCCATAATGTTGCTAAAACATCCTACTTTTGATGACGAAACTCTGTGTTGTTTATACAACCATTATTTTCAGTAAGTTTGAAAGCAGACCTCCCAGTGCAACTGACTCAAAGTCAAGGAGGCACCCATGTACCTGGTGTTCACAGTCCCACAGTTCTTGGTGTTGCTTTCCAAAATATAATGGATCAAATCCTCATCCCAGGTAAAGAACCTTAAATCAATGAAATAAGTTCTACTGTGAAGTAGGATAAAGGGACTCTGACTTTTCTGCAATGTAAATGCAGGGACTATATTTTAAATGGCACAAAGACTCTGACCAAGGCCTGCTCACTACAGCAAGTGATCTCTATAGTGGATTTAACTCCCTTGAGGCTACAGTTTAGGCAGAAATTTCCTTTCATTTAAAAGTGATGCCATAATCTTGAATTTACAATTTGTTTTTTCTGTTTAGCTTACTTGCATATGTACCCCATGAAGAATCATGTTTCAAGAGTGCCAAATTAAATGACAAAAAGAAGCACTGTTATTTTTCTTGCATCAAATTATTATTTTATCTGTTATATTGCGTTCTAAATATTAGGGATATCAAATGTGATTGTTCCCCTTGCTACCAGAAGCCCCTCTGGTGCTACAGAGAACTGTTAGAACATCAAACCGTAACAGATGCTCAATCTCAGAGAGTAATTTATGTCTCTTAGCAAATACAAAACAGTGAATGCAAATCAAGTCAAATCCTTCCTTTCCATGAGTCAGATGCTATTTCCTTGGTACTTGGGATGCAGTAACCAAGAGTTTAATCTAAAAACCATTACATTCATTAAGCATCATTCTGTTGACTCGAATGGTCTTTGAATAAAGCTAATAGCTTATTTTGTTCCTACATATCCATAGTGTTGAAGTACAAGGGAGGCTAGGGAACAACAGAAGAAGCAGAACTAGAATTTTTATATTTAAAATATTTCATAAACTATTTGTTCATTATACATTGGAAAGTATAAAATAACATGGACATTTTCCTTTTTTTTTGAAAAAAAAAGGTGGCAGAGGTTGCCTTGTAGTTCTACCTTGAAACTTGTTTACATAAAAATCTCTCCTTTTCAGAAACAGCTCTGCTTCCTTTACCTAGGTCATGACACTGACTGAGCAGCAACCAACTCCACAATTACTTTCACAGTGATTAACCAGGTAATTAAATCTCAAAAAGCAAGACAATTCTGGATTGTCCTTAAGACCTTCCTGTTAATCAACTGTAGGCCAAAGGGTTAGCTAAGAAGTAGCCAGTCTGACACAAGGTTTCTTTGGGGCTGTAATATATTAAGTATGATGTAGTGAATTAAGGAGGAAATGCAAACACGTAATTTTAGGCCTTGAAATTTCTCACTGCTGTGTTGCAAGGCAGACCTTATGCAGTACTTTGACATACTGTTGTTATTTGCAATGTAATCTTATATAATAATTAACTCCAGCTGATCCACTGCAGTGCTTTAGCAAAGTATTGGAGCCTGTTAAAATGGACGATGAACACCCAGTTGTTTTCCTTATTTCTAACGTGATTATGCAGTTGAAGAAAAAAAAAAACACAGATTAATGGAAAGGCATTGTTAAATAGGGCCCCTTGGTGCTGTAAATTTCTGGAGTGCTGTTATAAGGTTTTGAAGTATTAAGTATATATGAAAAGCGACATGCTGGAAATCTTTTGGAAAGCATTTGTTTCTGTTATTCTTTAGGGAAACATTCTGCTGTCAAAGGTGAAAACCAGTGACAGCATCACCAAAGGGTATGTTTTCACTGCAAGCTTGTTCCTAGCTTTAGGGACACGCCGTTGCACCAGCATCACACAATCCCTTATGCCTAAATATACATGAACCTTGAACTTGGCTTTGCCGTTGGAGCTGAATTCAACTTCTAAGTAGATCAGCACTCCTAAAGTTTTCAGTGAGGACTTTGGCTTTAAGGCACACATGAAGTCATGTGTTTGCTGTATACATCTGGATTATGGATTCAGTTTGGAGGATAAATATCTCCTTTGTGGACTTACTAAAGTATTGAGAAGACGAAAAGCAAACATCTGTGGTAAGCAAGGAGGACACAGGGCATTATTCTCATTCTGTATGAATTGGACGATAGTGACCTCAGTTTTTCAAGATTTGCACCTTCTGGGCCTTGTAGTTTCTGAATCATTTATCTCCCACTTGGCTCTTGCTAGAAGCTACCTGCCAGTTTATATACCTCTACTCAGCATTTGACCCTTCATTCCACATGCTCTGTCTCTTTTTGCAGAAGAACGCTGAAAGATGTCACCTCAGCAGGCTGCATTGTTGTAAATACAATGTCTAGCTGTAAAATATGGCTCACAGTGCCAGGAGTTTTCTCAGCTCCTGTTCAGTCAGCAGTCAATGGCACATCTGTGTACAAATAATTACCAGCCCAGTGATGTTTCTCTGACAGGGCAGTTCATGTACAATATCTGGGGAGAGGACCCTGCCTGACTAGGAAAAAGATGCTTGGGGATGACACTGTAATTCAGAGAATGAAACTAATTCAGGAAAGGCAGAAATTGTTCTAGAACAGTACACAAGTCAATATATAAAGAAACTCCAGTCACTGGCAATTAGCGGACTGAGAAATACCCCTGCAGACCTACTGTCAAACCCAAGTAAACACCAGGCCATGATGGATGTCTCCACATAGGCACAGAACTATGGGAGTGTGATCATGTACCCAGATATGTTCTGCTGTTTTAGCTCAGGCCACAGCCCCCTCGACTGCAGCATGAGCTTTGCTCAAGCTAAAAGAGCTATTTCACATTGGAGATGACATTGGGAACTTAGCAAGTGCTGAGATTTGTATTTAAAACAAGACCAGAATCCAGCTGTTTCACTTCTTCTCAGTGAATACATTTTCCATACTTTGCACAATAATGAACCGAAAGTCAACTAATTTCTGCATGTGTTCAGCATGCAATATACATACCAGCTTTTCATAAGAGATTATTCCTTTAGTTTTCATATTTACAAATAGTCATTTGGCCAAATAGCAGAGTTCCCATAACTTTACACTCACATATGCCTTGATTATGATAAATTTTAAATAAGCTGATAGAGATCTTCTAAAATAGATACATGAAAATAATTTTCTCAGAACTGTAGCTGTAAGCTAAAACTGCAAAGATCAGCTGACAGCACTTCTCACATCCGTCAGCAACACTCATTTTTGATGACAAAACATAACTAAAATTTCCAAAATTGGTTCATTGGGGAAGATCTACCCTCTCAATTTAGTTGGTGTTGATCAAAAGGCTTTTGCTGAATTAGTGAGGTTTTGGAATACACAAGACCACTTAGACGACTCAAGCCAAGAGGAAGCTGAATGGCAGCTCTTAGTAGCAACAGCATTTTTCAAAGTTCACAGACTGCCTCAAGGTCATCAGGCTAGATCTGATTAAGTCTAGAAATAAAAAATACCTCTGGATTCAGATTATTAGAAAACTTCCTATATTCTCTCCAACTCTTACCACCCCACCCTTGCCTAATGCTGTTCAGTGTTTCAAAGACATCCATAGGTATGCTCTAAATAGTCTGTTTTCTAAAAAAAAGGAGTTAAGCCAAATAACCTTGCAAATTTTGGGAGTGTACTTCCATCTTTAGTAGATTTTTTTTATTTTTTTTTTTGCCAAAGAAAGGATAAAGAACTCAGGACCTGTCCCTACAGATTGTATGCTAAGTACTGAAATCATACAATAACAATTTAGGAAGCCAAAAAGAATACAGGCAGAAGCAAAGGTTAGCTAATATTTAAATATTTTGGTTGTTCAGCTATAGATTCAGACAGTGAGCACAGATTAACTGGATTTGGAGCTATAGAAATGACTGTAACACAGCAAGGTCAGGGCTGGGTGAAATGACTAGAAATCGATCAAATGTGTGAAGTACTATGGGGGAACAGGGCAGTTAATCGTTTCAAAACTTTACCCTGTAAAATGCACTGTACAGGATCAATGACAGAGGAGATAATAAAACAAGCAGACTATACCTCTCTTCCATACAAAAATATGCTAGATTTGTGCTTGGTCTGATTAATACAGCAAAATTTGGATTGTTAATTAATGGTGCTTTAATCCAAAGGTAGAAAACTTAGCTCTGGGAGCCTAGAGAAGAACTGTACTTAATTTAGACTTCTAAAAACCTGTACAGATATGAATTGCATATGCTTTGGGTGCAAGAAATGCTGACTGCTTGGCATTCATTTATTGGCAGTGGGATATGCATTTAGAAGCCCTTTTGCCTGCAAGCACCAAGGGATTAACAATGCACCAATTCTTTGAGCCTCAGGGCCTGATTCTGTATCACAGTAGTCAATAGAAGCTTTGTCATTGACCTCAATGGGCACGGGCTCAAAAACTCAAAGAACGCATTATGTGATACACGTTTTTTAAAAAAGGCTTAGCTGTTTTGTGTTTGCAGAAGCAGGAGTGACTGACTGATACAAACTGAAATAGAGAGGTGAAAAACAAACTCTGATTCCCCAGTTAGGCAACTGACTCTACATCTGAATGTAGTTTTAAAGCAGTCAGAATAGCTGCACTGAGAAGCTGCATTTTGCATTTCATTTAAACTGTGAATAATACCTCCTGAAATAAAGTCTCTAATTTAGGTACCTGAAAACAATATAAATCAGTGAAAGCAGCAGAGGCTCTGTAACTCTGAGAAGCTTGGTGACTTTGTGGTGAAATAGAGATGCAGGAGCCTGTATGAAAGCAGGGCTAGATTAGAGAATTTTGGCTACTTTATACTCAGAGTAGCTCTTCTCATTTCTCTGACATTCCTTCATCTGCCTCCAGGAGTCCATCTCTTAAATGAGGTGCTCACATGAACACAAGAAGCTGCTAAGAGCAACTGTTCAGCACTATATTCAGAGATGTAAGCAAGTTAATGACTGCATGTAATAAAATACATACTTTGTAACTACATATAGTCAGTGGCTGTGCTTTCACCTTCTAGCTTCAGAATTAATAAGAAACTCTTTCAGTTCTCCAAAACTTAATCTATAAAGGGAACAGCAGGGCCTGCATATACATATTCATGTGAAAAACCCTCCAGAGGAATTAAAGGCAATAGCGCTGTTCATCTTCCTTACATATTGAATGAATGAATGAAGTACCGGCTCCCTGGGTTTGGTCACCTCCATCATATACCATTGTTTCTGATCCATACCTGAAGCATTTGCAAACACTTGCAAAACAGCTTCTTGGATACATCCAGGGAGAATGCTTATTTTCTCGAATCATTGTGGTATCTTGTTTCCCAAAAACAGTCTTGAGGGAAAGAAAATTTATTCTGTTGCTGGCATCTGTAAAAAGGGAAAGGAAGCCTTCACTAGCCCTTCCAGACAAAAGCTGAGCACATCAGCAAGGACACTCTTTAGAAGGGGGGGATGCTGTAGAAGTCTCATCTTATGAGTAGGGGTTAGAGCATCAGCTCCCAGCCACAAAGACCTTTTGTAATAGCAAACCCCAAAACATTTTCTCAAAAGTCAGTATGATTATCATCCCAGTGGTGCAGAATTTTTAATGCTGAGCAGCTAGTACATTTTATGAATTCATCACTTTGCTGTTGAACACTGGCATGCACTGATAGCTAGGCACAAAAAGCTCCAGCACTGTACAGAAGTGGCATTCAGCCTTTGACAAGCGAAGAGCTACTTTGTCATCAAACAGAGGCTCACAAAACCATGAAAGAATGAACTGCATTTAAAATAGAGAAATGTGTGCAGGCAGTTTATGCGAGAGTTAATACACTGCTCCAAACAAGTCGGCAGGATCTCCAGTCAGAGCAGTGTTTCTCAGGGCACAGAGGAAGCCGCAGACTCACTGGTTTTTTGTCACCAGTCTCAGGAGACCCATCCTGTGTAAGTCAATACAGTCCATATGTGTGTGGGCGCACTCACACCTCTGTGTTTTTGTTTTAAATTGCCTGGGGGCAGCTGCCATATCACCTTCAAGACACTGTGTGATGTCTTAATCAAACGTTAGCAAGGAGCTTGAGACAGCTTAGAAGCAACAAATGAGATACAAAATGCCAGGGCACCGAAATGTGGCATCATTGAGATAGCAATGACCAGCTTCATTTTTGTCTTGCCCTTTGCATGCTTTTCTTAGGATGCTCTCTTTATTGCTTATTTCTTCTGAATGGATGTGAAAAAAAGAACAAAGAAATACCTGTTAAGCAAGCTAGTGGCTTTAATAGGACACTTTTGATTTATTTTATATATCTTTATGCTGTCCAGTTGCCTGCATTAGAATAGCAGCTGAACAGAAACATGGCATTGCCACATTCTAATCATCTCTAAAGCTTAGAGCATAAGCTTTTGCCGTTTTTCAAATATGAATTTTGGTTACAACCCAACCTTGCCGTCCTTTCATATGCAAAATTCCCACTGTGATCAGTGGGACTTCTGAATATTTAAGGAATAAATGGAAACTTGTTGCTTTTTCTCTTCAGTTTCTAAACTGCTAGTGGAAAATTGTGCCAACCAGGGAGGGAGAGAAGGAAAGGGAGACTCTGAGGGAGTGTGAACAGAGCTAGATAGTGCAGCGCGCCACACACTTCCCAATCACCCCCTTGGCGTGCTGCCGGAACTGCAGCCAGAAGCCTCACATTTGCAAGTGCAAGAGCTGCAGTCCCTTATGAGTAACTTTTCAAAGACAAATCCCATTCACAAATCCCATTTCAAATAACACATACTGTTGCAAGATTTGAGCATACTGACACAAACACATACAGGATTTCTCTTATTCTTCTTTTGAAATATGGAATAAATATGTTCAGAATTCCCTTTACTGAAACATTTATGCCCAGTCTGAAAGGGTGAAGGGCACATTTATAGTACCCATGGTCTCTAGAAGATAACCATGAAACTCTAGCACAGCTGGTGCTTGACAGTGTCTTGGAATTTTGTGTTAAGGAGATTCCTTCATTAGTAAAAGAACCTTTCTAGTATTCAATCTCAAATTGTTTTTAATGCTTGGTTCAAAGCAGTGCTTATTGCTAAATAGGTTATCTTAACACAGTAAGTTCTACCAAGTGTTAATTGTTAACAGTGAAAGCTATAAATGTTTGTTTTCAGAGTTAAAGTCAGAAAGTAACAATGCATTTATTAGTGTTTCTTTTAGATAACCAAAGGTATTGATGTAACATTTATTTTTTATTAACCCATATTCCACATGCACATATTTTTTCCTATTCTCTTCTGATGTTTATACTACACTGTATTTCACCTCCAAGGCAATGAGTCGTCCAAACACCGTGATTTCCCCTTTTGAGCCTAGAAGGGAATTTATTCTGGAAAGAGGAAAGGATATACAAAAGGACTTTTAGAACTTGACTGGAACAGACTGTTTTGCCTGCCTTATTGCTATCATTATAGTATATGTTGTATATGTATATATTGTCTGATTCAATACACACAGTCTGATCCTTCTAGCTTTGTGCCAGCCACTGCCATTTTATTACTCTCTAAATGACACATGAGAAGACAGAACTGTCGCTTAAAATACATTGCAAAGGGGTCTCTAGCTAGCTTTGAGATTTATTACTGTGTTGAGACTGAAGTTTTAGTGACAAGAGTGCAAAGGACCCTGAAAGATTGGAGAGTATACAGTGAGTTTATGAAAGTGAAGCATGCATTACTCTGAGTGTGGAAAGATTAACTGAACTTGTATCATTAACCTGTATTTGTAGGACTGTTTCATGATGAGACAGAATTTAGGTTCTTATGGTACTCAGATAAATAATTCATATAGCCAAAATGTTACTAGTCTCCTCTACAGTGAAAAATCTGTCAAGTACTTCCAACTAGTCCTTTTCATTATTGCAGCCATTAATTCATACAGAATCAAACACCTCTCGTGGCTTAAGTGATGACAGTTTCTAGTAGTACTGCGAGACTAAAATTGATCTTTAGTAAGATTTGCAAGATTTGAATTCAAACCAAGATATCTAAATCTTCTGTGTATAAAATTAATTTTAACTAAATAAAGGAGGTATAGAGCAGCTGAAGTGAAGGACCTTTGGTCATTCAGTGTTTGTTTAATATTTAGTTTTAGGTGGTGCTGTCAAAGGTTGGACTCCATGATCCTGGAGGTCTTTTCCAGCCTTAGTGACTCTGTGATTCTTTTTTTTTCTTCATAGCCTGTCCTTTCTCTCCAGCCCAAAGCTAAACAAAACAATACTTATAACCTGCCTTCATTCCAGTTTGCCATGTTCACTCACATATGTAGCTCTGTGTTTTCAAGAGGCCAGCAAAACAGGACATCATTTCTTTTTGGTCCTGGAGGTTCTACCATACTTAACAAGATTAATAGTAATCTGGTAAGACTGTCTTCTATAGCTAGTGAAAGCTTACAAACATTTTAGGAGCCAATCGAATTTCAGTAGTGTCATCTTAAATAAGACTATAAAATTCACGGCACAAAAAGCATTGAACCTTCACTTTGCTGCAAGAACACCATCATTCACACGAGGTAATGCACTGGACTCGCATGACTGAGACTGGTTCTTAGCTGAGATGTTTCAAGAGATTCTGGGATACAGAAGTTTAGGTCAGATGCTGATGTCAAGGTTGAAGGCTATGATGACTGTCTTGAATGAATAATGCTGGAAGCTGATTCCCCTTTGGTCAAACTCTTTACAGGGAAGAAGCTTTTTGAACTTACTTGTTATGGAATCCATACGGAACTTCAGCAGTCCAGAACAGGTTCTGCACCTAGCAAGATATTTTCTGGCCTGGCCCTGTTATACGTTGTACACTGAGTTTGTTTTAGAGGCCTTTTTTTTTATGCTGCCTCTGCAAAACAGTTTCTTGCTTCAGCAGCTCTCACACTTAAATTTTAGCCTACAGTGCTCAGTCCACAAAACACAGGACTAGCATACAACTCTGAAGAAGATCAAAGAAACAGTAATTTTGGATTCACTCACAATTATTTTGGGCTCTTAAAGGCAGCGGGACTAATAGGGGTTAAGAACTGTAGAAAAGGGCTCTTGGGAGGACAAATTTAATACATTCCAGGTGTAACAGCGTTGAAGTCAATAGTTATGACATTTTTGAACTGAATCTAGTATGTTTATTCTGTAGATAAAGTTTCCGCACACTATAAATCATTGTAAGATTAGTATTAATCTGACTGAAATGTCCTGAGCCATCCAATTCTCTGGTTAATTCTATTAGGCAGCATTTTCCACATGCTAGTTTGAAGTGTTATCATATGATGACAAATGTAAGCTTTTTTATTGGATTTATGTAAATCCTTTCTTCACCGAAGCTGTTGGAAGGGTTCTGCAGTGGCTGATGGGATCCACACAGTGAAACACATCACAAATACCGTGTAAGAGATGGGCTTTTCTTCAGAAGGTGCAAGACTTCCAGACCTTTTTCCTGTTACAGCATCACGTGGGATGGCAGGAAGCTTCCTACCTGAGTCTGAATGCACTTTCAGAGAGAAACCAGGAGTGCTAAGAACATGTTTAAATCCCTACTTATTTTATCTTCCTCTTTTGGCTATTCCCTGTTTAGATTGTGCAAACTTCAAGGGGTTCTCACCAAATGGCTTTCATTTGTTATGGTTTGTGTTTGAGAATTGGCAGGTTAAAAATCTCAGTCCTTCCAGCTATGCAGGTAAGGATGAGAGAGAGAAAGAACAAGGCAATTCTGTCTGGATGCCACTTTCCATACCTGGACACCAGAGCAATTAGATTGTTTGATCTCAGAAAGGTCTTAATGAAAAATAAACGAACCCTGAACTTTTCAGCTTTTTAGCATAATCTGTTGTGGTTTTTGTTTGATTGGGGTTTTTAAAGTTCATTACAGCAGGGCTGGGCTCCAGCCCGACACCCCAAGGCTCAGCTACAGTACACACAGTACACATCCTAACTCGTGCTGCTTGCCTGCAAGCACAGGAGTGGGCCCATTGGCTGCAGTGGGGCTCTCGCTCTTGAAGTCAATCATACACTAAAGTGCTTTGCTGGGCCCTCCACAGCTCAGAGTAACAGGCTTTTCTTCAATGAATTTGCCAAGTCTCCTTCCTAAAGGTCAAAGTAAAAGCTTATTCTATTTCCTGCTGAATTTGGTGGACCTTTTAAAACACATTATATTCATTCTTAGTATATGTACTATAGGTATTGAACATAGTCACGGAAGACTTAAGAAAATAGTCCTAGGCAAGTATAAAGGCTAAAGGTTAATTACAACACCTGAGATCTAGACAATTTTGTAAGATTTCTTTGTTCTTATTTATTTAGCTGTTTTTAATTCAAAGGCAATGCTCTGTTTGGATGTGGAGATTCAAGTAACACTTTCCAAAATATGAAAGGCTAAATGCCACATTTACAATTGTTTCTGAAAAGGGTTGACCTTTATTAAAGTTAGAGTAAATACAATTCCGAAGGTTTTGTTTCTCTTGTAAATTAAATGGTATGTTTGTAGATGGAAAGGTCAATTTTCAGTAAAACTGAGCTTCAGAGAACATCACCTTTCTCAGCTAAATCAAAGGAGTTAATTAGTTTTACAAATGGAATACATAATATATAATTCTCTTATCTTTGCTTGAAAATCAATTGTTTGTGGCATAAAGAGGGTACACTTGTCATCATTAGGTGTAAATGTTTGCTGCAGCAGCAAATATAGACTTAGTCTACCACACACAGCTTCATAAATGCAAGACACTGAGTTCCTCTGAGAGGTGGTGTGTAGGAGTGTGTGTCCAAATTCTAACAGATATTAGATTTATTGTATTTAGTAAATTTATTCCAACTTACATGAAATTATAATAGTTTCTATTAACAAAAAATGCACTAGAAAACTCTTTTTAGGCATTGATACTCTGCAGCTTAATCCCTTTCCTCCTATGCTGTCTTTAATTCAAATCAATGTTTTGTATTTAGTAATTTTGACAACTATTTCAACATGAAACCACAAGTACCCACTAATTAGCATCATCTGAACCAGTTAAACACGCGGGTATGTGAACAGGAGGGCCTGGATTTTGCTGCTTGGGTTTGGGGTAGGTCCCATAGCAGAGCCTGGAGCCTTTGGGGCAGTACTGAGCACCACACTGTCATCTTGGCTGTTCGTGACAGAGGACACTGTTTGCTGGTTTGGACAGAAAATTATGGGACCAAGAGGCAGCACCTCCTGGCTCTGTAACAGCCTCTGTATCAGCCTCCCTCTTTGTATGGCTTTCCACAGCTGAACTTCCAGCAAGTTTCAGGGGTGTCTCCAGAGGGAAGACATTTGAAGTCAGGCATGTAGAAGACGCCAGAATTCAGTCTTGACTCAGATGTACCACCACAGCAGAGTGACTGCAAGTTGGGTTTCTTGTTCTATGTCTACTGGGAATGTTGAAAGATTTCTTATGGACCTTACACTCTTTGATTTGGCCTGATCTTGTATTTTTTTCATACAGTGTTCTAAGTGCTATTTAGGGTCTGTTATTATTTACAGCTGGATATTGTTTACATCCTGTTTATACAAATCTTGTCTGAAAAACTTTCCCATGGAGTAGATTCTTTAGGACAAATCCCATGTGTACCTTTGCCTTGTCTGAAGCAGCGGTACTAGTTTTACTTAAAAATTATTTAATTATCGTTATACCTTTATTCTCTGTACAAGCAGAAAATATCTAATGTCAATATTTGTTTTCACAGAAAGGTGTCATATGAGGAAAAAAGAAGAGAGACTGTGATGAAATTGTCTGAAGAGGCAAGGAAAATAAAGCAGCTTGTGTCAAGCACTGAAGTTTGGAATAAATGCCAACAACAGACACCTTCACTATGGGAAAGGGTTTCCTAAAAGATAAACATCAAAAAAATTACAGGCAGATTTTCCAAGCTGCTTTGCTTTTTATTTCTTTTAATGGAAGCTAGCTGACCTGATCCTTCACAGTGCTTTTACCACACTTAAACCTTGCAGCTCCTACAGATAATCTAACCTTTAATTTTGTGCTGAATGGTATTAAACTAAACGAGTCATCTTGCTCTAGCAGAGAGCTGGGTCAAAGTGGTTCCACTGCTAAGTGTAAACTGGGTAATTGGTACTCTGGCACACTGGTTCAATTGAGGCTTCAACAGCACTATCAAATCCACATTACTATCTTGCAGCAGGCTCTTAACACAATTCCAGTATTACCAGAGGAACAAAAATGGGGGTTTGTAACAGTCGAATGATTTATTAACCATTTTTAACATTCTGCTCTCCTGTTTGATTTTCAGTGTGGTGCGTTCTCCATATCCCAACAATTTAGAGTCAAATACTCAAAACTAATTAGTGAGTTCATCTACAGTAAAAATAAAATGGCACATTCCATAGCCTTAACAGATGCTTTAAACAAACATTCCTCCAGCCAGCAAATATATGGAAAGTACACGAACAGTATGGTATGAGGGCTGAGATAATACACATAGATTTTAATAGAGGACTCTAAAGTGTAGAGGAAATCCAGAGAAATTTTATGAAAGGTATAGGTAGTGGGAGTTGAAGCAAGAGACATAGATCATGAGTTTTCTGCCATTCCCAATACTGCCATTCCCAGTTTGCTCCTGTAATGCACAGGTAACCTGCTCACTGCAGACTCACAGAGAGACTTGACATTGTGCTCCCCTTATGCCTCTCTTTACCTATCTGCAGAGCAGCTCTATGGGGGACCCGTGCCCTCCAACTTATTATACCACTCATTTAAAAAGTACAGCCCCTCAGATGATATTACAGATGTTTAAACTGATATAAGGGTTATAAAGGATACTAGAATTTTGGGATTGCTGTGGGCATTCAGTAGAAGCAAATAATCAGTGCACTCAAGTAACTGTACTTTGCCAGTGCAGCCAGTGTTATCATAGCACAACACTGAACTGTATGAATCCTGGGATCTTCAATCAGATATTGCTCCTTTAAAAATGGAGCTGTGCAACAGTGGCCCTATCTCTTGTACTCATTTTTCTTGGAGCAGCAGTCTGACATTTCAAAAGATGAGAAATACCTTTCAGCTTGAATAAACTCAGAAATCTATCTGTAAACACATTTGGCCTCATCTTGAGAAATGTCAGGTTTCTGGAATGAACAGCATGGGTACAATATTTGTGTCAGTGTTCCGGCAGCCACTTGTAAGAGAGCAGGCATGTTGCAACATTTTATATTGCATTCTTTTGCAAGTACAATAGCTGTAGGAAGAACTTCACATTCCACACAACATCTCTGTCCTACTCTACCAGTGGCAAAAATAAGTAAATTATAGAGTAAGTTGTTCATCTCCTTCTCTGCCTCATTGTAATCAAGTCTCTGACTTGCTGGTTTCCATGGTGGAATCCTTCCTGACACCAGGGGACAATCACTGTGTTCATTCATTACTGTTATTCGTTATTGGGTTCCAGTATTGTCACCTGAAATAAAGCTCTCGCTGTGTTGAGCATTACACACAGAAAATGGCAGTTCCTGCCCTGAGAAGCTTGCAGCCCAGAAAGCCAAAACAAATGGGAATGAAACCCTATAAACAATATTAGTGCCACATTTTGGTTCGCATGTGTGTTTGCAGCAGTGGCTTTCAGCCTATGGTCTGTGAGCCCCAGAGGGTAGTGGTCAAAAGGGATCCAAGAGAGGTAACTAAGGGGAAAAAACCCAGCAGCCTTAAATTTACCCCACACAAATCTCTGCTTTCTTTGGAAAGAATTTAGAGTCTCTATGATGAAAAAAAAAGCCTGAAAATCACTGTATATAGGTTGCCACAATTAAGTCTCTTGTTGATAACACCCAGAGACACATCAGCTTACAAGTCTGGTTACTGCTTCACGGAGTCACACACCAGTCTTGTCCCAGCCTCTTTCCACTCCAGGGCTGTGACATGGAGCAGAGAAGACCCAGCCATGTGCAGTACCTCCAGGCTTGCCACACCGTGAGATCCTGTGCTCAGAGAAGCCTTGCACAGGTTTTAGATCAGCACATTCCCACCACAGACCCTCAATCTGCTGCTAACACCCTCACCTTCCTTCTCCTTGTTATGTAGGATTCACACCTAGGAAGATTAAAGCCCTTGCATATTGAGTCTTCAAATGAAAAGAACTTAAGCTCTCCTTAGCACTTGCTTTCCTCCTTCCTGTGACAGAGAAATACTTGCCAGCAAACGGCCATTTACTTAGAGGTAGCTACCAAGTTAACCTACTTGAAAAATATTCAATTGCAGAAGAACCTCTCCGTCTTGGGACTCCTAGAGACCATGAACTTTGGCAACAGGTCTGCCAGCGTTACCAGAGATGGCATTCCCTGACTACTGTGCACAAGAGAGCCACCCACACACCGAGGAGAAGCACTTGGCTTCTGAACTCAGGGTGCTTATTAAAGCCAGGGAGTCTGACTGGTTATGGATAAGCACTCCAAGCTGCACATGGTACTATGCTGAATTTTTCATAAAGCAATTCATTCTCTTACAGTCTTTCAGAGAATAAAATTTTCACTGACCCAATAAAATATGCTAAAATTGCATATAATGGCACTGCTTAGGCTTAGGTAGGAAGTCATTATATCATAGTTTACAGAGCTAATGGCCAGTATTGAGTGTGCATATTGTAAACTATAATGAAATGGGAAAAAATTACTTTGAGATGTATTTTATAATAACAACAATATATCAACTTTTCTAATATTCTTTTCTCATGACTGAGTGGATCTATTGTTTTGTTATTGTATACGTGTAACTCTTACAATATCACTTTGTAACTCATGTTCAAGCTGGAATGCTCTTATTTCTGATCTCGCTGCTTTCTCCCTTAAATACCACCTTGTGCTGAGGCTGAGGAGCAATAAGGATGACATGAGAAATCTGCATCCACTCTGAGAATATGAGAACATTTCTTCTTCCTCAAAACACCTGCTTTGTCTTACAATCAGAGGCATTTTCATTCTACAAATGTGTCCTGATGTGAGATGGAATTTTGATTAATTTTCCATTTCTCTTTCTAAAATTTCTGATCATCCCCAGTATTCCACAATTTGTTTTGGCCAATGCATCTGTCTCCCTCTCTCCTTTGCTGCTTTAGGTTCTGATGTACATATATATATGTACACTTCTTTGATCCTTTAAACCAAAGTGAAATGGAAGACGGACTTGGAAAGCACTACCTCAGATGAGATTTGGCAAGGAATCAATATTTTAGAGTTTAAATCTGCATTAATCCATGGCAGAACTAAACCATTTTAACTTTTTATATAGACAGTATTTTACCCTTGTGAAAGTGTATAAAAATTGTATAAAAAACTGCATATTATGGAGTTATTTTGCCGAATGTTATTTATGATACAGTTATCTCACTGGGGAAAAGCAAGAGCAAGTGATATCTGCCCAGGGAAAAATTATTGGGTGGTAGTTTCAAAAGAGCTTGAAAGATTTAGGCAGTCAATTCCCAGTGAATTGGGAGTTATGACGGGAGTTATGGCTCTAAATCATATAAGCAGTTTTGAAAATCCAGCTCCTCCTTCCCCCTTTATCTTTAATTGAGCTCATTTGTCTTTCGTTTGCTTATTGTGTCATTCCCAGGCAATTTGAAGCTGCTTCAGAAATAATAACAGCCCAGATATATACAGCCAGTCCTGTGCTGCTAGAGGTGCTGCACAGAGGAGCTGGGCTGGTGGCTGCCTCTCTGATTCACTCCCGTGTTGAACTCACAAAGGAAGCAGCGCTTTGGTGTAACGGGCTATGGGGTGCAGAAAGAGAGGTAACAGAGAGTGTCACTGGAACACCAGCCAGCAGCACTGGCAGCAAGGCAAATCCACTCCTGAGCTCCCAGCTGGACTGCCTGTCTGGCTCTGCACCTCCCATCCACCGAGCCTGCAGGACCATCAGCTGTCTGGTGACCACCAGCAGGGCTCTGGTCCCAGCTGTAGAGCAAATCAAGTCCTTCCTAAACTGAGTTCTAAGCACTTGCCTGATAAAAAACAACCAAAATTGCTCTTAGTTTCTGAAGGGATTTTGTAAATGACAAAAAAAACCCATAAACCCAGACAGAAGAATTCTTAAGACCTGAAAGACTTTCATAACAAAGCCAATTAAAAAGTAAACAAAAAAAATTACAGTGTAGTGTCTCTGTAACCTCTTTAACAATCCTTATAGTACTCATAAAATGATACATGATGTGATTATATGTTGAGGATAACTGAAAACAAAGACAGATCTTCTCATTTAACCATTCTGACCTGAACCAGTCATTTCAATTCCAATTTCCTTTCAGCAAAGAGTTCTGAAATCAGAAGTTTATAAATAACTGCATCATATCCTTTTCTTTACCTCTTTTGGACAATTCAGAACATCCATAATATATTCTTAACATCGTATGAAAAAAATAAGAGTTTCTTATTGAGAAAAACCAAGAGAATACAACTGTGGCAAGGAGAAACAGCTGATATAATTTCACATTAAGTCCTAGAAGGAACTAGAAGTTCTCAACTCAAGGGGATAAACGGGTAAACCAGACAGCACACACCACACTTTTTCTGCAGTGCTGAACCATAAGCCTGGCTTGCCGTGTTTGTTTCATCTTTAACCTTCTTTCAGAAAACAATTTCCCTTTTTGGAACATCTCTATTAAAGACTCATTTGCACACCGACTCTACAGAACTATCAACATCATTATTTATCAGTTATTTAATAGCAGTATGGTCCTATGAAATCTAGGAGAATGGATCTAGATATAACCAGAAGGAAAACAAATTCTTCCCCAAAGGCGGTACCAAGGCTCATATCTTACTGCTTACAATGTATGTAGCAGGTTTTAAAAAAAGTCAGAAGTCTGTTCTGACAGACTGTGTGAGAGGTATGAATATCTAAAACAAGCAAAGGTACCATCACTGCTATTCCCACTTTACAGGGGAAAAGCTGAGACTGAAAAGTGGAGTTGCCCAAAATCATGGAGAGAGTAGGTGACAGGATAGAGCTGACGTGGCTCACCTGGCTGAATCCTAATCCAAGACAGCCCTAAAATTAGGGTGAAGCATTTCTGTAATAAAGTGTAACATTAATATACATAAGTCTGAAAACATCTGAAGTTATTTTTAAAATCACACATGTGGATTAACTACTGACTAATATATGAACTTTCTCAATGAAAATGTCCCTTTCTCTGTCTTTCTGTTAAGCCTAAATTGCAATTTGTGGTTACCAGAAGAAAAGCATGCCTTCCAATTCATATGCAGCATAAGCAAATGTCTTTACTTTTGGAAAAAAAGTTCTGACTCACTGATCCCATCTTCTTCCTTACCTGACAGGGGCTGTCTTTCTACTAAGTATTCTCCTGTTCCTCTCTCTGTGCTGGGGCATTCCTTCCTAGCAGGACACAGCCTTTCCATGGATGTTACACACTGTGCACATACCTGAGCTCATTTTCTCGGGAGGGAGCTCTGTAACATGATATGTACAAATCTGTAGAACAGGCAAGCTCATCGACCCCACTGCAGAGGGGAATGTGTCTGCATCAAATTATGAAGTCTATTTTGTGTCTGGGCTAAAATATCAATCCTGTTGCTTCATTAGTTCTTACTCGCCCCAGGGCAGCCTGCTATGCAATTATAGTCTCTGATAAGCCTTATAATATCTCTTGTTCTGAAATCTTAGGATTTAAACTAGATATACTTGGTAATATACCTAGAAGCAGTTACTCTCATCTGGGTATCATTAATACATATAACTCCATTGAAATTCCAAGAAAATAAGTTGTGTAGAAATGAAGTTAACATTCTTTTATAGAACACCTGCCAAAGGTAAAGCAAATAGGGGTTTTACATGCGTCACATATGGTGGTATTTTACATTTTAAGATACAGTGTGTGAAATCTTGATCACAGTGTAGTGACTGGCAAAGCTCCCACCCATCCCAAGTTAGGATTTCAATCCATGTGCGCGCCAGCATTTAAAGCCAGTAATATTTATAACACCCATGGTAAACTAGACTAGCTGATGGTTCACCCTGGAATATATTGCTGTTATAGTTCTTGGTACTGAATGTTGGTGCTAGAAAGGGCAAGTGCCATGAATTACCCTCTTGGTTAGATGGAAAAAAGTCTTTGTGTGACTATCAGTTCCTAATGTGAAATCACTGGAACCCACGTGCAACTCCCTGACATGTGCCAGGCACACACCAAGAGCCCCCCGGGCAGAGCAGACCTTCTGTCTGTGCTGCCTTGTGGGATGATGGGCTTCAGCTTTGTCCCCTCCTGAGACAGGAAATGTACACAGAGCGATAGATGGAGCCAATGTCACTTTTCATCGCAGGTGAAAGGACACTTGACTGAGTGTAGAAGTGTTTTTAGGGCAGCTGGAACGGCTTAGGGCTGGAGAAGTCGAGTTCCATCTTAACAGCACAGTAGGAGAGCGGGTGTTGTAGATATGAGAGTGAATCCACGCAACTGTTTCTGAGCAAGCTGGAGCTACAGTACCACCAGACAACTATATATTGAGCTGCCTTTGCTGTGTGGACATATAAGATCTTTTGCCATGTTTTGTTTATGTGATAGGTTATTTTTATTTGTTTATGTATTTTGGAATATTTATATATATGACATTCATCTAGATAATGTTAATTGATTTTTATTTAAATACATTTAAGAAGGATATGTTTATATAAATATGAATTATATTTTTATTTTTAGTAGTTTATAATTACTACTGTATTTCTTACTTATTTACTATACTTCTTATATTCTGCAATGAAGCACAATGCCACACAAATACCGAGCGATCATCTTTGCTCAACACAGGCTCCTTATTGCCCATAATTGAGGCTGATGACATTAGTTCTTTCCAGCTGATGCATGGCTGTCCCTAACAAATGCTGTTGTGTCTTCACTTGAAAGCAACCAAGTGCACAGTGAGAGTACTGAGAATTAAAAATTTGGTACAGCCCTATTTTCTTATCAGTTATTGTGCTGACGTCTAAATGCTATATATAAATGAGCCATATCTAAGACAACTTTCAGGCCCACATATAATTATAATACCTTGAAAGGTAACTGTTGGTGATTTTTCTTAATACTTGCATGTTCTATTACAGCAAAACAGCCACTGTCTGAAATTTCCTGGTGATTAATGACAAGCCTTCTCCCCTCCCCTCCATCTAATACTTATTTAACCAGTGATGACTGACAGGAAGGCCTTTCCCAGCAGTTAATTACCAGATAAGCTAAATCTTAGCACATTTAGCTGAAAAGAAGGAGCCTTTCTATCAGTCATCATTGCTTAAATATAGCCCAAATTTGTGCTTTTTCAATTCTTAAGTAAGACCTGCAGGGAATATTCCTTTAAAATGTGGATATAATAGGATGTTTATATATATAAATATATTTATGTGAACACTATCCCTCTATGAAATCAGTTGAAGGATCTTGTGTGCACTCCCAGTGTGGGGAGGTAGAAGAGTGAAAAGAAAATGCACATTTTGATCCATCAAGGAGTTTTCCCAGAAGCCTTTTTGTTTGATGGAGTCTGGGAAATACTCTTTCTTTCTACAGACCGAAATGCTAATGTGATAATCAAACATTTAGGATTAGGTAACCCTGCAACAAATATTAAGTATTAAAAACAGGCAATGCCATGAGCTCTGGATAATTTCTTTGAATCAGTTTAAGAAAGTATTTTCCCCAGCAGCCCACTCATGGTATTTTGCTGACAGGTAACACCCTCATAGCAGTCAGATGTTTCAATCACTTCAGGTCAGATCTGTCCAGCTCGGTCCGTTTCCATTTGTGTTAAGGTTGATCTAAGACACTTGGTTAGGCACTGGCAAGGCCAAGGCTCCCTCTGTATCTTCCTAAGGATGTGGTAACTTGCAGTGGTGGCACGCAAAATAACAGTAATTTAAACTGTTACAGCAACATGTGTCAGAGTGCTCTCATTATTGAGAGTATACCTGAGTTTTAAAGGCTGCAAAGTCAAGATCCTTGCTATTAGAAAGGAAGTTAGTTAATGAAATAATTTACCATGACTCTCAGCCAGTCAGCAGCTCCAGCAAATACTATCTTACATGCTCACTTTTGTCTCAAGCTGAATACAGAAAGCTGAGGCACTAGTTTGAACATTTCCTCATGTTATATTAACTACAGGATCAAGTCCAGATAACTCACTGTCAGTTTTGAGTAAGATCTTTGTTCTCTATGCTCCTGTTGTTCTACTCTTTAGCTTTAATGGGGTGGGAATTAAAGGTTTCAGTCAGAACTAGGTCAAGGAAAAATGTTATGTTTCTATTTGTTATTAATCACCACCACCCCCCTTTTTTGACAGTTTTGCCAAGTGTTAATTCTTCATAAACTGAGACTTAAACAGCTGCATTAGAGGAACTTTACTCTAGGCCTCTTACAGTACTTTTAAATATTTTATACAGCTTCAGCAGTAAGCCCAGACAGAATCTGCTGAACTTCATAGCTTCCCCTTAAATCTCCCAGTCACTCTTTTTATTCAGAATGAAAAAGGCAGTATCTGCAAAGGTCTCCAAATCTACTGCCTTTTCCTCCCCCCTTCCCTTTCTCTTGCTTCTACAGGGAAATATCTAGTAAATGTCACTTCGAGGATCCTTCCCCAGACAAGGAGCACAGCCAGAGCCATTTGTAGCACACAGTGAATGCCCAGCTGCGTGGCTGGATGATAAATACCAATGACATGAGGGATTCTATGATTGGCTATCTATTTTAAGGAAATTGTACCATTATGACATCTAAAGAAAGTAAAGTAACGTGGACCAAAGCCTCAGTAACGATAGGTGGCCTGGCCTCTGTTAATCCTCTGTCATGAATATGTACAGGCAGTTTCTAGCAGTTTTATAACATTAGAAAATGTTTTTACTTTTAAAAATGACAGATCAGAGTTAATGAAAAACACACTGCTTGTAATTAAAAAGAAGTGCAAGACTAAATCAAGCCTTCTTATTGCCTAGAGAGATTTGTCCGCCTGAGACAGCACATGCACATTCCCTTTGGTTGTATCAGAGCTGACAAGTTAAGCAAGCACTGCCTGTCCTTTGAGTTTCAGCCGAGTGGAGGCCCTGGACTCCCAGCCATCACCCGCAGGAGTGGGCTTTGGTCCCTCTGAACTGTGCTGTGCTGGCATCCCGAGCCCGTCTTGAACAGAGTGCTCATACCAGGACTGCTACAACCACCCTGCAAAGCTGACATCTGCACTCCTGAGGACAGTGGGACACTTACGCTCTGGAGGATAACTAGGTGGATTCAAGGGTATCGGCTGGAAGTGTCTTACACATTCAGTGGTTGTCTCTAGACCAGCAAAGTTAGGCTGAATCATTTTCCTACAACAAAAATACCCCTTGTGTCCTCAACAACCTCAAGCTGCTCAGAAAAGGACTGATAATCTATTCTTTTTACTTGTGTCACATATCCTGGTTGCAGTTTCTTAAAATTGGTGTACTAGCTCTGCTTTACAAGTGTGTACTTTTGAGGGGACCATCCTGAGAGATTTTTGAAGGACCATTTCACTATATTGTGGCAGCCCACCTCAGTATAAACTGCACTTCAGTTTTTTCTTGGGACCAGTGTCACAAGGAAAACTCAGTTAAATTGCTTATTTTAAATATATAGGTTATAATCTGCAGCATATAACATCGACTGTTACTTCCAAGCTGGCTGATAGATGTAGGAGAAGGACTACACAGATAATGACTGGTGGTGAAAGCACTGTCTCTAGGCTCTTGAAGAGGATGCATGATAACGAGAAACTAGTGCAGGCTGCCTTGTATCCACTACACAATAGCCCATTTTCACTTGAATGTCCTGTTTCTGTTAGAAAATAAAAATTCTAAATTGTACTTAAGGACAAAGAAAGCACCAGAATTATTCTTAAAAGCTGGCTGTCAATAGGCTTTTGATGCAACTCAATACATACAGTTTATCTCTTCTTATCTCACAAGAACTACTGAAGCAGATTTCAACTCTGTAAATGAAATCGGCATATTTGCATATCCTTTTGCTGTGTTATTAAAAGGCTGCACATAATATTATGCATATTATCAGTGTCTGAAGACTTAGAGTCCTGACCAGCTTTCCTCACTATAAAAAAATAAACAAACAAAACCTTAATGTCAGCAAGCCTTCTGGGTAACAGCTTTTAAATCAATAATAAAGGAACTTACAAGTAAAAACATCTAATAACCTCTAGAAATTTTATAGGTGTACCCTGCAGTATGTGAATGTTGGGTAAAAGTTTACAATGATCCTACTTTGTAGTATGCGTGAGTATTGAAATTTTAATTTAAAACAATGGATTTCATAACCAACAAGTATAGAGCTTAATACTGGTATTTATTTATTGCATTGATTTTCAGAGCTCCTTTCAAAGTGAAGCGATCAGTTAATGTCAAGCACAAAAATGAATGAACACGCTGAAACACTGAATTCCTATTCATTCCTGAAATGCTGGCCACTGTTGCTGATCAAAATTTGCAAATGTAATTAGCATGCAACAAATCGTCTGAAGTAGGAAGATGAAAATGGTAGATTTACAACCAGCTAATAGTCCTTCCATGGTAGTGGCCAGCACAAGGCACTGGGGATGTGGGAGCACAGGAGGCTCTGCCACCTGGTCTATCCTCAACTGGGATGTGTTTGCTGGGCCAGAGCAGCATCCTCAGCCTCTCCGCTAGAGGAGCTCTACCCACTCCTCACTGACCTGGAAGAGCTAAACAAGAGAGACTGGGAGATCAGGATAGTTCTCCAGACTGTGTGGCCAAGCCCCTTTCAAGAGATTTGAATCAGCTCTTCCATAGTCAGCTGAAATGCTGGAACTGGTGAATTACCACCTATGAAAGACAAGCAGTGATTGGTAACTCCTATGATGTCTCATTTCCTTTGCTTGTCTCATAAGGGCTTGATAGGAAATTAACCTTTCAGGGCAAAGTCTTTTACTAAGTTCAGTGTGGCAAGTACATTTTAAAATTCGGTTCTAATCTCAGAAATAGCCCCAAGTCTTCTCAGATATTTTGGTATAACAGCCCTTACTAAAATACAGTTCATTCACTGGCAGTTGAGACAAACGAAAAAACCTATTCCTTGTCACCTATTTCTCTTATTTTGAGCTCTCAAGGACCACGCAGAAAGATCAGGCTAAGCAACAGGAAGAGCAGCTCCAGTCCTTGTCGTGTCTTGAGCAGGGATTTATAGCATTACTATCTCAGTTCTGTAGGCACTGAATCTGGTGTTCCTCTGTGCCTGGCCTTCTCTCTTGGCAGTGGTCTTTGGAATACTCTAAGGGAAAGGCTCCCCTCCCTTAAAGGGATCCTGGTAAGGGGATCAGATGACATAATTCTTTAGAAGTTTGAAGGATCAAGCCTGGGATATTATGATCAGTGTGGACACATCTTTTAAGATGAGGCCTTTGGGTACAAATAGTTCTCTATGCTTTAAATCAGTGTGCAGAAATTTCTCATTACATATGGTGTATTAACTTTCCAAGATGTATGCATCTGCAAATGAAAGAGGAAGCTTTTGCAATTGGACACCCTGTTTTATCAAATTGACATGGCTTGTTAAAATATTAATATTTAAAAAAAAATAAATCTTTCCATTAAAACAAGAACCAAGTCAATTTACTTACATTTTGAGGGGTCAGATTTAAACAGAAATTAATTGTGCTCAGGCTAGATTAGATTTTCATTAGTAATCACATAATTGATATTCACTGCTCATTACATTTAAGCAATTTCAAGCTAACTGTGCAAATACTGAATTTAGTGAGCTCTTGTAAAAACCGAATTGATCACAAATATGTAAAGTCTTTCCAATACCATGGGAGATATTTGCTCTGTTTAGTTCATACTCAGGCAAGCTACGTGCAAACCGTGAGCGTCCTGGAAGGCAGTTCTGCCAGCCTGTGTGTTGGCGTGCTTGAAAGGGCTGTGCTGTATGAAGTGGGATAGAACAGAGGTCAGAAATCACCTTAGCATTGGAAGTAATTCTGATAAAAACAAATTTTATCCAGGAGAACAGTATTTATGGAGATATCCAGGAAGAATATTGGAGCTAAACCATGACTGCAGCTATAGGAGCTGAATACAGAAATACTATAACATGGTTTATTTAATTTTATTTTGCATTCTGTAGAGATCTACCATCCACTACTGTTTTTCAAGTTTGGTTAGAGATAAATCTGACTTGGTCCCTTTTTAGCCTGTCTTTTTCTGGCATTACACATGCTATTAACTGTTCTTTTTCAGATTCCCAGGTCTCTTTCAATAAAAACAAGTCAAATGGTCTTCCCAAATCTCCAGTTCTTGTTAATTACAGCTGTGCTGAATCCTTTATCAAGTAATATTATGTACTTCCATGTTCATGATCCTGGCAAATTTCAATGTTTATTGAAAATATTTATCATCCAATAGTAGTGTTATTATTATTACACCCACAGTGATGTGTAGCAAATGTTTTGTTTAGTGCCCCAATGACAGTCTGATACACAGTGAATAGGAAACCAGGAATTCTTTATCCTGGATTCTTGGCAGTATCTTCCCTACAGACCTTGGCCAGTCCTCTCAGAAAAGAGATGCTAAAACAAGCCTTGAAAACACAGGCTGTTAGTAACGAGAAAACAGACAGAGACTGTGGAAGACATGAAACCAAGTTCAGAACCATGAGAGGGAACTGAAAGGAGGGAGTAATCATAGAATCACAGAATGGTTGGGGTTGGAAAGGACCTCTAAAGGTCATCTAATCCAACCTCCCTTCAGTCAACAGGGACAATCTCTTCAGCACAGAGTGGGATGAAAAAAAAAAGAGTGTATATAACAGTGCAAAGTGGACACTGAACCTCAGAGCAACAGGAAAGCTCGACACTCACAGAGAAATGTGCTTGCTGGACCAAACCCCAAGTAAGCATAACTGCTCCTGGCTCTCCAAGTGTCTGCCTGAAGGATAAATGAGCACATCTATTCTGGTCAGCAGAACTCATTGAATATTTATACGCAAGTTTTCATTTAAGCGAAATATTTCAAAGGCATTTACTAGAACTGAGGAATATGGATCTTTGAAAATAAAAGTCAAGAATTTACATATTCTGCAGCTAAGAAAAGTCTGTTTAAAAACCTTAAATAGATACAAACTCAATCTATTTTGGAAACAGTATAGTCTAATGGTTACAGCAGTGTTGGGTGAGTGGTACCCTTTCTTTCACTCGTCTCTGTTATGATGTACAAGACTGGTGTCTGTATCCCTGCCAGCTAAGAGCTTGCAAAGCTTTCCGAGCACTTCATCTCAGCAGCGAGACCTGCACACCCAGGAGGTGAGTAACAGGAGAAAGGATGGCCTCATGCCCACCGTTATCACAGATGTGGATTTGCTGCTGTGTAACCTTAGAGAAATCACAATCAGCACACTTGTACCTGGGGACTCAATGTCCTGCAGAAATCTAGAGCTAGTGCTGAGCCAGCTGGCTCTGAAGTGCAGCGTTTCAGTCCTGCCTCTTGCACCTGTGCTGCTGAACTGTACCATGCAGGTCGAGCAGCAGCTCTGCATTCCTCTGCAACTTAAAGGTGTCTTTTTCTTCTTGTGCCTTTGCTCTCCAAACATACGTGTGGAGCAACAGCACTTCAAAGTGGTCTACCATGAATGTGTGCATGCACGGTCAGGGGCAAGAAAATACTATAGCATGCATACATCTCAGAGACAACAAATTGTCTTCTAAAACAAATGAACAAACAGAGTAAGAGGGTAAGAGATAGCAGTATCTTCTTTGCTTAACTTGGTAACCATCTGAGAAACAGAGACTTAGGAAGGGACAACTAGACATGTAATTCTCCTCCTGTACTGGTAAAAATGTAACACTTACTAGGCAAATGTTGCTTATAAAACCTGCATCTTTATAATATTTAGTTAAAAACATGTATAGTGGTTCCACCAAATGTCCTAGTGAGCACATATATTGTTATCAAACTTCTGTTGGAGTTCTGAGTATTAATAAAAATGACATGGCAGGCAAGATTCACTCCACGCAGTGACAAAAAGAAACAACTAGAGTGTAATGGCAGTAACATACTAATGAATAAATTCTACAGGAAAACAAACCCCTGAAACTGAATTCTGAACTAGAAACCTGTGTAGAAATTCTGAATAGAAGTATGAAATAGCTTCTCTTACAATCTGTTTGTAGTTTACCAGAGCAAATGAGAATTGTGTTAGGTTTTCTTCTGAGCTGGAGAAAAGTCTCTAGGACTGATGTTTGTGAGACTTAATATGCTCAATTTATGAAGGTTGGCTTCTAGTTTGAGTTCTTTTGGTAACAAGAAGAGACGGCAGACTTTGAATGGAGCCTCAGGAGCATGCAAAAAAGTGGACAGGAGATACGGTTCAAATCCAATTTGGTACAGACTTTTTTTGGCTGCAGTCAGGGTCTGGCCTGAGGCAGAACACCTGAAAGACTGACCAGAAAAACTGCTAAGAGCCTCCTCAGGTAGATTTAATTTAGTGAATAATCAGAATGGTACTAGGGCAAGAGATCAGAAAAATCCCTAAACCAGGCAGACTGAGAGAACGTCTGGTAATGGCCTTCAGGGAATGAGCTATGGGACTCGCTGGGACAATACACCTTGACAGGTATCTCGTGGGTCAGGCAGCTATAGGGAGGATGCACAGTTTCTTATTTATGAGCAGAAACAAGATCTATATCCATAAATCAGTGTCTGAGACATGTAACTTTAAAGGACATTTTAACAAGCACAATTAAGAAAAACTATCCAGAAGCACAGAACTCAGCACTATGTAATATAACACAAAACTCTGCTATGATTTAAGTCTCTGCCACTGCTGCCTTGCTAATCCCTAAATCACACGCTGCTGTAAAGAAACCCCCATTCCCACCCCCAGTATACAGATCTCTGTTGAACATAGAGGTTGTTTAACAGTTTTGTGGCAAGTAGGTCTTGTAAAGCCAGCCAGGCAGCAGAAGGTATTTAACAGGACTCTGCAAAGGACCAGTGCAATGGGGAAACATCATCTTCTACACCCTGCTTTGACTGCCTCTTTCCACACTATGTCTTTGCTACCTGCTCCAGAACACGGAAAAATCTCAGTGAATTTTTGGTTACAAAAGCAGGCTCTTAAATCAAAATGAATAGTTTCAGATAAAAAGCTTAATGAAAGCTCCCTCCTGCCATGGCTTCCACATAATGAACCAGGGTCATTCTAAAGAAATGAAAAGAAGTTCTAGGACTAAAACAGAGCAGAGTGTGAAGTGTTTTTAATATCATGGCAGATGTAATTATTTTCTGTTTCTTTTTATTATTAAACATTGAGGTAGATAGGAGGGGAAATCAATACAATACACTATCTTCAAAACAGTGCTTATATGTACCTATAACGAAGGATTCAGAGCCCATGTTTTATTGTGCTGGATATATGCGAATGGGAAGATAAAGATCTGGTGGAAGGAGATGTATCTTACTGAAAATGGTCTATTGCTTTAAGCCTTACACTGTTGAAATGACTGGCATCAGCATTAGATTAGGTGTATTTTGCATTCCAGTTCATGTACTGGGGGGACCTCTCCAGTTGTTCTGGATCTAACATGTTGCTTTATTTTTTCTTTGCTCTACTAAATAATAGTTTGATAGCTACAGAAGAACTCTTACGGGTAATAATGCATTAGACTTCTAAGGGCAATAATGCATGTCAACTACTGATTGTTTTCTTCAGTGATACCATTGAACATTCCCTGTTTGGCATAGCTGCAATCTTTTTTGGGTCATTACTAACCTATTTGGAATTATAGCAAAGCAAGTAGGTCTTCTCTCTACTTGCAAATAAAATGTTTCCATTATAATCGTACAGCTTCAATGACTTTGTTACCCTTACTCTTTGCATATCACTTTGGCTTTATTGCTCATGCCATTTAAGAGTGCAGCTGCAAGTTTCCTGCCTTTTGATCTTTCTTTCTCTCTTTTCCCTCTTTCCTTCTTTCAGAGGAGCATTTTAAGCTTATTTAGGCTAACAAGGAGATCACATGTCCAGCAAATGTGCACAGCAAATGAAAAGAAATGTGTCTCAGTAATACAGACAAATATCACTGAAGTTCCATAGTGAAGAATATTGCAGTCAAAGGAAGGAGTCCTATTGATTTCATTGATTTTGAGTCCTGGCTTCTCCTGAAATCAGCAAGCAGAGTAAAACCATGTCCCATATCATTACTAGGTTCTCCTCACTGCTTGCACTTACAGCAAATTCCATAGTTCAGCAGAACTGACATTTTTAAAGAGAATCCTCCTTTTTTCACTGAAAAAAAGAGAATAGCTAGCTGCTACTGTCCAATTTTCCTCTGTGCTGTTATTGTGCACTGGCCCAGCAGTATTTGCAAAGATGTGCAAAGCAGTGAACTCCATGCTTCAGTTCACCTTTTGCCATATTAACAAATAGAGCTGCACCAGCTGGCAAACCCCCTGTGCATGCCCAGCCTCGTCAGCTCTCCCGCTAGAGCCCTGGGCCAGGGGAGGAGCTGTGCTCTGCATCCAGCCCCAGAGCCCTGCACCTGCATCGTGGGCCTCCTGGGATCCAGCAACACCACCTGATCTGCTCACTTTGCATTAACTTCGGAGAGGCACCTGAGCAGAACCAGCAGCAGTTCAGCAGCAGCCAGGTAACAGCTCCTGCACTTGCGGGCAGCCAGAGTGGATCTCAGTCATCTCTGCATGTGACTGGTCAAATTTGCCAGCTTTAGGCAGCTGTTGTTTGATCTCCACCCGTGATAAATATGCCAGTCAGAGAGGGATGTTCCCATTTTTGTTAAACTATAGAAAGGAAATGATTTCCCTGATGTACCAGCATCATACATATGGCTTATACATACATCAAGACAGTATTATCTGTGCTACAGTGAAAGATGAAAATTCTTCCCTTCTTCAGGCTGTTTGTCCAGGTGTTTGAAAATCAGAATGTTTAGTAGTAAGTTTGTCCTCGCATCTGATGACTTTTGTGGGGCATGGGGAGTTTTGTGTGCTCCATGCTGGAGCAAGGGAGGAGGAAGCACTTTGTCCCCCTGACTCCTTCTGTGTCACAGGCTTCCTTAAACTGACAGTGACCAACCTTCCCTCTTCATCCTTGTGTCAGGGATGTGGGGATCAAAGCAGGGCCCTGATCACATCCCAGATGGTTTCAACGTACATGCCAGCTGATGCCTGGCACCCTCTCTCCTCTTGAGGAAAAGACATCTGTGATCCTTCTCATAAGCCCTGTTTGCTACTCCAGGCTCTGCAGAGAGCCATCCTATTTCCCACTTAATGTGCACGGGAAGCAGCAAGAAAAACTCAGGGATCAAAAAAGGTCTTTGCTTTGCATACTTGCTCTCTTTTAAAAGTCTTTCCAAAGTACCTTTTTGTGGCAGCTCTGCAATTGTAATCCAACAATGACAACAAAACCTTTTCAAACAACACCACCTGCAGTACTTCGCAAGTGTCAGCTGATCACTGGATAATGCAGTCTTGGAAGACTAAGGCTCAACACAGACATGAGAGCTTTACATTTATGTTTGAGAAAAACTCATTTAGAAGGTTGTAGCCTAGTGACTCTTTTAAAAAAAAACAATGCAAAATTTACTTAGATTATTTTTCTATTTGTGTGCATGTGTTCAATTATAATGGAATAGTATTGCTAATATAATTACAATGGCCTGTCTCCAGAGGAGAAGATATTATGCAATATGCTCTCTGCTCTATATATTCTGAGCACAGGTACCAAAAAGTAAATGAGCAAAATTATTATTTTATCCGATGGGAGTTTTGACAGATTTATTCCTACTCTAAATTTCTTCCAGAGGAACAGAAAGGTGGAGAGGTCTTCCAATTATACCTGAAAGTAGTTAGGTTTGAAAAAGAGAAAGAGAACACAGGACAGAGGAGAGATTTCTCAATTTACGAGTTGGTATAAAAGAACTTTCAAAACTAGAAATGAGATGACTTTACAGATATGTAAAACAAGTAATCACACTTCAATAAATGGAAGAACTAAACTCCAGAGGTCTGAGGATCTGTCCTCTAGCTGCAGGAAAACAGCAGCAGGAATTTCCGTTGTCATGAAGCTGATCGCAGTTCAGCTGCTGACCTCTTTTCCTTCTCTCATTTTTAGGCTACTAAATACCAGGAAGTTAGATCCATACTAAAGTGAGGTATTGGATCAAAATCGTTTCTCAACAGCACTATTTCAAAAGTACATTTTATAGTCGAGGAGGATATTTGATCATTTTGCCAAAATGTTCTATTTCCTTAGGTATTCAGCTTGTAAGAACGGCCAGGAGGAAAGCACAGGGGTTACGCAATGCTACAATGTGGGTGCTCATTCACAGTAATTGGAGATTTCTGAAAGGAGAGATAATTTGTCTAAACCTACAGAGTCAGTAATATGCCTGAAATTTCCGCTAAGAACTGAGAGGATCTTAAGAGGACTAGCTAGTGTGCACATGCATTCATGCTCAAGTGGTTTCCAGTAATTTTATTAGCTTCTGCTTCAATCCTATCCCAGGAGTCCAGAAGGAAATTTTAAGTGCAGTATAAACATTTTTAAAAAATTTACAAAGTAGATAGACATAGAAGAGAAAACTGAAACAGCTTCCTTGAGTACAAAGTAAAGTAGTGTTTCTGGTTGCAGGAAGAAGAGCATTTATTTTGAAAATTATTAAAGCAAAGTTGGATAGCCAAACTGGATATCCACAAATGTCAAAAATCTGTATTTGTGTATCTAGTCAGACTAGAACATTACATTACATTTGATAACAGACTGAAGCAAGCCTGGGCTGTCGGTCATAGGTCCACATACCCATTTCTTCTGTATTATAACATCTCACACACAACCACAGATTACCATATGTCATTGAGATAAACTGATATTTGTTCAGAGATTTTACTAAGAGAAAATAAACAAAAGAGCAAAGAGAACCTTGTATTATTCATCTTACTTACAGTTGGGCCCTGAGTGGCTACTTTATAATTTCACAGCCAATAGTGTTGGTTTAAAGTTTCATCCAGGTAACACTTCCTTCAAGAGGCCTTGGCAAAATGAGATTACAGAGTGTGTACTCTGCTTTGTCAAACACCTTTGTAACATTCATCTAGGCTACAGCAGTGATCTCAAATGAGATTGTAATAGCACTGAAATGAAAAGGGGAAGCCCATAAATCACTCAATCTGTACCTTCAAATTATCATCTCCTTGCTAATTTCAAGGTGACAGTTACCAGCTGGTATAGAAATACAAAAGTTTGACAGTTAACATAAGCAGGTGTTTCCAAGTGTTTTAACTTCAGAAATGTGACTTCAATTAAAATTGAGATTTAGGGCTCTTCAGGCTTTGATTTGGTGTTGTGATAACAGAGAGAGACTCTACAAAATTAGTATTGTCCTTTTAAAGTTACTGACCCTTCTGGGCCTCTTTTTTCCTTTACTGCTGTGATTCAAACACTGATCCAAATGATGCAGAAAATGCTTACGGAAAAGACTCAAGAACTTCAGAGGATTTGTGAATGGGCATCTTTGCCCTTTCCAAAGAACAAATAGAGGTCAAATCCCTTCCTACAGTAGTGAGGTGGCCACTGTGGACCTGCATTTCCAGGAAGAGACTGAAGTCCAGGAAGGAACACAAAGACAGAATCATGCTGGACATTTCAGCTGGAAAAACTACTCTCATAAGCAAAATCTGAGGGATGACTTGAAGAAGCAGAAAATGCTTTTGGTGCTAAGTGCATTAAAGGTAGAAGAATCCCCAGGGGAATGTGATTCTAGGAGCTGAACACTGCATCCTAATTAACTCCTAACCGACCTTTCTGGTTATTTGGTGCCCAGAATTAAAGACAGTATTACATTTCATCCTGCTCTGTCACATGATGTTTTTCCACATCCTGCCCCAAATTGCATTTGTCTTTCATGCTGCCCTATCAACTACAAATGCAAATCTAATTTGCTGCTTGCCTTCTCCAGCAGGTCTCTCCCAGCATTAGAAACGTTCCAGTTCTTCACTACTGGCTAATGCATTTATTATGGATGATTTTTCAGCTCTGCATTTTTAGGGTGGTGATTCTCAAACATCCTTCAGGAGACAGAACTAATACAGAAATTAAAAAACTAGAAAAGTTGAAAATTAAACCAGACTCCCTCATATTCCCAGCAAGTCCAGAATAATTGCCCTGAACGAAGCCGTTCTGACTTGAGAGCAACTGGTTTGGTTTTTTGTTTGTTTTGTTGGTTTCTTTTTAAAAGGAGTGGCACTAAGGACAGCTGTGCACAGAGAATAAAACATGAGGAAAACTTTGGCCTTCACAGCGTCTCTGCTTTCCTCTGTGGGGCTACAGCTGCCCTGGTTCTACCAGGAGACTCATTTGTGCACAGACGCTTTGCTTTCATTCCCCTGATCTGAGCGCCAGTGCTCGGGGAGTCAACGAGCACTGGACCGGATCAGACAGAGCTGCAGCTCTGCCCTCCTGTGTGTCAGGGCAGGACATTCCCTGGCCACTGAGTTTCCCTGTCAAGGGACCTGCCCGGCCCACGCCAAGGAGGTGGCCGTGAGAGCTGCCACACGCAGAGCTGCCACACGGACCACGTGTGGTGGAAGCAGGTCCTCCCCAGCCACAGCTGAATACGAGATTCTCTGAGTTTAAGTTCTACTGCTCTTCGCCTTCTTTATCTCCCTCATAGACCTCGTCTCCTTCATTTTACATCTCTAGGAATACTGTATGATATGATAAGGGCTTTGCATCAGAGGAAAGGTCATTATTGATCTCACTGTGATCAGTTCACTGAAGGGAGATGCTGACCCTACATAAATATTTAATGGTTCTGAGCAATAGCCAAAAGCACCTTTGCAAATGTTTTGTGGTCTAACAGAAGTTTCTGAGACCACTCCATTGCCTCTGCTCCTGGGTATAAATGCAGTTCTGGAGCCTCTGTGCCCCTGTATTTGTACTCCAAAATGAATTCGATATAGCCAACACTTGCTCACCGGGTTTTCTTAAAACACTAAAGGTTAAAATTATGTAAATTCACAAAAACCAGGCTCATGTCATAGCTGAATAGCTAAAAAAGGAAAACAGAGGTTTACAAAAGTACATACATGGCTGGGCTGATTTAAAGTTTCCTGTGTGTGCATTTCCATGACAATGAGGCTGCATAAATACATTCCAAATGGAATGGTTAGCAATGATAAAAGTGGGCAAAATATCAGTACCATCTGCTCACTTCTAATGCCTGAAAAAAGTGACAACCTAAAATTAACCAAAGAAAATGAGCTGCTAAATAACCTTTCTCCCCCTCGGAAATTTTAGAGGCCTGTACATGTCAGCACAGAATTTGACCTGTAGTTCTTCATTGTTCCCTACTGTCATATTTATATTTAAAATTTTTCCACAGCTTTAACTGAAAATCTTGTGCTACCACAGTTAAAATGACTGGAACTTAATAAAAACACAGTAAAATTCTGCTACTATTAGTAGTCTTCAGTTTTGAGACTGCTGTGACTGAGGAGACTAAACAGTCTCACTATCAACAATTTATCAAGATTTTTAGCCTGAAGTTTGTATATTCATTTTCAGTTTTTCCACTCTCAGATTGGTCTCTCTCTCTGCTGAAAAAATTCCTGTAAATGTCAGCAGAGGAGCAGAAACAACGCATTTGTATTATTTCAAAAATAATTATTTTTGAAGTCTGGGCATTAAAACAAAAATTAGTTCCGACTCTAAAACTGAAATTTTCAATTATTTATTTGCATTTTGAATGGTGGATGTTTTGTGTCCTTTCACGTCACTGAAAAATGAAGATGATGTGCAAGAGCTAACATCCAGTTTGCTGCTACTTAGGGGACAGAGTGGGACAAGGCTGAGCCTCAGAAATCAAAAACAGGGAAATGAATGTAAGACTTGGATCAAAGGTCAAATCAGTCAAAAGAAAATGCTAAGAGTACAACCTGAGATTTTGGAAAAAGCAGCAGAGTTAATCTATGCCCAAAATCCAGAATTTCCTCTCATTTTTGCAGACACACTTATGTGATTTTACACAGTAAGCGCCTGAAAACTTAGAGCTCTATGTGAATGTAGTGTGTATAAATGATCTCATTGACGGCGATGGGATTATTCATATGAGGAATATGTTGCCAGTCTGAGCCAGCACACAGTGACTGCATTTCTGGTGCTGGCTGAGCTAAGCACTGCAACCCTCGCTGTTCAGAAGGACCCTGGTGAGGACAAGCACCAGGAGCCCTTCTTTTAAATCTAGTGTTAATGCTGCTGATGTTAATCAAGTAGTACTGCTCTTGCTGCTACATTTATAAAGTCAGAACAACAGATAATTATACCTAGATATAATTTTATTGGAGAATTTTTAATAAATTTAATATGGAGACATTTTGAAGCCTCAGTGAAAATGAAAAGCTAATACCATTAAATGGCTGAGGGTGATTATTTTTGCAAAGAACGTGGATTATGCTAGTTCTCAGTATAGAAATAAAGAGAATAAAACCATGGTTATAATTTCATCTTGGCAATAAAAATAGGATAGACAGATGCTTGATATTGTACAGTAATTATAGATGGCTGAACTGAGAATAAACCTTTTTGGTAGATAATGGTTTCTGATTTTGAAGGCCATTTTTAAATCTATGGTTAGAGTTTTGTCTTCCTGCCAAGGACATGAGTTAAATATTTAGTATAAAATACAGTGATGGTTTCTGAGCTTGACTTTTAAACATAATATGCAAGCAGACTGGTAAATCATAGGTCAAACAACATGACATTCACCAAACTGAAAGAGATAGGGGTGGTGGGGTAATGAGATTATAAATTTATCTGATAATCAGAAACATGTAACTGAAAGGAAGAAACGAGCATGGCATCTTTGCAAATATTCTGTGCTGTGAAAGGACAAAAGTGAAGGAAGAAACCTCTGACACATTCCTGAAACTCAACGCTGTGTAGCATGGTAACTTCGGGAAGCTGTAGGCTCTGCAACTGACATGCCACAGCTCTCAGCAGACACAAGACAAAAAGGAAATGTAGTACTATGGAAAAGTGAGAGGGAATACAGAGTGGCATTGATGTGATCAGCTTTAAGGGCATTTCACTTGAAAGAATACCTGAGGCAACAGAAGCGGAAGGGGCAATAAATAATTCAGCAAGAAAATTACATTTCAAAACAATGAGCTTGTCTTTCCCTTTCCCCTTTCAATGAAAACTGCTTTCAAAGAACTTTCTGCAGAAATAGCTGCAGAATCTTCTGCTGAGAAACATGCTCACCCAACCCACTCAAATTTGGTGAAACAATGCAACCCTCCTCATGCAGAGAGCTGCTCAGTGGAAGGACAGGAGTCTAGAATAAATCCTGCCTCATGAGGAATTGAGGTGTCAGACACAACCCAGCGCTCTCAGGCCAGACCTCAGCTGGTAGCAATTGTCATAAGTTGTCTGACTGCAGTGGAGCTCTGAGCAGTTACACGAGGGAGCAGCTGTCCCTGGAGGATTGTGAAAAGTTTTGTTAAAGTCAAGTTAATGAAAATGTAGGTTCAGCACACTGCAAACTGACATCCAGGAGAAGGGGAAGCATGTTTATCAGCTTGACTTGGCTGCACTGGGAGTGAAAAGCACAGCATTTTCAATCACTGGAGAGCGTGTGCAGCAGATAAGTCTGTATTGTATGGAGGGCTAGAGAAAGCGTGTGGAGGATTTTAAATAGGACACAGGAAAACTTAATTTAAAAGACAAAAATAATTTAACTTAAAAAATGAACGGCTGGATCTTTATCAGGCTTTACCCTGATTTAAACAGAACTTAGGATATGGCAGATGAACAGGACAGCACAACTTTTGATTTATAGGGTGTGAGTTACCCCTTGGGAAGGTACATCTGCCCATGACCAGGACTAAGCACTAGGCAATGCAGGGTGACACTGTGAAATGGGGTAAACCCACTGGTATTTACTGCAGCATGGGAGATGCCCTTCAGTGGGTCCTGTGGGACATCTCACAGACTGCAAGGTCTCACATGAGTTCCTCAGCTGTTAATTGGCTTTGGACCTGTGCTTTAATCATGATAGCCCAGCATGGAAGGCCAGCCTTGGAAGCGTTTGGCCTCCCTTGACCACTGCTGCTCACCACTGTCCCTTACTGCTCCCCTTTGCCAGGATGGTGCAACTATTTGTGGGGATAAACTCTAAGCAAGACTATTTTAGCTTTCAGGGAACAAACTATAAACTAGATCCCTGACACAGACTATGAAAAAACGCCCAAATCCTCCAATATTTTCTTCTCAATCCCAATTTTTAAGTCCTATAGCCAAAGCCCTACAAACAGATGAATGATCACATCTGATGGGACAGTAACCTAGAGAAGGTGGAAGAGCAAGAAGCAGAATGGAACAGCGGGAAGGACAGCATGAGAATTATTTAGTGTGGCTTTGTTGCCAGAGGAAGCAGAGCAACGATTACTGCTGCAGCTTCAGTGCTCAGCCCATGTGCTTCTGTATCAAATGTGAGTTTACCAGGCTTTCGATGGCAAAGATCTCAGTGGGGCTGCAGATGGCTAGAGAGAAAAATAAAATAAACCAGAGATAATTGAGAAAAGCACCAAATTCCTGTCTCTAAAGTTAAGACAAGTTGAAGGTTTTCTACTTTTGCTATGCACAGTCTGCTAAGAAGGAGGGAGCTCTTATCTATCTCCAAGTGTCTTAAAATTGAAATATGCTTTCAAATGTATATCATATATGAAACTCATACATAGTGTGATGCTTTCTTATACCTCATTTGAACAAAGGTTCTAAAGATCCTCTGAGTGTTTCCCTATGTAATATTAAAGAAAGCAAAGAAAAATAACCCTGGTAGGCTTTTCAAGAAACAAATTCACTTAACTTGTTCCTGCTAAAGTCCCTAAAGAGGCAGTGCCCAGGAGGTTTCCTAATGTTTCTCTTATCTTTAAGGATCACAGTATTCTGGCTAAAAGTGGAAGAAAATCTCCTTGCAAAATTCTCCTTTCAGGGAGTGTCTATGGATTTTTGTGCCACCATAATCCTATGAAACTGCAACAGGCTTGTGTCATCAGCCAATTTCTATCCATTAATAGATTCTTCTAACCCTTATTTGGGGATTCATTATCAGTATCATGTACAAGGTGAACTGTATTTAAGAGGGAAGATTACAGGTAACAGTAGGGGTAAAAGAGGATGAAAAAATTAAACCCTTGTAGAATTCCTGTTGATGTCAATAGGAGTCTTTCCACAGGTTTAGTGGAGTGTGAGCTATGCCCTTATTTATCTGACATTCTCTCTGAGCTGCAAAATTGCCTGTAGTTATAGATATTCACTGAAAGTCTGCCTACTAAGAACAAGGACTGAATAAAGGATATAGAGTTTTATTTCCAAAATTAGATAAGTACTATATCATGATAGTGGAAAGTAAGATGAATTATTGAGAATTGATGAGGTTTGACTATAATGATTTACTGTTAAGGATAGGTACACATGCAGCTGCTCCAACAGAGCTCTCCTACATTGAGTACTCTAAGCTCCTAAAAATAAACTCCAGCACATTACAATTAATAGCTGAGAGTTCACTTCATTCTGTTTAGTCTAATCAAGTCAATATTGCTCATGAGGTGAACAGAAGTTACACGTGACTTATGGTAAAACACCCAAATTCACTGAAGAGGGTCTTTGGATGTGACACAGGAACGACTCTGTAGGATGACTAAAAGCCTCCTTTTTCTAAAGGCAAACTAACATGGCTATGATGCCTGGAAGGTCAGTTACCCTGTTATAGCACGTGGAGAGCATCTAATAGGACAGCAAGCCTTCCTGCTTCGCTCACATGATCACTAAACCCTTCTGCAGCCAGTGGGGCCGTGCCCCCTGGCCATGGCATTTTATGGCACAGGGGCTGCCAGGGAGCTGAGAACGTGCCCACCCCAAATGTCACTGCAGCACATTCATTCATGCTCAGGCTGTGAGTGGCTTTCAGCTCTTGGAAGGGCTGTTTGTGGCTGGGAGGAGGATGCTAATGCCACAGCATCCTTCGAGTAGGTTTTACCATTCCAGTGACAACTGTGCTATGAAATGCCAGGTGGTGTTCACCTCCCACCCCATCTCTCGGCTCTGCCTACCACTGAAACACAGACACTCATATAGCACAGAATCCTTATGTGAAAACTAACATCGTATAAAGCAGCTGGGCTGGTTCTAGGCTACTTCCAACTTCAGTGAGCACCCATAGGATATTGCAAAAGAAGCAAGCAATTAAATCCTAATATTCTCCACATATTGCTAAGGCTGTTCTTTGTAAGCTGATTCCCATGTTTGCTCCCATTCTCATTGCACTATGTCTCAACCAGCATTATTTGTTTCAAAGTTAAGCAACTTTCTACATCTAATCAAGGAAAAGAGAACAGACTCTCCAGACAGAAATCCCTTCCTTCCTTAAGTAGCTAACTGGAACTGTGAGACAAACATCACCCACAGAAACCTTTCTCCACATAGTTTTTACACAGTTGTTTTTCAGAGTCTATTGGATTTTTATTATTACTTAACATTTTTTCCTCATTCATGGTTCCAATCCATAAGGAAAGCACTGCCCTCTTGGATAGGTATTGTACAAATATATAATAAATTAGCATTGTTAAAGTTCTCCTTGTCTGAAAATACAGGTAGTCTGGGAATGCAGAGTATGAATGCCCGATACAAGAATTGCAGCAGCCAAAGTTAGAATAAAAGGAAGTGAATAATTCTTAGCTGATCTGGAGTGGGGATTAGCACAGTCACTTGTGTAAGGTGGTGTGTTTTTGTAGGGATCAGGAAAATGGAGATTGGGCTCTTTAGGAGGTAGAAATGAGACATAAACTTTCCATCCATTAAAAAATACTTCACAAACCCTGTAACACCTGAATTAAACTTTTTATTTCAGAGATGAAATGAGTTCCATAACATTTTCCAGCTGTATGCAAGAATCAGCAGTTCCTGCTGTTTGTTTTGCCTAAATGAGTATATTCCTTGACTTTACAGGAACAGGAATGAAGGAAGACCCTAATATCATATTTAATATATATATGTATATATATGTATATATCTTCATCCTTAAAGATTGCCAAAACTTGAGTGGACAAAGCCCTAAGTAAACTGATTTAACTTTGAAAAAAATGCTACTTTGAATAAGAGTTTGGAATAAACAATCTCCAGAGGTCTCTTATGGTTTCTGTGGTCTATGAAGACATTTTTCAATGGACTATACAATTCTACAAACTAAGGACCTTAATGAAACCCAGAGTATAAGGTATCAACACTACCCCTAGAAAATAATCACCCTTATGTCAGGCAATTGAGCAAGTACCTTTCAACCATAGAAGCTACATCTCAGGATGGGGACTGAAACCAATTGCCAATACAAGAAGATAAACCTTATACTACCATTTTCCAAATGGGATATGTCACTGGAACAACAAAGTTTGGACATTACCATAAAACAGGGAAAAAACCAGAATTTAGTTAGAGCTGGGCAAATGTTGCTGCTACTGCACAAAGTAGTGTGGAATCACGGAAAACGAGTTCTTGGCATTTATGGCTGCTTTGAAACTCCAAGCCAAAACCAACGACTTGCTTAATACATCTACTCCAAAAACCTGAAGAGACAATTTGTCATTCTACTAAAAATTGAATAATTGCTTCCTGAATTTTGGCCAAACTTCATATCAGGCACAGCATAACTGCAGTTTTCAGTGCAGCAGCATTATGTTAAACTAGGGATTAACACATTTTAGAGATTAACACAGGGTAAGGGTTAACAGAGAGGTCAATTAGCCAGGAACCAGAGGACACTGCAAAATATCTTCCAGATATGGTTTTAAAGGGCTGAACAGCCTCCCCGGGCTACATTTCTGTGAGGTGTCTGTGCAGGGCACTGAATCCCACAGCACACAACACATGCAGTGAGTGCCACCCATTTAGACTGGCACCATCTCTGCCATGTCACTGCAGACTCCGGGCCATGGTCTGCTGGCGCCGTGCTTGGAAGATGAAGACACGAGGGCTATAGAAAAGTTATTGTTAAATGTAGTTTAAACAGTTTCACTTCATTCTAAATGTCAGCCTGAAATTTTCCAGAGTTTTAATCTGCCAAGTGTATGCAGGCTGGTGATTTCAGCTGAATGATTCCCAAGCTTTATTGTTCCAGTCTTATTTTAAAGCGTGTACCTTATTGGAATAGGCCAAGAACACCCACATGGATAAGGTGGGTGGGTGCTTCTCTTTTGCTAGCTGAAAACTGACAAATAGGTTTTATTTCCTTTGATCCTCTACTTGTATTATTGTAAATCCCACTCAGCTTCGGAAAAGAAAAAAAGAGACATAGTGCAATTATACCTTCTTCTAAAAGAGTAGGGGATTTGCTAGGGAATTTTGTACAACTGTGGGAGGCCAAAAACGTCAAAATATTCTCTATGAGGTTGATAGATTATTAAACTGAAAAGTTAGCCATAAAAATGCTGTGAAGACAAAGGGAGGAAGTTAAAGGAGCTGAAATGTCACCTGGCAAAACAGAAATGATTCTGGAAATAAATGCTGATACTTGAGAACACACATTCTTTGGGAGTGAGACTCTGAGGTCTCTGGCATTTTGCAGGAGGCCATGGAAGCTACCAGAAGTACCCCATAACTGGGCCTTGAGTGACAGATCTTCTTGCTTCCTGCATACCATGAGAGAAATATGTATTTTATATATGTCATTCTTCGCAAGTTCAGGAAGGAAGAAATCCCAACACATCTGGAAAGGGGATTTTTCTCCACAGGGCTGTTTGCCCTCTTTTTGTCTAGGTGGACATAATCATGCTGGGCAAGGTAATTTTAAACAGAAGTTCCAGAGTACCCTGGGAGGGTGATCCTGCTGGGGATCTGTAAATCTGTGTGGTGACATCCCATGGCTGTGTTTCTTTCTCAGCATCACTGCCCACTGTTCAAGATTCTGTTGTTCCTTCCTCATTGCTCATTGGAAGGTGCAGATACTTTAGGGAATAACTGCTCCCCTTCTGAACTTTGCTAAATTCATAGCTCTAAAAACACAAATTAGGCTTGAAGCTGATTTTCTTTTTCCAGACGTTGCTGCAGAGATTTTCCAGAACTAAAGCACAAGGTCTCGAAAACAAAAAGGGGCCAACAGAGAGCTGTGTGAGTCAGAGAACTGGCAGCACGATGCAAGGCTGTTCAGTTCCAGCCCACAGGGACAAACCAAACTGAGTACCTGAAGGTCACTTCTGTCTGCTGGCTCTCAGCTGACCTGTGTGAAATGAATCTCTGGCCTCAGTCCCTGGGTCAAGCGAAGAGAGGGCAGTCCAGAAACAGCTAAGAGTTCCTGAATGTAGTTCCTGAATGCAGTGTCCTGCTTGAGGTATCTATTCCGTGTCCATTTTTACACAGGCTCAGCTTCCCAGTGCTATTTGTCTGTCAGGTTCCCTGCATCCAAACCAATAGCAAAATGATGGCAATCTCCAGGAAGGGATATTCAAGGCTGGATCCAGCCCTGCTGGCACTGGGATATGCCGAACAGTTAAACAATTTCCAAATTACTGTCACTAAGTTGTTCAGTTGCTCTTTCTTCATCACTTCCCATTTCACCTCCTTAATTTATGCTCGCTATTGTTACTTGTTACAGCAGGAAGTACGACATCCTGGCACACAGCTGCTGTCTCTCTTAGCTGGAACAGAGTCTGCTGCTTCTCCCAGTTCCTTGAATGTTTTTATAGACTGCCCCAGCCTTTGATGGAGTACAGCAGGCTCCCCTTGCTAGTGCAGACACATGCTGGTGATGAGCTGTGCCAGCACTGAATAAAACATCTCTTTCTGTATCTGCTCCACAGGAGCTGTTAGCAATGGCCTTAAATTCACATTAATATGGATAGTAAATTTTGCCTTATATTTTTTATGGGGCTGGATTTCTTTCTGTCATCAAGGAAAGTAAATGGTGTCCATTAATACTTAAACTAACAACATGTGAGGAGTAGTGGTTATTAGGGTTGGGGTTAGGTTTGGGTTTAGGGTAAATGCAGTTCTGAAAAAAATCCTGTGGATTGTTCTTCTGCATTTCCTAATATGCATTCCTCTTCTAAACATGAAGATAAAAGATATTTCACAGAAAGTACTTATTATATATAGCAGAAAACAATTTTATAAAGTAGTGTAGAAAAGTCATTACTCCACTTGAAAACCTCAGCATGTCCTTATACAAGGTGGGCAAGTGTCACCAACTGGCTATAGAGAAACAGCATCAGGAAGCTCTCAGTGACAAACAACCCACGCTAATGACTGACAGGAAGGGAACATTTGACGTGAGCTGAATGAGTCTCTTCAAAATATTGACATTAATACAATTTTCAGTGACATATCTAGGGATCTTCAATTACACAATATAGCAAGCAGATTTGTAGACAGAACAGAATGAACTGGTAATGTTTTCAAGTATGGGATCCATTTCCTGAAGTTCCTTGGCCTAAATTTCCTAGTCTCAAGAATGAAGAACACTGCTGTGGGAAATTCTGAATGCTCTTTCATGTATAGAAAATTAATTAATTCCAAAGACAAGGGAATCAAAAATACAAAGAAAGATTCAGATTTGGTCCTGATTTCAAGCCCCCAAAACAGTTAATGCTAGAGAAGTTCAGACTCAGATTCTGCTGTGCTTCCTAAGGCAACCTCCACACTCTTTCTGTGCCTTGCAGGAGTCACCCAAGAAAGATGATTTTTCATGATGCCCAAAATCAGACAGAGAGGATTCTCAAATGAGAGTGACTAAACCTCATTTGGGCACATCTAAAATAGAAGAAAGTTAATGCTAAAACACCTCAAAGAATCTGATGCCCTTTTAAATTAAGGACTAAAATTAAGGACAGAATCAGTTCGTTATAGAACTGAAAAATTGGCATGATCTTTTATAATCCATAGAATGTATACAGTGATTTATGAAGTTAAATAACAGATTTTGTGCTATGCAAAATATAAACCAAGAGAAACAACAGAACTAAAATACACATATCACTAAGGACAGAGTGATCCTAGCTGACATTGCCTTGCATCTTGAGTTACCACCGAAGCCTGTGGAAAATGAGTTCACATTCTGCTTTGAGTGGGCATCATTTTACGCTTCTTTTGCAAAATTGACAGTCACCACATCATCTGTTAATGGCAAATTGGACTGAATGTATTTATCATAGAATATTTTCCATTAGCCCATCCTCCAAGGGACAAATACAATTACACATATTGAACATCACCACTGAGAGGTCAATGCAATTTAGCAAGAGTAAAAATAAATCATCATTGCTCTCCTAGGGAAATGGACACCTTGTCTTGCCAACTGCATCACTGAGGTAGACAGCAGATGTGATTTGCCCAGTTGGGGCCAACTTTATCTGATGTGTAATCACACACACTTCAGTCAGGCTAGACCAGGAATTCATTTGTTAGCCTGGAATAAGACTGGCCAAGTGTTTTTCAACAGGTAGTTTGATGGTTCCAGGGTAGTTGACCTGGGATGTAAATGGACTCTTGACACATCGCCGGGTCCTCTGTGCCCAACAAAAGTGTGCACTGTTGATTATCTGTGTGATTTTGCCCCTTACAGGCCAGAAACAGAACTAATATTATTCTTGAAGCCGTATGTGTGATTTCAGTTACCATGAATAAGGTGGTAATTTATCCATCATGATACTTTAACAAGCATACATTTGATGGATGATATGACTTATTATACACATTATAAACGCCTAATGATATTTCACACATCTTTCTGGAATTCTGTGACAATCTACCTTATAGCTATGATTAGAAAATGCTGCATCAGGAAGAGCCCTAGAAATACAATTTATCATAAGCAGATCATCATTCCCTTAAAAATGTTCACAGAAAAGGATTCAACTCGCATAGTTTCTCTTTTTGTTATGCATTTTGATGTGATTGTGAAATTGGCAATGTACTGAAGACAGAAATTCTGTGATGACTCATTACTGCTACAAAGATTAAAAGAGAACAGAAAATAGAATAATTCTTACATCCCTCTCATAACACTCTTTTAGCTGTGATACTAACAGAGTTTGAACAAAATTCTAATGATACGAATTGTAATGAACATCTGTAGCTATTACAAAATTGTTCTATTTCCACATCTCTGAGTGGTTTCTCTGTCTTTTCTCAACAGGCAGTGACAAAGTAACTTTCCAAAATTGTCATCTTTTTTGAATTACCTGCATTTTCTCTGCTAAACTGAGAAATCAGCAACTGTATGACTTGCTGACTGTATCACTAACATTTTGTTATAATAATTGGCATGTGATTGAAGACAGCAGAACTGTGTGGTGTGAAGCTCTACACATATCAATCACAAGTGGCAATCCCAGCTCTCTGAATGCTATAAAAATCCCCCTCATTAGTGTCAGCTTCCTTATTTTTATCACATTTAAATTACTTTGTTATAAGCAAATGAAAACTACTTTGTACTTAGCAAACTATTGTTGCAGACGGCAAAGCAGATGATTAAAGGCACAGAATAGCAGAGCTGAATCTAGGCTAGTGAAAATTTCATCAGGTGGTCCTAAAAAAGTAAAAAAATGTTCGAGAACAAATGAAGGAGCTCAGAAGGTGTGCTGAAAAGTAATAATTTTGGAGATGCATGCACAGTTCTCGGAATCATCTTTATGGAATGAAATTCTACCATAAACAACATTTTCGCCAAACTGATGAGAACATGTGTTTGACAAACTGGAAAGTGAGTGCACTGTGGGTTTGAATTGGGAACCAGTGAGAAGTCAGCTAAAAAAAAAATTTTGGGTCAAAACACAAATGTGAGAGCAGGCAAATAATAAACAAAGGTAGATTTATCGGACCAATTGATCTTCCTAATTTTCTCTCCTTCTGTAGGGTTTTTGAAATGAGTATTTGAAGTTCAAAAGGTTAGGATTTTAGCCAAACTAAATGAAAAAGTACACGGAGAAGTAGCAATGCTGTTGCACCAGTGAAGAGTCACTTAACCAAACTGGTGTTCAGAGTCACACAAGAGTCCAAGGATGACCCCAGGATAGTTCTGTTGTCTACTAAAGGAAGAGGTTCAGAAGAACAACCCCACAACTTATTCGACTGTAGACTCTGTAGGCAACAGAAGGTATCTCAGTAGGGGTTAAACATGGAAACAGAGATGTTAGGGTGGGGACTGTGCTGAAAATGCTCTCCTTGGCTGTGGATGGGAGAAGTACCAACCAAAAGAGGATGTTTTCAGAAGTCTTTAGCTCTGTAGTCTAAGCAACAATGACATTGTAATTTGGAAATTTAAGTAAAATATTAATTGAAAATTTAGTGGTCATGGACAAGAAAAAAGTCTGAGAAAAACCAGTATTTTAGTATACAACTACATCATCTAAAAGGGTAGTTTCACAGCACAGTGTTGATTTTCTTTCTGTGCCTCAGCACGTATGCTACATTAAGAGACTCAAATTTTCACCTGCATCTAACTAAGTGGACAGATTCAGCAAATCCCGGGGAACTTAACAGAATTCACATTGCTATAATTGACTCTAAATTTGTTTCAAAACTTAAAAATACATCTTCTCTGTGCTGTGCCTGAGAACGAAGTGCAAGAAAATGTGTGTACTGAATCACAAACTTAATGAAAGAGCCATTTGTTCTTCTGAGTTGTACATGAGTGGGTAATTATCTCCAGCAAGCAATTTTTGTCTGCTTGTATGCAGAACAATACTGAACACCACAATGCTTCTCCATCTCCAGTATCAATTTATGTACATAATAAGAAGCAGGAAAACAGTCATTGTGACTGGTGTCTTTTACAACAACAATTGGCTCATTAACTTTAAGTAGATCTTTCTGACCTTAGTATGAATGAAAAAAACAACAACTGGAGTGACAAGGTTTGTGTAGATCCTGCCTGTGCCAGGAAACACACAGAACTCAAGCACCACCTTGTCATAACTCACATGCTCTACAGACTGGTCTGGAGCAAGACTGAACAGAAAATGGTTTAGCTGGCACCAAACACAGTCTAACTGGATCAAAACCAGACCAAGCCCATGTTATGTACCAAGCACAACAGCAAACAGACAAGAGAAAAGTGCCTTTCTGATTAACTCTCTATTACAGCGTTTCTTCTGATCCACACCTCTACCAAAAACTGAGTTACTCACAGGTTTGGTGTCAGCCCCAGACAGCTGGCATTGCTCTGTTACTGGGGACATTCAGTGGAGCTCTATTGACTATGTAAATAGTAGTGAGTGAAAGCATTATTGGAGCTTATTACTGTGGCAGAAGACAAGAACATGACACAAGAAGTATTACAGCAGTGCAATAGAAGCTCTCGTTGTAATAAAGTATCACAAGTTACTGCCTAATCCTCACGAGCAGCTCTGAGAAATGAGGATTGGACCAAATTCTTAAAGCTACTGCAGGGTAAGGGAAAACGTTCTGAAATCTTTGTCTCCTTGCATCTGATTTGAGCACCTTTCCTGAAAACGCAAACATAGTGAAAAAATCCCACCCCCAAAATATAAGAACATCTGAATTATTTCAAAAAGGTTTTTGAAAATTGTATTTAAAGCTGAAAAAGCAAGTAAATGCAATGGGACACAAGCAAGAACCGTTTCCTCAGAAATGCCATTATACCAACTGGAAACACAAATGGTGGAAAATCCTACTAAGATATGCACGTTAGGGAAAAGCTTAACAGTTCTCAAAGTTAATAAGAAGTAGCTTTAGTGAGCTAATGCATAAATGGAAATAATGCATAAGACGACCATTTTTACAGATACGATTTTTCCTATGCTATTTTTGGATGAATTGGTAAATTGCTTTTCACTATGACTAATAAATGCTCATGCCATATTGTATCACAGATTAATTGTAGTGCAGCCTGATTAATTTTTTTTTTCTTTACCAAGCAGGCAGTAACTAAAGCTGATGAAACTGAAATAACAACCTGCCTCAAAAACCTATCCTCGAGTCTGAAATGAACTGCCCTCGATAAGAGCACTGTTTCATTCAGGAATGTGTAACTTGCGGTAATATGCATCTACTTAGTTACATTTTTTAAACGTCATTTCTCCTGGTTGAGGGACCACTCAGTCAACCAAAACACTGAGCTGCTACACCTGGCTGTCCTGCACGTGTGCCTTGCTCTTACAGCATCAAGAATTCTGTGCCCAGTCTCTCCCTTACGCCTCTGACTTCAATTATATCAGCATCAAGCCCCAAAGGTTACGTGATGGATGCGTTAACTGGCAATTAGACAATAAGAAACAGGCTCTACCTAATGCTGTGGAAATGACCTGCCAGCTGAGCTGCAGGGGCTGTGGAGGAAAGCGATGTTTGAGAAAGAGCCTCCCACAGTTAGGGAATTTTGTCATGAACTTTCATATTTTGCTTATTATATTAGAAAGTGGAAGGTTTAAATTTTGCTATGATTTGGACAGCATTTGTAGGTAGCACTAAGTCACACAAATCTTTATATAACCCTTATGCATCCGTGAGGAGGAGGCCTTTTATACATTGTTCATAGTGTTAAGATGATACTCTGTCAATGCAGTATATATATATATACACACTCAGCTGTTGAAAATGCTCAGGGTACTTAGCAGTTACTGAAAACATATAAGAACATAAGAAAATGAGCACTATCAGTAGATGAAGTTTTCACTAATTTGTTTGAACAAGCCTGTGCATCTCCATCCAGAATATTTACGTGCTGACACGTGGGGCACTAAGAATCATCTTCTGCAAAACTGAAGATAAATGGCATCTTTGTGACTGAATCTTAATTTGTTCTGTGATTCAAAGTCATGCACAAAATTATGCCTGCAATTCATTAATTTGAAGGATGGCAAGCATTATTAAGCAGAAATTTGCATACAAAAGGTGTTGATTTTTAAATACTTATGACAGAAAAAATAATGGGTATACAAAAACAAATCTTGCATGAATATGTATATGGCTTAATGGAACTACTACTTAATCTTTTCCCTGCATTTATCTAAACCAAGGAGGCTTACAGGTGGCTCTTAGTGGTGTCTCCTAAGTCAGGAGATTTAAAATTTGTTCTACAAACTTTGAGGTGTTTGGTAGTCCATGCTGAATTACTTCTTAAATACTTTTTCTAAGAGATACCTATGGAAATTCTGACTGTGCGGGGTCTATCAGAGCAGTGTCAGGAGTCTTCAGAACCATGACAAAGCAGTTAAAAGAAGACCCAAAGGATGTGTGTGCAAAGGTGCTCCAGGGCCCCTCCCTCCAATGTGCAGCTCCCCCGACCTCACTGCAGCCAAACCCAGGGGTGCTCCTCCCACGCAGTGGCAGGACAAGTGTCTGCTGCACTGAAAGTATTTTCTTCAGGCTACACAGGTTGATGAGTTTCCAGAAAAGCTGCACACTTACTGAGGAGAAGTGTGGGCTACACTATTAAGGCCAGGGGTAACTTAATGGTGTTGCATCATCTGTGGCAATGAAACCAAATATCAAAATGAAAACAGAAAGAGCAATTGCCTCTAAGGCAATATGAGTATGCATTTCTTTTTAGACTTGTTCTGCTTATTTCCAGGACTTCTTAACTACCATAAAAATGGATGATCCTGCAGAGAAAAATTACTCAGTGCCTGTGCATGACATGTTCTCTAAGTTGCATGACACTGAAGCCAACACATAATGCAGTGGTTTATGTCAACTTTGCTGCACTATGTGTGTATGGAGAACAGGTCTGATTTAGGAGATCCCGTAATGCAGTTTACACAAAGTAGCTGTTTAAAGTTCAGCTCGGGTGGTCTGTCAGCCATTTCCAAAAGGCACATCCCTCCAAACCAGTAAATAAATAGGGCAACATGACTGTCATGAGATGGTAGGAAAGCCCCATGAGACTACTCTAAAAGCAAGACATTCACCGGGAGTAGTTATCATTTGCTTGCAGTGCTCCTACAGACTCTCCAAAACCAAATGGAAAAATACAGTCTCTGGCCTGAAGCGTTTTCAAGACACAGCTGCACGTAACAGAGCTAAAGAGAGGCTCAGTAAGGACATTTTAATCCTGACCTTGTACATACATACTCTAGTACATCCTTTGGGATGACTGTATTTTGATGGCCTAGAAAACTTACATAACTCTCCCTTACTGTTTCCACACAAGCTGTATCTCGATGATAGGTTCCAAGCTCAATCTCTTTACATTTGTATATTAATTATGAAAGATGTTTATTATGGCTTCCTTTTCAGCAGGCCAGGATTAGAACAAAAAAAAAACACATTCAGCACATATTATGTTACTGCGTTAATAGGATTTTCACATGGTTATGAGGCACTAATTAAGTGTTGGCCTATGTCATTAAACAAAATCGCATGCCAGAGGTATTGATTTGTAAACTACTGGGATGGGAAAAGTATTTAAAAGTATATAAACAAATGTGTTAATCAGGTAGAGCTGAGCGGAAAAGCATTTTATCTAAGACATATTATTTACAAGGCTGTGTAACCATGAATGTAGAACCTGCAGGTACAGGTAGAATCCATTCTGTGAGAGTTGCACAAAACTCTCACAGAACAGTCTTGGACACTGCCAAGAGAAGAGCCAGGACTGGCAGATTGAGTGGGGATGAAGGTAAATTTATTTTCGGAAATTTACCAGAATCCAGGGCTGAATGTGAGGTGCCAAGAATACCTGGCATTAGAATAGTTAATGGAAGTAAACTTTGTAAGAAATGTGAAAATCTCATGGTTTAGGGATTAAACTGGTCTGCAGTTAGCAAAGGCCAAGAGGAGATCTGCACAGGTATACATTATCCTACAATAAATGTCTTAACACAGTTCTAACTGAAGCTCTAACTTTGATGCCAGGCTACCAGCCAGGGTGGTACCTTCAGACATTTACATTTCCTCCTTTCTCTGATGCTTGGGCCATACAAAAAAAATCGCAGTAACTCCTGTTTGCTGTGCAATAGAGGATGACAGGGGAGCTGAGACAGTGTCTGCAAGGCAGAGTTTCCTCTCATACTCATGGAGAAGATTCCCAATTCAGCATGGCAGTAGCTGCTGGGCTGGCTTGGCCCAAGGCCAGGCTGTTTCTTCTTGCATTCACTGAATTGAGTGGTAAAAAGCTTTTATCACCTGAGCTCTCTGATCATTTCTTTTTTCCTTGTGGCTATCAGGAATCGGTACCCTTTTCTTTGGGCTGCAGTACTAAAGCTGGGAAAGAGACAGGCAGGGACTGACCTTTTTACCGATCTACCATTTTGCTCTCCTGTGGTTTCTCATGTGGAATCTTTCTGTTTCTCCATTAATATTTTAACAATATTTAAGGTATACCAGCCAGGAGCAAAATGAGCTGTACAGCCACTGGTAGAGTAAGGAAAAGAGCACCCATAAGTAACATAGGCTGAGAGGGAATCTCCCATGAAAGGCAAGAAGAGATGACAAATCTCTCCAGGTAAAGGCTTACTCCGTGAAACTGCAGGTTTTGGTGCTGCCTGTATTGGCTGCAAAGCCTCTGAGCCCTTGGGAGGAGAAGGAAAGCAGTGAGTTAGTTCATCACAAGATTTCTGAACTCTTTACAAACCAAGCTTAACACCAGCTGTCCAAAACATACCCTGAATGCTCACCAAAGCAGCTCAGGGACTTTCACAGGGGCTGTGGGTACTCTCCTAGCTGTGGGCTGGGTAGATCAGCAAAGGTTACACTGAGTTACAGCAAGTGAGAGGGAGAATTATGATCCTCCTCACTCAGCTGGGGATGCCATAACAGAAAGACATTGAGAGGTTTAACCAAAGTAAACCAGCACCCTCAGGTGCAAATTCATGCTCTTCTTGATTCTACAAACAGAACTGTCTGCTCCCCAAGCCATGTCAGCATCTTTCTGTCATTCACCTCTATCATTCCTATCTTATTAATTTCTTTCAAAACTACTTTTCAAGGAATACAAATTATTCCCAGGTTCCGTCAGTGGCAGAGGCATTAAATTCCTGAACAAACTGCACAAAATCTGCAGAACATATAAATCCTCAATTAAAATAGATGCACATAGGTACAGCTTGTCAGCTTTGAATAGGGCTATTGACCTGCACTCAATCTGGAAGCTATTTCATAGGCAGAGAAGGCCCTGCTTGTTTCTGTATGATGATGATTTGCGGGCAAGATATTTGTTGCGTTTAGGAGAATCACAGAATGGGTCCATTTGGAAGGGATCACAGTGGACCATCTGGTCCAACCTTCCTGCTGAAGGCTCAAAAAGTCGTAGCATGTTATTATTTTTGAGTGACACACATTTTCTTCCAGATGATATTACAGTATGGTGGAAAAGACAGGAGAAAAAAGAAAGTATTGACTCTGGGACATATGTTGCCCTTAATATTTGCACAGAGCTTTCACTGACGTCAGTAGGAAGCCTGTAAAAACTAAAGGCAAAACGTGCCCCAAAGAGAAAATTAGAGAGACAGTTATTTTGAGATGCCTCAAACACTCAGATGTGGGAATAGTGGCATGAGATAGCATGTGTGTTTGCAAGAGAAGAGGAATTGGAGTTAAAGAGTAAACTCTCTACTCCTTGGGGACCATTTATGGTCTCTAAAGAGGTTAATGTGTGCCCCACAATCTGTTCTCATATGTAAGTTACTTCAGTCATGCAGAGAAGAAAAGAAGAGTAGAGCAGATGGCCATGACAGATGAAGACAGCAGCCAACACTTCTCTTCAGGCAGAAGGGCCATTTAAACCTAAATGAACTAGTCAGTTGAGTGCTGCAGAGTGCTATCAGGTAGAAGATCTGGCCTCATTGGAAGGGGGATACTCTACAGCAGGCTGTCCTTGGCACGGAGTGCTCGGGAGCTGCACTGTGGCCAGAGCGAGCTCAGAGCTTGGTGCAGGCAGAATGTGATCTACATGGGCCTGCAAGAGTCACTTCATGGAAACAAACAGAGGATCCAGCCCGTCAGCTGAGGTCAAGCCATGAGTCTTCAATCTGTATAGCCTGTTCCTCACTACACCTTCAGCATTTCAATTCCAGTCAGATCCCTGTTCTAAACCATTCCTTGAAGACAGACAGGTAAGACCTCCATTTAAAAGCTGAGCTGGATTAAGAGCTGCTAAGTGTTGCTTGCTGTGGCACGTGGCCCTCCAGCTCTACACTGCTGTCATGTAGTTCATTCCTCTTTGCCTTGTTTCCTAGCAGGAGTGGGCTATGAGTGACTTGTTTTTCCCTTGCTCTGACATTCTATACTTATTTACCTATTTATTTTTATCTTGGCTACTCTGATAACATGTTAAGAAGACTTACTTCAGCTAATTGTGAAAGAAGTGTGAGTCCCACATTTAACTCTCTCACTTGCTTATGTGCTTTCAAACCTATGCCTTTGAGTTTGAAAGAAAAGTCTTCTCTTTCCATGTTTAAGACTATTCCAGGAAAGGGAATTTTTTGTTTTAATTGAAATAACTTGAAGGTTATCATGGAACATGCCTTGGTCTTATTGGAGTCTATTGATTTATCTCACAAGATGCTTCAGCTGAGAACTAGGTATTATTGACACTCTTGCATTATTTCATAATTACTGACATCATCTGCCGTGCATCGAAGCCTGATCTCTAGAATTTTTTGACTTCATTTTTATCTTTGCTGCTTGGTCAGATGTAAACAAGATTGATTCATGCACAAGGAAGGGCAAAGTATCTTTTATAATGCTGTAATCCCTTGCTAACAATCATTTGGCTAGGACAGAGAATTTTGCATTTAAAAGTAGTTGAGATTTGCTTTTCTGAATAATTACTGTGATTGCCTGAGGCTCCTTTGTTGAAATATCAGAGAGGAGATGGTTTCAGCAGCTTGGTGATAAACTGGACAACTTCTGGCATTTTAATTCTGTTCCAAATCAATACTGACAAAGACTGACCTTGTGCAGAAGTTATAAGTACACATTTGTGATGGAATCACTTCACACGTTCATTAAGATCTGATGAACATTATATCTGAATCTCTCAAACCTATTTTTATCCATTCCAGGGTAAAATTACATGAGCTGAATATAAATAAGAGGAGAGATGAATTTTCTTTGTTGATGTGACTCCATGATTTGTATTACAGAAACCACATACTGATATTCCAAGATATAAAAACAAAATTAAAGAAAGCACTATGAGAAATAAATACCCGTATAATAAAATGGAAAAGGAGTACAATACATGTTTCATCTCAAAATTTGAAGAAGCTGAAGGACTTGGGCTACTTTGCTGTAACCAACACAGCTTTTCAGAATGCAAAGCCTCTCTCTCTCTTTGTGTTTTAAAAGGTGTAAGCAGCCTCATATAAAAAATCAACCAAGCTTGTAGGTCCTATTGTTGCTTGGCTAGAAGAGAAGTTTGTTTATTGATATATTACTATCCCACCCTGGTAATTTTTTGGTGGTGTCATGACTTGTTAAGAAATGCATAAACCTTGCTTCCAGTAACCACCAGGTGCCATTGCCATATAATAGAGCTATAATTTAACATTTGTTGGGGCTTTCTAGAAAGAGCAAGGTATTTCTTAAAGGGTATTCCTGAGTGGGGGAACACAGCATCATAAATCCATACCCCAGCTTCAATGTTGTGCTTACCCACCATGTGGTGCAGGACAGAATACCCTATTCATGGGGGAGCTCAGCTCCTGTTTAGCAATGGTAATACCAGACTGGAGGGCTCCAATGAGTACTAAGAACAAAACTGACTGCAATATATCAACCTATCACACCAATGCAATAGGGAAATCAGAAGGAATATGATGTGCCTGAAGTCTGTGGACCATGAAAATCCTGCCTGGCTGGGCTGGCTTCAGCCTTACTGGGAGTAACATGCAAACTGCTGTTAACTGGAGAGGAGCAACTGGGCAGACTGGGGAGACAGCACTGCCTTTGGTAACCACTGAAAAGGCAGGGAAAAGGGCTTGAGTGTCTCACTGAGAAAGCTGGATTGACCTTGCAGAGCAGAGTGAGGGCACTGGACCCAGGCATAACTCAGCATTAACATCTAGTTTTAACAGTGTCATCCAGTTTAACTGTTAGAAAAGAAGGAATTCCCTGGATTCTCATACATTAGACAAAGGCACAACATTTCCTGGCATGGGCAGGTTCTTTAGTCATTACCAGTTTGGAATTTTCTGTCTGGAAAGCATTTTGCTCATCATGGCTTTTGTGCAGGTCTTTTGTACTCCATACCCTGAGCTTCTCTGTCAATGCACATGAGAACTGGAGAGCTCTCAGTCACAGACCACCCCAGCTGGGCTGAGCATGTCCTGTCCCTATAGAGGTTGGCATGTGTTCAGGAAGGCACAAGCCAGCTGAAAGCCTGGCATTGCCTTCTCACGCTCTGTTTCATGGAGCAGGGCAGCTCTAACATACACTGGAGGGACATAAGATGCCCCAACTCTCCAGCTCATCTGAGCTTTTTTACATTCTTGAACTAAAAATGCTTTTCCTCCACCCGCCATTCCTCCACCCCGCAGTTCTGCTAGGTTCTGTGTCCAGTGTAAGCCCAAGAGGAGACTGTTCACATGCATTCAACCTCTAGCACAGGAGGACTGAAGCTTTATTGTGCCTTGACAATATTCTAAACTCCTAATAGGTATCTACTGACATTCAGCTACACTTCTGTAATTACTTCTCGTATATCTCAGACTGCCATGGCCACACCACGATTAACATGGCCTGTAAAAGCAAGGACAGTGTCCAGCATACAGGTCTGAAATCAGCACAAAGACCTCAGTTTCTGCATAAACAGATTTTGAAATGTATATATGTCAAATAATGACGGCTGTCAATGTCTGGAGATACTTCCTGATGGCACAGGAGATGTAGAGTTATTGAATGAATTTCAAACATTCTTATGATATACATCACTTAATTCACATTCACTACATATTTCAATTACGTTATTTTCTAGACTGATAAATGAGAACTAAAGATTAAATGAACAATTTACAAAATTAAATTCAGTTTTAATTGATTTCTATCAAGCGCAACACCTCTCATACAAAGGTAAAAATGACCCAATGACAAGAATAAAGTTATCTCGTGATGCTTCCCCATTCAATTAAACCTTAACTGTTTCAAGAATTAATTGCATTACAGGAAAAGTTAGCTTTTCATTTGCCAGTGTCCAGGTGTCAGCTATTTTTCTTATCTGGGTTATATTCATACATTTGACTCTTGCTTATCATACCGAGAATGCATTTACTAGGAAAGGATAATAGAGAATTCATTACTTTAATGCTTCTCAAGTTGTTAAATGAAAAATTATAATAGTTATGACTTACTTTGTGGCTACTGGTGACCTTTTATCTATATACTTAACCTTCAGCCAAGCTGAAGTAACAAGAATTGTTGTAACAAGACAGTTGAAGCCAACAAGATATCTGAGTGTAAAACCACCAGTGTCCTCTTATTTAGGGAGGGACCCATAGCTATAGTGTGTGTATTTCAGTGGGTGTGAAGAATAAATATTTGTCTGTCATTTATTTTTAATTACCCCAATCTTCTTTGCTTTCCCCTCTAGAAAATCCCCCAGCTCAGAATACGCTTTCTATATTCATGTCCAGTTTATGATCTCATTTCATAAATAAATATATTGGTTATTATACTGGCAGGAAAAGGAAGGAGCCATGAAACACAAGTGAATCAATAAGTAGCCATAAGATCTAAAATTTGAATTCATAAGGCCTGAAGATCACATCATGAGTCCTGCTCATCCAGTTAAAGACCATGTGACTAATCCAAACAAACTTACACATCTCTTCTATTCATAAGCAAGTACTAGCTGCAATCAGCTCACAAATGGTCTGAAAACCAAGAACCATTGGTAAAGCAATTTGGCAATTACAAATAATACATATATATTTAGGGAAGTCCAAGTGCTTTGGACAACTGACAAAGAAAAATGCAGCCTAAGCTCATCAGATAAATTGTTAGAGCCAAGAAATTAATCCATCCCTATTAGTTCCACTAGAGCACCTCTCAGTCATTAGAAATAAATAACTTCCTCATAAACATACACCATACAGCAGATATCTAAATATTGTAGTGATTAAAATGTACCTTTTACATTTTGTGTCGTTGGACATTTGTTCTACTGAGGCATACGGTAAATCACGAGCAGCGTGCCCGGGGCCCTGCGGTGGAACAAGGTGAGTGATTGCACAGTGGCGCAGAAGGGTCCGGCTGAGGAGAGGGCTGAGGCTGTGCTGGGAGCTCAGCCCGTCTGCCTCACACCTCCTCCTGCCACACGAGCACCTGGCAGGGCACCCCTGCGGCAACTAAAGAAAGATCCATTGTGCTGATTACAATAAAGGAATAAAATATCAGCCCGGCACAGAACTGTGGCTTTTATTAAGGGGAAGTGGCTATTGATCTGTTAATTGCAGCTCACATCACTGTGGGTGACTGGTTTCCTTCCACTGCATTGTAAACAAGGGAAGAACGCAATTGCTTCTCTCGAGCTGGGAGAAATAAAATTGAGCTATCAGGATGGATTTCTCATTAGGATTATTTTTTCTTTTTTTGCAAGCCAAGTGCAAATTTCTACTTGAACACTAAGCAGATTTTTCTTTTATATTACATTAAAATTGAGCTATCTGAGCACATGCAGTGTCAGATTTTGCAGTCCTTCAGAAATGACAATATGATGGAGATCTGAGCCTGTGTGTTAAAATGAGTTAAGTCAGTGTCCTCACTCTGCATTTGTCCTTACTGATGTCTTCAATGTCCCACTGAATTTACTTCAAATGCAAATTGGGAAGGAGGCAGCATGAGAGCAACACAGGAAGAGACCAGAGGGAAAATTTAAAGGAGGGCAGGAAAAAAAAAAGGAAATAACATAAGGATGGTAGGAGCTAAACTGAAGTTTTGGGAGATCATGATCAGCTCAGTGGAATTTCATCTTTGCCTCTTCAAGAAAGGAAGGGCTTCAAAATAACTGGAATATGCAAACAATGGTGGGGGTTTTTCCCTTAGAAAAGGAAAAAGACAGATTTTCTTTTTCTTCAAAAGCAGAACTGTTTCATTCAGTGCAAAACAAAATGCATCACTTCTGTTTTCCTAAGCTCTTCCATAGTGTTTATTACTTCTCAGAAGATAAAAAAATGAATGTCCAGCCCCTCCAACCACTCGGACAATCTGAAAGAAGTAAAGGAGGGAGGAAGTGGCATTTTACTTTCAGTAAATGTAATATTCCCTTTCCTTTGCAGTGAGTCCAGTGCTGGGCCTCCCAGACAAGCAGCTCCAGAGAAAATGCTTTTCCTGTACCTTCTCCACACACTACTGCTCTTGGGACCACTGAGTCCATAAGAGATGGTGGCTGAACAGCTCCCCTCCCGTTGTGCTCAGATGCTGACTACAAGTTACAGTGTGTTCTTGCCAAAATTGTGACCATTGCCATAAATACCAGAGAGGCACTTGCCGCATCCCCAGTAAGAAGTTACTGCATTGATGAGGCATTTAAATGAAAGGCTACCCTGTTGAAATGCACCATCTTTTTCTCTCCTGCTTGGAATAGGGGTGGGATTTTAACCTTGGCACTGCAGCTGTTCCAGCAAGCAGAGATGCCCATGGACGCCCAGTGACCAGGGACAGGGACACACACTGTGTGTGCAGGAGTCAAAGCCCTGGCACTGACTGCTACTAATGCTGCCCTTCAAATGGCCCATCTCCTTGCTCAGACATCTTGCCGCACACGCAGGGATGGGACCCCTTATATTCCAGCCTTTCCCCTTTGTTATATTTAAACACAATAAAGGCTTATTTTAGCTCAAAAGCATTATGAAGGATCACTGAATGATGAACTGTTTACTGGAAATGGAAAGTAAACTTTTGGCCATAAAGCAGGGAAGTTCAGAACTCAAGCAATTAGTGCTTACTCTTCCCATCAGCACTTTGTGCACTGTTGCTGCTGCAGTGGAATAGGTACAGCTAGAGCTTCGGGAATCCCATATGGCAGGCCATATCCCCCAGGCCTTCAGGCTGATCTTGACAGCTGCTGAGTCTTATGTTGGACAAGCCTGTCATTTCATGCATCCAATACATAATTTTTTTTACCCCCAAAGGTGACCTGCAAGTAAAAAGGGAAAAAATGGCTTTGTGTCCATATTTACCTGTTCATCCTAACTGAAAAGAACCTATGGGATCTGTACTGTCTTTATTGCTGTTTGTTTTCAGGCTGAGAAGGAAGGTTTTCTACACCTGCAGCAGAATAGGAGTATGCAGAGATACCACAAGACATCAGAGGAATGTAGGAAGTACAAGTATTTGCTCCTACAAGTACGAGATTCAGAGATCTGTTATTTCATGACATGCAGATGATTGTGAGTTAAGACTTTGTGAACAGTTCTTTATTGAAACAACACTAGACAGAGGCAAAACCATCATGCCTGAGAAGCAATGTCCCTTCTTATTTTCTTTTAAAATTTCCTGCCTTGCCAAGATTTCTAAATAAAGCACAAATAACCAATAAAATAATTACATTTTTTAAAACCATAATGATATAGTCAAAATTGGTATTCTTTATAAGAAAGAAACTGCATTTTCTTCTCTAACACAGAGAATTATAAAGCATTGGGAAACAAGGTTGAGAGTAAATGGAAGCTACATTTTCTAAACTATTCTATTCTTCAGAAGTTCCCTGTACCTGATTAAGGGCTATTCTGAATGAAAGGAAACTTCCAAATTTCTGGAAGATTAGTCTGCAGTCCTGTGGTACCCAGAAAAGCAAGCAATGTGCAATCCTACCTTCCAGCTAATGGCAATTCCGTGAACTTTAGAACTGGGCAGACTCAGTCGAAAGGTGCCTGTCCCAGTTTTTCCCTGCACTCTGAATAATGTCGCCTTCCATCCTCCTGTCTCTCTTCCTCCTTTTCACAAAATTTCCCCCAGGTTTGGCCTCATGGCAGAGGTCAAAGCACTGCAATATCTGCCTGTGAGACAGAGCAGCTACAGCAGGGCTATCCGATTGCATCTACATGTTACTGTGTACATGCTGGGTTTATGAAATTCTGTGGCAAAAAATATATTGATCTGAGCTCTGATGTGATTGAAGGCATTTATTTATTAATGCCAGAGGATGCAATTTTATTAAGCCTAGACATTCAACACTTGAGGATGTTTATGGAGGATGACACAGAAAATATCATATAGCACTGCATGGGTTCTATTAGTACTGACAAATATATGACTTCTTAAGCAGACACTGTTAATTGCAATAATGCCTCTGCTGCACCTGTGAATGCTACAGCTGATTCTCTAGCAGGTTATCTGCCTCAGGAGAATCCAAGACAGCTCTTTGGTACTGCAATGAATCGTAGCAAATACTGCTTCTCCCACGGCAGCATGAAACACACAGCACTGCCTTTCAGCAGCTGACTTAGTGTTCCTTGCTGAATAGAGGAATAAGAGGATGCAATATACCATAAGTGTAAATGCTCATTGCAGGCAGCATTCAAAATGCATTTGAGAACACATAAGTAGAGAGTTCCTGAGAGAGACTAAGTGGCAACGGCTGGACCAACAAAGCTAGAGGCATCACTGGCGGTGGCAGAAATGCCACTGACAGCAGAGAAAGAGAGGTGGAAATTTGCTCTGCAATACCGAGCGTGCATTAGTACACGAACAGGGTTGTCGGTCCCACTGCAACCCTGAAGAAAATATTGGAAATGCCAGTGCCAAAGGAAACGAAGGCCATTAACTCCTTCAGAAAGAGTAGGTCGGGCCTCTCTGGTGCCCAGCTCAGAGCAGCAGCCCTGCAGCCTCAGTGGGCACAGCTGGAGCTTTGTGCCTGCTCTTCAGCTGGGGACAAAAGGCCAGTTTCTCCCACTTCACCACCCATCCTGGGTGGGATTCAGCATGGGATACAAGGCTGATGCTTGACCCCAGCCACTGCTTTGCACAGCCCTAGCTCGGTAATCTCTGCAGGGAAGCAATCTGAAGGGATGGCAGTTCCATGGCTTTGGTGAGGGCAAATGTGATGTGAGTGCTGTAACTGAGGGAGGGCAGACGTTTGGCTGGTTTAGAAGTGTTTTCAAAGGGCTGTCTGACTGGGTTTCTTGCTCTCAGGATAGCATTCTGTTCTCAGTTTGGGCTAAAGAGATTTCACAGGCTGCGAATGATAGGACAAAGTGTCATTTGTTTTCTCTTCAGACATAACTGCTCCCTACTCAGCCTTTGCCTCAGAGGTATAATCATGGAAAGACAGAGAACTTGAGCCTTTCTGCAGCTGCAGATTGACAATGTTGAAACATACTCCTGGTCCTTTCAAATACTATCTGTCTAATGAGACCAAGGTCTTTTCTTCCCCTCACAAGAATTCAATATTTTTTGTTGTGTAAGAGAACAGAAATATAAAAAGTGTGCAGTACTTAATTCAGGGATAGTGGACATGAGAGAAGAAATAGTAAGATAAATGTGGGGCTCCTACCTACCTTTTACTAAAACAAGAATAAGAGAACAAGCAAGCTGAAGTGCAATAAAGTTTAAAGCTCATACTTTTTTTTCACATCAAGTATAATTAACCTATCAAGGCAGTACTGCAATAGGTCAGTGAGACCAAGCACTTAGTATTCACAAAAGTATTAAAAAAAGGATTAGACAAATGTGGCTCCGTTCTCCATCTAAGGTGAACTTACACACTGAGTGAGATGCTGTGAGTCTCCCCGATTTAGAGACATCAGGCTCCAGAGCAAGTTAGAAATGTGCCTGAACAAGGACAAGTTAAATCAATAGTGCACATCTCTTTGATTGCTGCCACAAACTACTTCAGGCCATGACGAAACTTCTACAGCAAACCTTTCAGTGAGTACATGGTAAAAGCCTTGTGAAGGGTTCTACCAGCATTGGGATGTCTCCAAAGATCTGGATTCTCTGTCTGGTGCACCTTCTTGGCTGCTGGGTGATGTCCCGAGTGTCACTTCAGCTCCCTGTCCATCTCTAACTAGTGCAAACTTGATCTCTGCAACAAAGTGCCCTGAGATTTGCTTGTGAAAAAGGTTTTACTGTATTTTCCGAGACAGGATATGATGCTGACCACTTTCAGAAATGGTTTATGGCTGAAAAGTTATCATCCCCCTGAATATGGCAATTCCTACATACCTATGAAAAGCAAGTAGTATGCTTTGTAATTTTGTATGGTCTTTCAATTTCCTTTTTATCCATCCAAAACTCAAAAAATTCAGTTCAAAATAATCTGTTCAGATTCAAGTATGTTACTAGTCAGGGGTTCAGGATTCAGTTTCAAACTGTGAGCTAACAGATATAGCTACAAAGCCCTCACAGAATTAAACAACACATTAAGAAAACCCATGTACAAGTGAGTTGAGAGGTCAAAAATCTCATTCCACTTTAATATTAATCAAATAATTAATTGTAGCAATGCACCAAGTCTCTTTAATGATATGTAGAAATAACTTATGCCCTTGAAATGTGTCTCATGCAGAACTTTAATAGATCAATTATTTCAATGATTCATCTCCAGGATTTTTTTTGTGTAAGGCTAAACACATTTTTCTGTTATGATATCAGATGATTAAAGAAGGTCTTCTGAACTAGTCTAAATTGGGCTAAGTAGAAAAAATACTAGGGAATTACTTTTTATGATCTCTCTTAGATTTATCTGTTCTTTGTTAAATACTTCCTGAAACTAGACTCTACCAATGAAGAAAGCTACTCAGTGGTAAATTTAACATGATCTTTTGCTATCTATGTTTCCACCAGGAATTCAGCATCCTTCTAAGGGGAAATGAAGTTCTTCAAAGGGAAGAAGAATGTGCCTCAAATATCTACATTGGCATGGGTTTCTGAAGTGGAAAGTGACAGATGACCAAGTCTCGCTGCTTTCTAGTTTACAAGGACAAAGATGAGGGCCTTTCACCCCTTATTTTCACACTTTATTTTCTCTCTGTTTTTCAATCTACTTTCTGTCGTCACAGTAAATAATTCAACAAGTAATGCATAAAATCCCAATGAACTGAAACAATGTTCAAGTTTTGCCATGTTCTGCACTATATTAATCTATTTTATTTGTCTTTCAAGGTCCAGGGGTTTAATGGAATTTGTCTCAGATCACTGTTTTTTTAATTTTTCCCCATAAAGTCAGCTGTGCTACATTAAGGTTTTCGCAGCCAGCAGCCCTCACAGCAAATAATGTTTTGTGTGAGTATACCAGGATGTAGGACAGGAGAGAGCAAACAGTGTGGAAAATTCTCTATTGTAGCAGGGTGCCAGTGACATGCACGTTCTCAGTAAGAGGGGATGTGGTAGGGTTCACAGGTCACTTCCCTCACCTCAGACTTCCCATGGGTGCTTTTATCTGTTGCACAATACTTCTACACACCTAAATGAGAAACTTGGATGCATGAAATAATATACTCAGATAAACAATATAGAGTGTAAAACTCTGCATTCCTCTTGCCTTAATTTCAGCAGGTTATTAAAAAGGCATCTCCTCACCAGCCTGAGCAGCCGCTCCACCTTCCTGAAGCTTTCCCGTCTTTAGAACATGTTTAGAAGAAATGTGACTCCTTGTCAATGCTAAGACAGACAGTGGTGGCAGAGGACAAATAATCTGTGCTCAAAGGCAATTCCCAAAGTAGTAAATGGGACACTACCTAGTCGTGATTCAGCACAAAAACCCCCACTTTTACACTAAATCTTGTAGTCTTGTGACAGACAAACAACACTGAGCCTAATCTAAATTCAGTGAAATTATTTCAGCTGACTTACTGGGCCAGTCTACTGGCCACACACAGTGTTTGGCTTGAGGAACAGGTTTCAGCTCCTGTATTGGCAATCTATTACAGTAAATTAGCAAACTTAAGTATTGTTTTCTCAGTTTAATTACTAAGATTGTGTTTACTACTTTAGAGAAGCACCCAAATCTGTTAATTTTATCACACAGAGAAGCAGAACCAAACTGAGCAGCAAAAACAGGACTAAACAATATGAAACAAAACATCACCAGTATTAAAAGTAACCAAAGCTATATTCTCATAAACACTGGCCTGCTTTTTTAAATACAGCACAACATATCTGAGACTTGATGGCAGAAAGCAACACATACTGAAGAGATATAAGATTTGCAAAACTGAACTTACAGTCAATACATTTTTCCATGGTTTAAAAGGAAGAGAAACTTTACTTCTATCAGTTGCTCTTTGGTTTTGTGACAGATACAACTAATGCCCTGAAGATAAAGGAGAGCATTAGAGCACAGCAGAGAAATATGCTCAGCCTAGAAGGCTTAGCAGAGAAAAAAAGACAAAAGAGCTGTAAAATTTCATTCCATATAGAATAATCCAAAACACGGTTGAGACAAAAATAGGTCACAATTAAGAATCTGAAGAGAAAGAATACAAAGAAATTATACACAGGTATGAAAAATTAGCATATTACAGCTCCAGAATGTCTCACAGACAGTATTAACCCTTCCAACACCTCTGTGCTGTTATTTCAGTTAAGACAAAAGTGACCATTCTGTGTCTACTGGACTTTCTGCATGGTTAAACAGCTGAAATACTTCATTATCGTTTCTTAAGTGTATTTATAGTCCAGTTTTATGAAAGCAATATATTACTGTTATTCCAGATGCAGGAACAGAGGTAAAGAAATGCCACTGAAGATAACCAAGGGAATCTGAGTTACAGCCTGAGTAAGTCTGCTCACCACGTTCTAAGGCAACTGCATTAACAGTGACCATTAGAAGCTCAACAGAGTGCAGATAAACAGAGGAAGTTCTCTAAGCTAGGCCACAGGTCCTGTAGCAACTCTATTGAAAGGGGTGTTTTCAACTACTATGACAAAGTGTTTATGTGGGAAGACAGCTTTGCTGGGCATCGATTTCAGCTCCCCTGGGCTGGAATTCAGAGAAGCCAGAGGGATTTTATTGCTCTTCACAACTACCTGAAAGGATGTTTAGTGAGGTGGGGATCGGTCTCTTTTCCCAAGAAAGAGAAGGACAAGAGGAAAGGGCCTCAGGCTGTGCCAGGGGAGATTTAGATTGGATATTAGGAAAAGTTCTGTCATCGAAATGGTGGTCAGGCCTTGGAACAGGCTGCCCAGACAAGTGGTGGAGTCACCATCTCTGTAGGGATTGAAGACATGTGGATGGGGTGCTTAGGGACTTGGTTCAGTGGTGGGTTTGGCAGTGCTGGGTTAACTGCTGGACTTGATAATCTTACAGGAATTTTCCAATTAAATGATTCCATGTTTCTATGAGTTGAGTATCCCCTTCATGTTAGAGTATGTTTCAATTTAATTATGTCTTCCACAACAGGAGAAGACTTTCCTTTCTACCTACATGGTAGATATCACACCATTATGCCTTTCTGTTTGTTACATATCACATCTCTATTAGATAATAAACTTGTCTGGGAAGAGGATACATCTTTCAATGACTTGTGAATTGACTGTTTTCACACTATATCCTGTAAGTAACATTAATGCCCACACTGGATGTCAGAATCCTGCTTCACAAAGGGGCAGCTTATTAGTTCAGAAGCAAGTTTAGGGGATTAAATACTAATCTTCCCTGCCTGCCCTAAACAATCACACCAAAAAAGTACAATTTGACTAAAACATAGCTCACTCTCCTAGTAGGGTGGTCATTTGACAGAGACAGGTTGGCTGCGCTGTTTCCACGATCTTTCTAGGTGATAGCAAGGGAACCAGAGCAGAGGGGTGCCAGGATGGTATCCAGCCCTGTAGAAAATCTGGCTGTAGTTTTTAGTTTTTGAATACATAATAATCACCTATTTGAAGGGTTTCACAATTGAGATTGAAAAGAACAAATTGAATTTTTCTGCTCTATTCCATTCTGCACAGAACTTTATGTTTTCCTTTCAAGTGATTAGTTACTGCCACACATAGCAGGTAGGCTGAAATCCTTTTTCATCCCTGCTAAGTGTCTCCCTATAAGGCTTACTTCCAAAATGATTGAAGACAAGAGTTCAGAAACAACAGAAGCTGGAAGCCTGCCAGTCACATGCACCCACACAGATGCAAAGTTAAAAATATATCAATTCACACCTCATACAAGTGGGTACATAGGATAGAGAGGGCTGATGGAACAGATTGAGAGGGAGAAGTGTCTATTCACAAAGGGCAGTACACATGTATCTGTCAAGCAAAAGGCCATGAAGAAAGAACAGGAGTTCTGGTACAGCTGTGCTATGGGTAGGATGCCTTAGTCAAAACCTTTATTTGCTGGCGTTATTTATGCTTAGAAATTTGCACCTGCCTTGGGAATCTCATCCTTCCTTCTTCTGGGTTGTACCTCAAAGGTGGCACATTCCTCTTACACAGTTGAAACTGGATTCAAGTCCTGGGCAGCCTAAAAATAGTAAACGATTTTCATCAAAACCCAAGGACTGCACCTTAATTTCAGAGTTTGGGTTTTTCTTATTTGTTTGGTTTTGCTTCGATGATTAACTTCTGCTCTAGAATCCCCAATTTGAGCAAATAATTTCTTTTTGGTACTGAAGAGGAGGAAAGTTCCAAGGAAGCACTCAGCTCCAGATCAAAAGGTGCTACTTCTCAAGGAGAACTGATGGTTCAGACTCACTCAATGCTGTACAGTGAGGAAAACAACTCCCCTGTTGTTCTCTTAAGCCTCAACTTTTCCAGGATATTGTTCGAAGTCTCCTTTTAAGAGACTTCTATTCCAAACCAACAAAGAGAGCTGCCTGTTATAACAATTTGAAGTAGTGCAATGTCAAGATTTTTATCTATCCTAATGGAACTACTTTGAATTGTGTACTAAAACCTTTATCAAAGATATGTTACAGAAATTAGTTGCATAATTAATGGTATGCAACCGATGGTGCTTTCCTGAATACACCCTCCCATTCCGGGGTGCTGCAAAACCTTGATAGCATTTGCTAAACCAGGAGCTTCTCCCCAGGCCCCAGGCCAGCAAAGCTGACTGCACAAGCCAAGTGCTCTCAGGGCGGCAACTGTACAAACAGCCCCAGAAAGGATGGGTTTAATTTTATGTTGTCTTAGGACCTGTTTTTGTACTAACAAAGTCAAGCCCCAGGAAAAGCGTGAGGCTCTGAGGCGAGCAAGGACTGGACAGGGCTAAGGTTAGCAGAAGGGTATGTTTGTAATCCTGATAAACTAGATTCTGATTTCTAGCATGAAGGGGGTAAATTGCAAACTGATGAAGCTTCTCCACAAATGTGATTTCTATTAACATTAAAGCAACCATGGGCATATACTGAGGGGAAAATCGGTCTCTAGAGTTTGCTATTTTAACCATCAGTCATACAGTGCAATTGCTGGAAGAAAATAAACGACACAGCAATAGCAACTCTAAAGGCAGATGGAGGACAGGAGAAAGAAAATATTAAATAAGGACAGTCACTATGGAAACTGTTGGATTTTTCACTATTTTAATACCTGGATGACTCAGAGGAGTGGCAATAAGACATGGAGCCTTCTGCCTTTGGAGGAGGTATCAGTTCAAAATTTGCTCAAGCCAGGGGCAATTCAAAGGTTGTCCTAATCGCTGTTTATGTAAAACAAGACTTCGCAGTTTCAGTTCATTTTCAAGTGTTAGTATCTAGCTAGGAAATATCTCCCCATGCCAAGACCCTAGTTAGAAGGCCCAGCAGAAAACCTGAAAACCTGCTTGGGGAGGCAGCATTTTCTCTCTGCTTTTACAGCTTCAAGGTTGAGACCTGAGGAATCTGGTGCTGCTGCTGCTGCTAATGCGATACCTGCAATATCCAGAGCTCAGCTCTGGGCCTCACAACTGTGCTTCACGACCACCAAACTAAAAACGAAAGAAAGGCATACCCTCTGTTTGCAAAGTGGAGAAAGGATGAAGCTAATGAATTGCAAAAGAGAAACAAGATCTGTAAGGAAATCTAACATATCCTTAAACTTGTGAATTTACCTAGATTAGCTTGTTCAAGTTACAATTTGCTCCTGTCCTGGCCTAAAGCCAGGCTCACATCCAGCACACTTCTGGTAACTTAAATGTGCCGGTGTGTCTGTAAAAGACAGTAGGAGTGTCGTTTTCATTCACCATTTGGATAATTTTGTTAAAAAGCTAAATTGCATGAGATTTATTTAGTTTTTAAGACTGGAGAGATACAATAAAGGACTACTTGAACAGTTACCTAGAACAATCTCTCACTGATACACTTTCAGTCACACACAAGTGAAATTCTTTCTAACATTTTTTAAGGTGTCCTACTTGCTTGTACAGAGACTGAGAGGAAACCTAACACTCCTTCCTCCGTCTCTTTCCCTTCATGCCTACACACTAGACACAATGCAAATCTGGACTGCCGCCTTGGTAGTCTCGCTACCAACTGCTACTGGATCCTGGAGAACATAAAACAGATGGAGCACATTACCAACAACTTGTTTTGCCAGCTAGTCAATCACTTGGAAACATCCATGATCTAGCCATGGTTTTTAGGAGAAAGTTGCACAGAGCAGCATTAAAGCTTATTAATTGACTAAGCACATGAAAGTAGAGGTGAGAAAACCAGAGGTAACCTCACCAGATTGCTGTTCTGCACAAGTGATATTCACAGAAAGGGACTCCATGTGCTTTTTTTTAAAAAAGGCATTGCTAAAAATAAGGAGGAAAACTGTTTAACCTCTCTCATCTAACTTACCAGGTGTTCTTAATGACAACGTGACTGTTTTCAGGGCAATACCACTGATTTCTATACCATACACATGAAGACTGAAACCAATTCAAACCAAATGACAAGAAATGAGAGAGAAGAGGCTATATGGGGCAGTATAATAACTCCAACCTGATCAATAACTTCCTGACAACTGTATCACAAACAGAAGCTTCATGGGGAGACCAAGCTGCACTGAGGCAATGGCTGTGATTGCAGGACAGCCCATGTATCTGAATTATACATAGGCTACCAAAGGAAGACGCATAAAATGGCCTGAGCCTCTCAAGCCCCTCACAACTAGAAAGCCATAGCATTAGGAAGAAATTACTAAATTTTCCCTCACTTATGGCTCTGTGAGGTATTGCATTAGCAGAAGTTAAGATTTCATTAAAAAAGAATTTGGCAAGCAAACCACAAACTTGCTGGAAGTCTGTTCCCCAGTGAAGCACAGAGAGAAGCCCATTAACCACCAGGCAGCACCAACTTCCAAGGCAAAAGAGAGTTCTGGCACCAAATTCCCTTATGATTATGATCCAGTACAGATAATTTGGGTTCTGCTCTAGTCTTGGTCATAAATATTTATTTTCAATAGATGGAGTATAGAATCACATTTCAGTAATGATACTGCTGGATCTGATACACAGAAGCTGTACCAGTTGTTGCACTTGTCCCCAGTTTTCCAAGACACACAGCAGTACTTGCTAACAATGGGAAGGCTGCTTCACACCCTTGTGCTTTGATTAAATAGCAGTCATGTTATTTTGCTGGTTTGCTCACCATGTATCATACACATCTGTTATTTCAAAGAAAATTTAGTCTTTGAACTACACAAAAACTCAAATAGGACTTGAAGGAGAAGGGGGAGGGGGGGTGTGTGGGTGTAGAGATTTCCAATCTCATTGCATTTTAATTTCTGGAAAGACAAAATTCCCTTTTCAATTAAGTAAATCTTGGTTAAAAAAATATGTGCACAAACGTGAAACCCAAACAGTATTTCAGCTTTTTAAAATGCATGCAATGAACTGAAATCAGAATAATTCTGTATTTTAAAATTTTGTTTGTGATTAACCGAAAAGATCAATCAGTAGCAAAGCAAATGGAAAGGAAAATTAGCATCCTCAAATTGTTCATTAGCGCAGACTGATGACAAATATTTTTGCACTTTCTGCATCAGCCTCCATTTTCTTTTAGGCTCAGAGCAAGTTTTACAAAGGTGTTGTGATCCAGAAAATATACCATTTTTTTGTAAACCCTGACATGATTCAGACGCCAGGTTTCTTTCTGGAGGTTCTTTTAATCTGCTCTCCAGGTCCTTATTTATGCTCTCCCTCAGATATATGTGCCTCTTAGCAAAAAGCAAAATTTCCTATCATGTCCTGCCTGGGTTACAAAGTATTAAATTCATTCCTTATCACAAACTATGCATTAACTTAGGCATTTAAAATGTTTATGAAAAAGTGCTGTGAATTCCTTCTTTTTGTGCATCAGTCAAACTCCAAACCCACTGCATTTCTGTGGGTGTACAAACCACTTAAATTTCAGCAATTTTCTGTTAGTCAGTAGTACTTTTGATTTCCAAGTAGCGAGGAACTCAACTAAAACTTGTGATGGGCAAACTTCAAAGGCTTTGGCCTCTGAGTTTGGTTTGGTTGTGTATTCACTGACTGCAGATTCTGATACACACTTCTGTAAATGAGGCTGGAGTGACTGAGGGTGTTCTTTTCACTCCCCTCATTTGCCTCACTTGACCGCAGAACTGAAACATGTGAAAATGTGGGGTTTTTAATCTACAGAGCGGCTCCCACGCTACCTGATTAGGAATGCTATAGCACAGCAGGAGATTATCATCAGCCCTGTGTTTCAATGAGGAATAAATGTTGTAATCAGGAAATTTATACCACTGTAACATCTTAAAAGCATGGAAACAGGATTCAGTTTTGTGGTGGTGTGTGTGTGAAAACAAGATGACAGCTACCTACAGCTCACCCACTAATGAAAATATAATGAAGTGCCCATCTAAACTACTGGATAATGAAATTAAATATCAAAATAAAATAAGGCAGCTATGGTATAAAATGAATTACTTTTGTGATGTCTCTGGTGAAGCATAGCTGTTTGTCAGACGCTACCGAAGGTGCTCAGTTTAAATGTGCTGGGGCTGGCCCATCACACTTAGCCCTATTCACCTTTGGTGCAGTATTAGACCACCAGTTCCAGCTCCCCAGGTGTGGTTTGTGGAAGGGGCAGACACTCTCCACACCATGCTAATACAGAATTTTCTGCAAGGAAAGAACATCTGGAGTCACCACACACTGTATTCCAATAAGGCATTATTAGTTGGATATACTGGCTCACTTAATTCAGACCTGGTTTTGTTCAGAAGATGAAAATTAAAATAAATGAGCTGACTGACACAGAAGGTGAAATGAGAGCAGGTTTGCCCACTAGAAATACTATTAAGGTTGCTCTTAACTGAATGGAGAGACTGAACCAGCCCACATAAATCTCCTCCAGCTGAACGAATCAGCAATGCATGTAAGAGAATTAAAGGTTTTTCATTCTCTTTCTTTCAGGAAACACTACAACTGTGTTGTTACAGAACTTCAGTGGACAGGAAAAACCCCAACCATCTCAGAGTTCAGAGAAGGAAGATTACAAAGAAGTTTTCAGTGAATTCCCAGATTCCCAGGCTGTGCACAAGCTTCAGGACACAAGGGCTCCTCACAGCCCAGTTAGCCTGACATGCCACAGCTTTCTGAAGGATTTTGGTTTCATTTACAAATTATCAAGAAGAATTCTCTGAGCCAAAAACCAGAACAGAGTGAATGTGAAATAGCTCTGCTCTCTAAAGATGCCCTAGTTGAAGCTTTTAAAATGCTTCACACAGTCATACGCACAAATTTCCTTATTTAGGAAAAATGTGGTGGAATGAACTAAAGGGATAGAATTATGATCCTGAGGAAATAAACTGTAAAGAGAGATAAGCAGAAGGAGCAAAACCCGCCTTTTGGTGATTGACAGTGACTTTTAACAGCTTGAATCTTGACACAGACACCTCAGCTAAACGCTTGTCACTCATGATGCTTCAGAGGAATGACCTGTCTCAACCAGGCTAATGACCAGAATTGGAGAGAAAGAAAGATAAAAGTTACTTTTAGAGAAATGTTCTTCATTGTCATCCTGTTGGCATGTTATCAGCCAAAACTGAAAATACCTGGGAGGTCTGAATGCTGTCCTAGCTGAAGTAGAAACCAGAGTACACCAAGGCAGCAATCCACAGCTTCCCATCAGGGTGCAGCACTCGGGATATTTCCCAAGCTGACTGCTTTGAGTTGTTTTAGCTTTATTGTGGAAAGCATTTAAAGGAGAAAAATTACTGTTTTATGCTTTGTGTTGGGGTTACTATGATTAGATTCAGACCTAACATAAAATCGTCAAGTGAAGTCACTGCAAGGCAGGAGCCCCTCCGCTCCTACTGCCTTTCCTTCTGGCCACACAAGAGGGCCAAGGAGACTGTAACACCCCTGGAGTTCTTTCACTCTCACTTACATCGATTCTTAAGTGGACAAACTCTTTTACACTTGATGTCAGAGATGGATTAGGGGGCTACTTTGTTTATTCTTAGATATTAGAGGTCTTTTCCAACCTAAACAATTCCGTGATTCCATTTAGCAAGCCAAAGGCACATCTTTTGGCAGCTTCCCACTGCAGTTTGTAATCTGTTCAAAGATTTCCTCATCTTGCTGTTTTACTCAGTGCCATAATTATTTTCTCATTTTAAAATTCACTATTAATTTTAATTAAGCTCATCTACACTCATTAGTTTAGCTAATCTATCTTCACTTTTAAACACACACACACACACACGAGTCTTCATGCTGATGCAGCATTGCATGGAGAGTTTTATGCAGAGAGGAAGAAAGACCCACATATGAAAAGAAATAAGAAGGTTTATAACTGCAGCTGGTTGGGGATTTTTTAATTAAGCTTTTCCTACTCAAAAAAAGCCAATTAGTTGGGATTGAAAGTTTTCAGAGACCCACATCCTGTTTAATAAAATTTTAATCTGACGTTTTCTCTGGTGAAAACTAGAGAATAATCACTAGCTAATACAAATCAAACCTAGAGGTCAAATCTCATCTACAACAGAGGAGGTACTGAACATGCTGCATTTGATTATAAGAGCATCTCTGAGTCCACCAATGCCAGCCTCACAAGTCCCTCGCTATGAAACTCCCTGAGTGATCTCGGTTTCATTAGATATTCTCGATTTCACACAGCACTAGGGCAAAAACTTCAAATCTGTGAATTTTTTCATGTAGCTGAATGTTTTGTTCTGAGTTATCCATCCATTTTCTTCTGTAGTTACATTTTTATGGACTAAATGAGAAAGTAGATAAAACGTATTATTATTATTATTACTATTTTTGTTTTCTGACATTTATTCAGAGATTTTAAGTGATGCTTCAAGGTCTGAATAAGCCATAAAGCTTATCGAGGAAGTTCTAACCTTGCCTGTGTCCTGCATATAAAAACAAGTCTTATTTAACTAAGAATGCCATCGATGCCAATTAACCACTTCACAAGCTGCTGAATCAGAGAATGTTGTCCATGGATTGCATCAGTCCATTGTTTACTCTTCTACTTTGCTACTTTAGCTTCTCCCCCAAGCCACAACAATTATTTTATGCTTGTGCTGTCCCTGTCAGACTTTTCTATTTACAAGATTGTGTGAAGAAACAAGGAGTTGCCAAGGTAGACCACATTCACAGTATGTTATCATCCAATATCCTAACAGTTGCTCGTACCAGATGTTTCAGAAGATGATAAAGGATCCTACAGGGAGCAGATGTGAGACAATCTGCTCTAACTCTCATGCAGGACTATATCCAGTCCATAAATTCATCTATATTCTCAGACCATGAAAAAATAAGGCATATTTCCAGTATCAGCGTTTATTCATATGTAGCCTCACCAGTCATATCCTGTCTGGTTTTTTCCCCTCTTCTCCCAGCTGTTTTCAATGTCCATCCCAGGAACTCACTTTCCCTACAAAAATCTTTTCAGATATTCAGAAGAACGGGCAAGTATTGAAACAGGTTTAAGAAGCTTTAAAGTATTCTTTTTAACCTTTATCAAAGATAAGAGATTTAGCCAAATGAAAGTTAATGTGTTATTTTGAAGAGCAAAGCAGAGGGAAATTGGTATGATTGTTTTCATTATTATAGGGAATAATGTCTGTAATCTTGGACTGACAGGTCACCTTCAGGTCTTACTCTTCCAAGTGAATCAGTGAAGCCGCATGATATAAACATTTCCATAAATGTTACTGTTTACAGTGATTCCCTGTTTCCCTTTCTATGGCTTCCATTATTGTGGACATAAAATAATTGACTAAGAATTAGCACAATTCAACATCACCTATTCTCTTCTTGTAAAGGAGGAAATATGTGGATTGTATCTGAATACCCTGAGGACCGTATGACTCACATCATATTCATGTATTCAATTTTATGAACATCTCCAGAGGATAATAAGACAAAATAGAATTTACTCTTTTTTTTACAGCCTATTCTAGGTCTTCTATATTTTCAAGTTCATCATAGGCTACCTTTTTTTCCCTAACATAATTTGGAACAGACGCAAGACTGCTTGAATGTGAGTTCCGGCACAGACATTTGGTTGAAAGACAATTTAGATGTGTTTGGGTGATGTAGAGAATGCCCTTGTATTTGCGTGTCTTTGAATTATGTTACAGATATTGGTACAATAGTGTCCCCAAGCTTTAAAATGATTACCCACTTACAAAGACTCACAAACACAGAAAAAGAAAAATACGGCAGTCAGTCTTTTCTGGCCTCTAAACCCATCTCTCTGTTGTAGATTTACATTTCTGTGCAGAGACCCTCAAAACTGGCCAAGAAGGGAGGAGAGAGCAGGGGGTGCATTACGAACACTGGGAGAAATGTCAGCATTGCAACCTAAGAGCATGTTCTGTTGTCATGACAACATGATGTAAAGTGTTTTCTTACAGCAAAAGATTGCAATGTAAATGGAAAAGAAAAACTCAGTAGAGCAAATTCAGATGATGACTTTATGAAGTTGTGACATGAATTAAAGCACAACTTCTATTACCATGAAGAGATTTTTCAAAGAATCCCATACAGAACAAATGCTTGATTCACAGAAACGATGTTGTTTAAAAATCTCATTCATCATTAGAAATGTTTACAAACTAGACTTTAAAAAAATTCAAATTAATTTCAGCGTATTTTCTACCAGATATTCAGAAAATATATGATAATTTACTCCTTCATTTTCCATGTAAACTACTGATTTAAAGCAGCTTGATTTTTTATGCAACACCAAGGATCTGTTAAGTGCTGTAGAAACACTTAATGTGCCACTGGCCTCTAACCTTATAATTGCAGTGGTCAAAGGGTAGAAAAAGGGAATGTCATTATTCCATTTCAAAGCAGGAGCAGAGGCACAGGGCATGTGAAGCCAGAGGCCCAAAAATCACATGAAAAGCTTCCAGCCGTGTTGGGAATTGCATCAAGATTGCTGCAGCCCGGCTGTGCAGTTTACAATGCCATTCTCATCTGCCCACACAAAGAGAGAAATCGGTGACTAGTTTCCTTCAAACATTCACTGAGGTTTACAGTTATTAAAGCTTTCATCACCTAGTCTTGCCTAAAACGTTAAAATTTTTGTCATTGCTTGGAAGTGTGACCTGTGCCTCGGGGCATGCACTGGAACAGAGCAGCAGCCACAGAAACACTGAGGCGGCGCTGGCGGCCCTTGCTCAGTGGCCATTAAGATGAATAGATTACATGTCCCACAGCAGCAAGGGAGAATGTATTTTTATGCCAGTCTAAGTGACCTTGTACCACTTAGACGGAGCTGGAGAATTTCTCCCTGCAACCCCCAGCTCCACATACTACCAAATAAAAAAAAAACAAAAACAAAAAACAAAAGATCTTGGCAAACGTCTCAAGCTGTTCTCTTCTCCCATGCCAGTACAGTCTGCTGTACGTAAAAAGCGAAAAAATTTAAGAACTAATGAATTAGAAAACTCAGGTTTGAAATTTTTCTGGACAGCTCTCAAACAGGATGGTTCTTCAAGAATAAATAGAGAAATATGTCCCTAACCTGCCTGCTGCCTCTGCAGAAGATCTCCTCATCCCAAGGTTCATCCTGCCTAGAGTTGACCTCTACAAGTGTGTGTTCTGGCATTTGGTATTACAGAGATTTATTTGGTAGTTTCTGGGAGTCAGCAGTGAGGGTCTGGTCCCACAAGGGTGGAAAACACCTGAGCACAGATGAGGAGATGCCACCTGCCCCCTGGAGAGCACAAGAGTAAAGCAGGTTTTGGTCTGCAAACGTCATGCCAGTGTGACAGTGTTACGCCCTTTCTGGTGGAAGTTCATTAAAAATGAACCTGGAGAAGCAGGAACATCAGAGAAGGAAGGGGGAAACCAAAGAGATTGTGTTCCTGTTGGAAAGTGCAGAAAGCAGTTTGAGACCACCGCGGTGTGACAAGGGCCAGGCCGTGGGACACACTGAGCGCTGCCTGTTGGCACTGACTTTGCATTAATTTGAAGGGCTCCAGCATCCTACAGGGTCGAACCTCAATTCTTTAAATAAGCTGCAGAGTTTAGATCTGAAGTCCCTTAGAGAAGGAGGGCTGAATTCAGCTCTGTTTAAAATGGGCAATAAGGAGGATTTGCTGGAAAGGTACATTCTGAGCAGATACTACAGCAATTCTGATATAAAAGATTACTTGTCTTGTTGAAAGCTTACAAGCTATTTGTCATCTCAACACTTTGTTCCCTACAATGTCAGGTTCAGGAAAGGTGTGGGCTCTCAGGTAATGAAACGACTCAGTTTCTGTGAAGAAAAGTATCTGGTATGCAGAATTATGCCTTTGCAGCTGATTCTAGAAGGTGGTGATTATGGTCTCCCTGTCTCTTTCAAAAACATGTGTGTGAGCTCTGTGCTATGTGAGATACGAAAACAGTGGTCTCCTGAGTGAAACTCCTGTGAGCCACCTCTCCCTTCTCAGTGCAGGGAACTGCCAGTGAAGCACATCAGGACTGCTGCCCACCCTGGAGCCCTGAAAAGACAGCAGGAGCTTGGAAAGGCTTCCTAGATGTGCATTGTGTGGAATTTTTGGCTGGTTCTAGACCTCTCAATCTGGAAACCTTCCTTGGTTTCCTGCCTTTGCTGAAGGTCTGGAATAACACTGCCTTAGCTCTGGCACTGCTAAGGCTTCTCTAGCGGTTTCTAGCAGGAAGCCTGCTGGGCAGCATGACCTCTGTACTACAGTAAAGAAAATCACAGGTCATTTCTTACTCTTCTGCTGTCACCAATATAACCTTAACCTAGTTTTGATTTTGCCCTCCAATTCTGTTCCTGAGTAAAAAGGGCCATATTCCCGTACTTCTACCCTTTGATTACCTTATGTCATGAGGGTTATAAGCTCCATCATGTGGAAATACAGCCTCATCCATGTTTGCACTGGCTCAAAGGGACTCTTGGGGGCAGGAGGAGTCTCTAGGGGTTACTGTAATATAGTAATAATCATGTGAAATGTGTCTCCCCACACCCTACTGAGACTAACAAAATGATTCTAAGAAATCCCAGAAGATTCTTACTCAATGATAGATTCCTCACATTAGTTTGGAATCTGATATCTGATATTTGATAAGGAAGTTTTCATGCTGCTTCCTCTTCAGAGGGTTTTTGGAGGGAACATAATTCAGGGAACATTGCTGGGGCCTACCCATGGTTTTTGACCTAGAAACAAGATTGCAGAGTAAGAACCTGCTCCTCCATCTGGTGTATACACTAATAATGCTCCCCACAAGAGCAATTCAGTTAACTGAACTGATTCCATACCATTATTGCCATGGTGGGTCTCTATAGGTGGTCCTCTAGATCACATCAAATACAGCCTGGCTTTCAGATGCAAGCATGAGGTTAGATGAAACTGGCAGGTAGAAAACCACATCTTTGTATTCCTAAATTCAGCCAATTTGATCAGGACTTGCTGAGAAACAACCCCATGACACCATTTTAGAAAGGAAAAGAGATAGAAAACACAGATTCAGTATTGTATTTACTAGAGATTTGAACTTTGAAAAGCATAACTATGAGAAAAATAAGAGAGAACACAAAATAGTCTCAAAATTATCATCTTATGTCTATGTCCACACCTGTGGCTTTGTTGACACAAGGCTACATTACAAGAGATTATCAAAGTTGGAGATAACCTTCATATCTTTGTAATATCAAGTGAATGTCAAAGTCATCATCACAGGCACAGCAGATTCTATTTGCTCTGTTAACTGCATCAGTAACATCTTTTCAACATATGTCTCTGAAATACAGCTTGTGAGAAGGAAGATTGCTCATTGGAGCAGCAAGGAAAGAAGCACAGAGATATTCCAGTAGAAATAGAAAAGTTATGTCATGGAGATCAATGAAAATTCAGAGGAAAGCCTGAATAAGAAGTCTGGGATTTCACCCTAAATCAGCTTACACAATTTTCAACAAATTGAGTTTTTAGAATCTGGTGGAAGCTCTAATTATGTTGTCATAAAAATCTCACCACTGTTGAAATCTTATTTGTGAAGCTCTCAAGGCAGCATCTCTAAAGGATTTTCTTTCCCATTTTGTTCTGATAATGGACAATACATGAGGTGTCAGATTAGAGTGCAATGTGGGACATGCCCCTTCCATTGCCTCTCTGACAAAGGAAGCCAATAAACAATTGACTGGGTTTTATTATGTTAGATTAAGGACCAAAGTCTCAAACTCAGACTATTTATTTAGACAAAGTTCCCAGAGACAAGGACAATTAAAGGATGTGTTTCCTACCATGGTAAAAAGCTCCCCTCTCCAAAGATGAAACATGGTTTTAAACACCTTAATTCACAAGACAACATGAGAAAGTGACATCACAAACATCAGCCTTTCTTGTGTACCAGAAAGACAGTGAATTTCAGGCAGACAGTGCCAAAAATTTCAGGGAGACAAGCAAAATTTTTCACTAGTTCAACGAGACCACATGTTCTATAGAGCTAGTTCAGCTTTAGCAAACTCCTGCCAAATCCCTGGGAGTTTCCATCAGAAACACACAGATGTGCTAGCAGCTCACTGGATGCCTTTTGGCAAAACTGGCTTTCCCAGGCCTGCTGCTGGGGACAGCCCATGGACACAACACCTGAGGAACCCCTTCCAGGTGGTGGCCTCCAGCTGCTGCTCACTGAGGATCATAGGCACGAGCTCAGGGTTCTGCAAGGAGGCCCAGAGGGCACGATGGGGAGGCCCCCTGGGGTCAGGGCAGATGGGTGCTCTGCTTCAGGTATGAAAAGACTTTTGAAAAAGGATAACGGTCCTGTCTCCAGTTCAAGCATTTCAAAGTGCTCAACCTTCCCATGAAATGGAAATTCTCCCTTGCACAGACCTGTTTGAAGCCTGCTGGTATCACAAGACAGGTCCCTAACATTTAAACTATCAAGGAATCTTTATTACCAGTACTTAATGCAGTGGCATCAAAAAGACACCACATTTAGAGCAACATGGCATGACAGTTAAAACAATAAGAGAGGTAATGATAGAAAACTGTTGACTGCTCCCCCCAAAACCTGGCACTGTAGGCACCATCAGCAGCCAAGAAATAATTCCTTTCCAAGAGTTGCTTTAGTTTGTGAAAAAGATTAATATTCAAATGAAATATTTTCTTTTATGATTTTCTCACCTTTTTTCTCTTTTTTTTTTTAAGCAAAACAATGCTTTTCTGACCTGATCTACCCAAGTAATTCCTTTACCATTAGAATCAAACAGACTTTCATTTCAGCTGTGTTTTAATGAAACGATATTAGATAGAAGCATTGTCTGCCATAGAGAAGGTAATCAGTATTCATCGCCAGCTGAAAGGTGTCGGTCAGGCTGACATGTTGACAATGCTGTATTTCCACACATCTCATTTGAATTCCAAAGCACATATCTTTAATGTAAAACTGTATGTTCCTAAGGCTGCACTCTCACTCAAAACTGGCCATGTTTGGTCAGACTGAGTCTCTCTTGCCCAGCATCTTCAGATTCCTGACAAAAAGCACAGGGATTTATTGAACCAAAGCTTTTTTGGTACATTCTTCCACCACTGTGGTTTCCTGACCAGAGGCAGTATCACAGGCTCCTTTGTTACTGCACAGCCTGGGTGCAGAGTACACCTGTAATTTGGGCTTACACTGCTATTGCAAACATGAACTCCTCACACACAGTGGGAGCAGAGCGCGGCTGTTTGCCCTGAAGCTTACAGTACATAGACAGGATTTAGAGAAACAAGTTTATATAAATAAGCACAACAAGCCATTCATTCACTTTAACATTAACCACTTGCATAATAGTCTCTGTATTGTGGCTCACGCACAGTGGGTGATTAAAGTACCACAACAGCAGGGTGAGGAACATGCAGGAACTGGAAATTTTAAAGGAAAAATGTTACATTTTGCTGTTGATCAAGATCTTGTATATATCATTTGTCAACCTGTACTAATATTTTTTAAAGAAAAAATTGCTGAAAGAGTACCACGTTGCCAGCCAAGAAGCATGCACAGAATAAGCCTCACGCCTTAATTGCAGCAACGAGAGTGCCGAGGGAGGAACAGCTTACTGAGAGGAAAAATGCACAGAGGAAGAAAAACATATCCTGTTCTATTTGTATATTAGTGGACTGCAGTGACTGAACACAAAAGAACTCACTGAATGCCCTGACTCCTCTCTAGGAGTTCTCACTGTCTGCCCCAGCACTGTCTGATCCCAGGCAAAGGCTGAGTGTCATCCCCCTCCCACCCCAGTTATTCCCAGTTGCCTACAGCACCACCAGTGCTAGAGATGTGCAGTACCAACCATCCTGCCAGGCAGGACTGGGTCTCTCCAAGAACCACAGCCTCTCTCAGCAGAGGCTTTCTGCTCTATCAGTAACTCCATCTCCTCCTCTTTCCTCCTGAATAACCAAGCAGCCACTTGGGCATGCCACGTGCATGCACTTGTACCTGACGATGTGCTCTCTGGAACACAAATCCTGCTCATCTTTTAAGTGCTACTATTTCACAATGTGCCAACATACTTTATTTTTGGTAATAGCCCTTCACCTAACACAATAAGACAAGTGTACTCACTCAGTCCTTGGATACTGTTTAAATAACATTCCTAGCAACGAGCATCCTTTGCCAGGAGCGCAGAGAAATGCCACCTGCTCACCATGCTCGTCCTCCCTGGTTAGTGGACAGGCTCAAGAGGATGCTGGGAACAGTGTTCCACTCTCTGCCCCAGCACCAGGGCAGGATGGGATGCAGAAGCAAACAAAACCCTGGGATGCACTGAGGAGCAAAAGGCCCATGCCTTTGGTAGGTTATCAGGTGGTTCCTTTCCTCACTCAATACCTGATCATGATGGCCTTTCGGACCCCAAGCACTGTTTCCTGACTCCCTTCCCTCCCCCAGCAGATTCCTCTTGCCCATGGACCTGCTAACAGAGGGTTTGCCCTTTTTATTACAGTTCTGTTCAAAATAAACATGAAACTCCCCCACATGTTTGACTTGTGCTCAGCAATTCTTTTCACTTGACAAGGTTGCTGCTCCCCAGCAGTCTCTTATCTACAGCAGAGATCAATGCAATATTCTACTGACCTGTGATAAGCTGCATCTTCAGGCCATAACAAAACCCATGTTATAAGGGATTTTTCAACGTTGTCTATATATCTAGCACGTATAGACCCCTCAGAAAATTCAAGCAACCTTCATACTTCAACAATAAATCTAACATTATATAAACACACATTGCCTTCATAGATTTCATATAATTTATGGATTGCTCTTTCATCTTTCTTTTTATTTTGGAAGTGATCACATGCCTAGCTTTATCCTACCCAAGGTATGTAAGCTGTAGCTGCAGCATCACATCTAACATGGCTTATTTCTCCCAGCCTGTGTGGATAAAACTTTATCAACCAAACTCTCACTGAGGTCTCATCCTTTCTAGAAAACACCCTTAACTCCAGGCAGAGAGGAAAGCATTGAGGTTGTGAAACACAAATCTCAACACCTTCAGGAAATTGTATGAAAAATAAAATGCCTGCCTATAGAGACACTGTATAGGAAACCAAATCCACTGAAGTGCTCTCAGAACAGGTTTCCACAGTTAACATAGTCTTCAGCATTTAGGAGAGCAGGTTCTCAAAAGATGGAAATGACACATTCTCTTTCCTTTCTTTTTATAGACACTTCTCCACTTCAAATGTTAAATTGCTCATTTTTCAGTGAGAATGTCGGTGGAAAACTTCACATGTACAGGTGGAGTCAGAGAAGGCAGGGGAATGAGAGTTGGCCAAACTTCCGAACTGTGTTAATTCTGGCAGATTCTAGTCCTGGAGGAACTGGACTGAAACCCATAAACAGTTAAGCAGACTAGGAAAGCAATGGGACATCAGAAGGAGGGTGAAATTTGGGGAAGACTCGTGCAGTCCCTCTGTATGACAGGCTACCAGCACAGCCTACCAGCAGCAGCAGTGGGATGTCACAGCTTTGCCAGGAGGAAAAAAACATCCCCAAACTACTCAGAGATGAAAAACACCCCAGTTAAATAAGCTAGGGCTTATTTATACATCTGTAGAGCAAAGCAGCCTGTAAGAAAGCCCGTTGCTTTGTCTGGTAATTAGAAGAAAAGCAGTTTGTGTGACTCCAGTAGATAATGTAAGTCCGGCCCTTTCAAATGTCAGCATTGTTCTACCACCCCCTGCATTTTAACAAAGTCACAATGTAAAAAGGACTAATTAGTATGTTATGAAAAGGCACACATCCAAAGATGATGTTTGATGCATTTCTCTACCAGAACCTGTAATTAATTAGTTTGTGCTGGAGTTCAGATAGGTGTATTAGAAAAAAAAAAAAAAAGAAATTAACCTGCTTGCTTGCAAATTCTTTGAGGGTCACTACTAATATTATTTTTGGTATTTTGATTGACACTTCTCTTTCTCTAAAGTGCATTGGAATTTTGCTCTAAGGAAAAAGGAACTACATGGAATGTTTTATTTAAAATTATCAAAGTATTTTCTAATTCTTTTCCCTTCGCAACACATCTCATGTTCTGTAAGCCTTTTCATACCACAGAAATGAAAACCAGCAAAGATATAAGAGCATTCATAATGCAACATTTAGGTATATGTTTAATTAATGCGAACAAATTCATCATTTTATTCTGGTTATCGAGATGGTTTAAGCAAGAGAGGGTTTTCACCAAGCATGAAATTGGTGCCATGGCCTACAGAGCTCTGTTAGAAACTCGCTTCGGATGCTTTTTGCACCACCAGTTACCCTACACGTTTGTTTCCATGCCTGTGTGCTCATTTATACACACACTCATTAGAATGGTGAGGTTGTAACTTGTATCACAAGAGCATTTACCCACTGCTCAAATTAATTATTTGAGCAGAAATGACAAATTGTGCTTTAAAAAGGAAAACGGCATTGTCAGACTTCCTAATGTGAGAAAGTACAGCTAAATTGAACAATTTCCTATCTCATCCTGTCCCAATAACCTGTCCTGGTCTTCTGAAATATTCATAAAAGAATAATTATTGCCATTTATGGTCAAAATAAAATGCTTTTAATGGCACATGATTTTACAGTAGTTCCTAATATTTTCCCTTAGCAATTGCCCATTTATTTGACTTGCACTTGGCACCAGCTTAATATTGCCCTCAGTGTTACCAGAAGGGCACATTTAAAGAGGAAAAAATGTATCATTGGGATCAAGGTTAATCATAAAACATTGATTTTTAGAATAAACAGAGAAAAGCATTTTTGGTGGAACAGCTTTTTTGTTTGAATTAAAACTAAACATCCTTCCCCTCCTAGGAGACAGTCCTACTTAAAATTTTAAAACCAACAATTGTTGCTGAGCCTGTCTGTACCTCAGTCCCCAAGCCTTGAAAGTTTCTGAAGATATCTTAGCATTATACAGAGGAAAAACATTACATTAATAAACACTTGATCTAGCTAAATTTTTCAATTACTTCCTCTAAGTATGGTTATATTGCAAATAGGGATTTTGCTGTTAAAAGAACAGGGAAATATAAGCTCCATATGTTACCTCACAATAGTCTAATTGTATCATTTGTGCATGAATTTGCAGAAAAATAGTTTGTAGCTACATGTGCCTACATTAAAAAAATCTTCTATTGGACACATTATTACAAGCCAAGACATTAATATTTCCCTTTTGACATTTTGCTCAGTGTTTCCTCTCACTTGAAACAGAGCTGACCCTTTGGTTCTGCTTTAAAACCAGAGAGCATCCTCAGGCTCTTCCCCAGGGTAAGGTTTGTAATCCACAGCTAACACAGGAGCATGAAGGGTGCAGGGTCTGCCGTGAAATCCCACCACGTACCCCTGTGCTTTTGTGAGCTGTGTTTGCCTGTACTTGGGTCAAAATACACAGATGATTCCTCCTGTATAGGATAAGCTCAGAAGAGAGAACCTTTCCTGTTTAAACAGGCAAGCTACAGAGCAACACCATCACTCTTTCTCTTACTTCTGTCATAGAATGAAGAGCCAGACAAGAGTGGATTTCCTTCAGGGTAATCTCCACAGCAAGACTTTGCAAATATATATTTCTAAGAGTAATACACACTCCTCATTCAGGTGAGCGATTTCAGCAAGGCTCAATAACTTCATCGTCATTGCCTCACAAACTCAGCAGGACATGGCAAGTAACAAAACCCATCAGTTTTCAATATCACGCAGGTTCACTCCAGCATCCCTTCCTAATTTTTAATGCACCCTGCCCTTGAGCACAGCTATTTGCTATTACAGGTGAGGCTGCACAAGCATATGGTGAGTGGAGGCCCAGTGAGCTGGAACATCCTGTTTCAGCTGATACTCTGCAGAACTGTTTGGCTATAGGAGCTCAGCAATATATTTTGATAGGCTTGACTGTGCAGCTATAGATCTAGTTTGCTTCCCACTCAGATATTGTTCATGCTTCAGTTATCATGCACAAAATTAGCGATAAGCAATATTAAGCAGAGCACTCTGTATCACAGTTCTGCCCGAGAGGGCTGATAACAGATCCCAGTCTCTTTATACATTTTGCCTTTACAGGAGGCTGAGTGACTGCTTCCCTGGGAAGCAGAAGCTGATAAATATTCTGAGCTTTATGTTAATGCAATGTCTGTCACATCCCTCTTGCACCTTCAACAGGAGCTTTCAAAGTCTTGGTGGAAATACTAAAATGGAAGACCTTTCTGCGAGTGCTTTTTCAGTAAGGGTGCTGTGACGCAGAAATAACTAGTAAGGATATTTTAGCACCTTGCTGTGCATAAAAAATGCACGATCTTCAAACCACAACTGCTGATAGCAATTAGCATGTATTTATAATACATCTGTGTGTAACTGCATTCTTACCTGGTTATTGCAGGATACAGAAATAACCGTTCAGCTTGATGTGCTACAAGCCCACGGATTTCTTAATTTAAGGCAGTCCAGTAAGAACAGTAAGAATCACACACTGCTATGCCATCTTTTATAGCACATTTCTGGCTCACTCTCAGGAGCCTACATCCTGATTTTTCTTCCCATGCCCCAGTCTGTCTGAAGCAGATTTTCCTAGAAAAGACTTAATAATCTATCTCCCATACTGTTTCAGTATGTTATTTGCAGGTTTGGAGTTCTTTTCCTTCAAATTTAATTCTTGTGGCCTGATATTTTCCTTAAAATATCTAGAGGTTATAGTTGTCCCCACACTGCCCACCCTACGGTGCTGCTGCCACCTTATAACCATCACTACGCAAGCCTATTGCCTTTAAACAGGCTGCCCTTTTCTTTCTTCCAGATGATTTAAGATCACATTAATAAAACTCTGAATCAACACAACACAGAACATGCAGAGAATTGCAAAAAGATATGCATCCCTTGGCCAATAAAAGTACACAAAATTATTCCAAAATTCCCCAAGAGCCACAGCAGATGATAAAAGTTTTCATGTTCTACCACCTTGCATCTTTGACACTTGATATTTTGCCTTTAGATCCAATATTCCAAAGCTTCTTTTAATTCTTTGCTGTCATTCCTTAGTATTTTACTCTTCAGTTTTGGATTTACTGGGACTAAGACATTTTAGTTGGAAGGATTTGTTTTCAGCTCTAAAATTATTGGGCACTTCAGAGGGGAAAAATCAAATGCATGTTCAGATAAGAGACTGAAGATAAGGAACCAAGGATAAGGAACCACAGAAGAACAACACTATCTGTATCACTCTGGCATGGACACATTTTATAAAACTGAGGAGGGCATCTGATTAAGATTGATAAGGTGAAAGAATCTTTATGTTACATACACTTCAGCCTACAGCATGACCTGGCAACCACTTCTTATAGTGCCAAAGGAGCCTTGTTTCCAAAGCCTCACCTTCATCAAGCACTAACATCAAATGGAACCATTTCCAGTAGTTGCTTTGCATTAGAGCACATCTGCCCTATTGCAAATGAACACAGAATTTCATTCATTTTTGTGTGCTCCTCTAACCAGCCAGCAGATTACAAATTGCTGAATTCACTGCGGGTGTAGAACGAGCCTCAGCAGATGCAGGTATGCTGACTTATCATAAATAAAAGTTTGGTTCCTGCTAAATGATTCAAATGTACTCTGTCATAAAAATATTTGAAGTCATCTGACTGATAAACTGTGCTAATTAAATTTGATTGTTCTATTTAACCTTAGCAATTGCCCGGAAACCTTGGGGGATATTTTGTTTGGCATCAGGAGAACAGCAGAACACACAAATGTCAGGTACCTGTGTGGCTCGTTGTCCCGTCTCTGAGGCTCAGGAATCCACATCAGCACCACTGAACAATTCCAAATTCCTGTACAAGGGAAAATGGACAAAACATTCATGTGTTGGATGTATCTACTTCAACTTTACTTTTCTTGATAGTCTCCTTAGCATTTTAGATAAGACAGTGTCCTAGGTGGGCTATTAGAACAATGTTTAATTAAGAACCAATAATATAAAATGAATCACCACTCAAATCTGCCACAATGGCTTAACAAAAAACCCCCACAAAACCTCAATCTCTCTTCCATCCTGATGGAGCCAAATCTCCAAAAAAAAAAAAAAAAAAAATTGGAAGGGTCAGTATTATTTGTATAATATTTTCTTTAAGTTTTGGCCACCCTGTAAGCAAGCATCCTCTAATTTCCGTCTAGATTACTACTGGTTCCTGGATGAGAGAACTGCATAGGCATTGATATGAAACTCATGCAGGAGTAATGAGAAACTCAAGAGCACCAGCTCTGGGGATGTGCAGCCTATTGCACTGTGAAGCCCTCTGGGCTTTCTTAAACTGATTCTAATGGGATCTAACAAGGGCAACTTTGATTATCCCAGGTTGTTTGAAAGATGCATCAACTAAACCACGGAGACCATGAATCTAAAAGGCAGCTGACAAATCTAGAAGAGAAGTATTATTTGCTAAGATTTGAAAGGAAGATTTATATGTCAGATGACTGACTATATTTCAATATTTCAGAAGCTGTCATTTCTAGGAACATCAGTTGGAGATATTATTTATTACTACCCATACAGACCCCCACAGACATTACCGTGTATGTGTAGACATTACAGTCAGCAGCAAAAAAAAAGGCAGAAAGAAGGGAAGCAGAAGGAAAGGGAGAGCAGTTTCATACATATATATATAATATACATGTATATCCACACACACACACATATATATGTATAAATAAGATGTTCTATTAAGAGTTATTGTCAATACGTATCACCTTTGACAGTTTACCATCTTCAGCTTACAAGTTAATTTTGCTCATGACTTTCTATGTGCTATTCTTGAGAATTATTTTTCAGTTTTGGATCAGAGTCGTGCTATCCTGAAGCAGTTGCTAACTGAAATTATACTGAATATGTTACAAATAAATTCTGGTATTGTTCTTGAGGGCCTTGAAGGAACCCTGCTATCACTCCTTACTCAGGTTATACTGAACGTCTAACAGCAAGAAAAAGATTTCCTGTACCAGAGGAAACTCTGTTCTGTTTCCTCAGAAATTCCATGTGCTGGAGTTTCCTAAAATTTTCATTTTGTCCCAAGTCTTAAATATGCCAATTCCTTGTTGAGGGAGTACCCAAGCAGTCAAAAAAAGGGACTCTCTTATTGATGTCTATCGAGAGAGCTCCATATATGTTGAAAACTGATGCATGTTACAATAAATAAATGGCTCAGACTGCTGGATCCGAATAATGACTTTCCACTCACTGCACCTAAAGACTCCAAATACACCACAAGCTCCAGATGTTGCTCACAGGATTGTGCCCAACATTCCTTAGAGAGGTTAGAAATTCATGTCCATTTCTTTCATGGTGATTAAGATGCATTTTTCTTACTTTAACAGCTTTCAATTTGAGATACAATTTTGGCCAGTTTCTAGCAGACTGTCCTTGGGGAGGAGGCATTCACACCCAGATTTTAAATCGTCCTAATGATTTAGCAGCATGCAATCCATTGATTTTAGCAGATGATAGTGTGTTTGCTATCAATACTCTGCCAAACCTCATAGATCAATGAGGCATTGACATATAACGTGAATGCACACACAGCTCTATCAACAGTACTGTTGTGGCAGTATCAGTCTAAGATACAAGCAAGGCAAGTTTCAAAGGCAGACACAGGACTGTTGTCAGCCCAGGCAATACCTTTGAGGGGATAAAAAAGACAAGTTTTCAGGTACATAAGGCTCAGCTCTCTTCTTCAGGGACGCTGCGTCCAAGAAGTACAAGGAGCTGTGTGCAAACCTTATTTCCAAATCTTACAGTCAGCTAAGTTAGATACATGGCCTCTCTCAACAAACCCTGCCTTGAACCTGCTTTCAGCTTAAAAAATGGGATCCCTCTCTTCTGCAGTGCCATAATATTTAACACAGGGACAGATTAGTAGTTTGTGTGCTGCCTAATAAATTATGCTAAACTAACTGGATTAATGTCTTCTGGCAATATTCATTGGCCACGATGCCTTGTTATCCTGAAGCCTGTGTGCTGAAAACAGCAACCAAAGAATCATGACATTGTAGGTCTACTGTTCAACTGCTGTAAATATCTAACCAGTGCATGGGGCAGAAAACAACTGGGCAAGACAATCCAATCTGGTTTTATTTGGCTCTGCAATAACAGTAGTTATGATCAATGGCAGGTATAAAGTATAAACAGAATGTAGATTTCTCATGACTGAACAAAAATCTGCCACCATTAAGTTAACTAATACATTCATTTCATTAGTCTTTGCCAGTCATCACCAAAAAGTAAACCTCGCCTTTCCAAAATTCTAAAACCTCTGCATTTCCAGCTACATCAACCTGCCTTGAAATATTTTTAATTGAAAGTAACTGATAGAATGCAATGCAGCATTCATCTCGCTGTGGGTGACACAAGGCATATAGAGGAATGTTTTAACAAATGTTTTATTTAAAGACAGACTTGAAAAGTCTGTGGGAGTAATTGCCAGTTTGTCAGCTGAATCACTTTATCCTTTGGAGGAGCTTTTTGTCATTATTTTAGATGATTCCCAATGTCAGTGCAGGCCAATTCTTAGGATAAATGCACCTCAGTGTCATGCATTCCATTATTGAATACTAAAATAGTATTTGGGGACTTGTTTTTACAAAATTGTTATCCTTCCTACTTTGATGGACGTGCTACTAAAAGACATATGTAATGAAAACCTGTGGTTTTATGGGAAAAATAATGAAGATCTCTTCTTCCAATTTTCTCTTCATTCTTATCCATTAAATAGAAAAAGTCTACTCCTTTTCTTCTTAGTATGAGAAAAAGTTTACATATAGTGTAGCAAAGTCTTAATACTGCCTGAGAATTTGTATTTATCTTAATGGGACTGTCTGAATGGAAAAGCTGCGCTCAGAATGCAGTATTTACACAGCAGATACTACACTCGTACACTGCCAAAAAGCAGGCTATACGAGCAGCATTTCTAATCACTGTAAATCAATCCAGGACTCACTGGTGTTTTTAAAATGCTTACATTCCCTGGAAAGAGAAAGACATTCTGCTTACATTTAAGAGACTGGCATATATTAATCCGCCAAGTGTGGCACAACAACATCCATTTTTGAACATGAGAATAAAATACTCTCAAGGATGTTGTTTGAGTTCTTTGGTTTAACCAAGCAGAAATGTAAAAGATTTACTGGATCAATTAAAATTCCACGAACTGTATTCCTTGTCAAACTCTTTTAATCTGTTTATATCTGGATTATTCACTTCTCTGTCTACAGGAAGAAAATGTGTGTGAGACTGACTTGCACAGATATCTGTAGGAGATACTGCATCTTGTATTTTCTGTAGGAGGGAAGCAGTTGGGAGATGAGCAAGAAATATATGAATCATCTTACGACTACAATCTATATCTAACTTCCTCCTCACAGGAAATAGTTACCTGACAATTTAGGCCAGTAGCGTAGGTTTCTGACACTTTGCATAAAGTTTGTTTGAAGAACCCTCATATTTTTACATCTCTGTAAGAACATTTTTGCTAAATATATTGAAAACATTTGATCTGAACAAAATTAAAACTGAAGAATTAAAAAATTATTCAAAAAATTTGTCTTTGCAATGAGAGCAGTAGCTCGCAAACCTGAGCTATAGTCTGAAACAAAACTTCAGCCAACTTGCCATTTGAGTCTGATCTAGTTTCCTCACGTTTCTACGACCAGCACAGGTGATTTCCCACACACCACCCCTCCCTTTACCTTCCTGCTTTTAAATTCACATGGCTTTGATTTGAAGGAGTCCCTAAATGAAAACTTCCTTTCCTGTTCTCTTTGGGTGGCACCCACGCAACTCATGAAGGAGCAGCTTTTCCCTCCTTCACACTTTCAAATGGTCAGGGAAATGTAACATATTTTGGTAGAGGCTTTGCTTGGACTGTCCCACCTGACCTCTGATCTCTCTCCCAAGGGGTGCTGCCTTCTTCCCACGTCCCAAGGGCAGGAGCAGCTTTCCATGGCACACATCCCCACGTGTTTAGCTTAGAGAATCAGGACAATGCTGTTCCCCTTGAGGTCTGAGCTCCACCAGGTAATTCCCTAAGAACTATGTCACTTCTCCTTTTTTACATAGCCAAGAATTCTTCTAGCTCAGGCAAGATCCTTCCAGGATCAAGTGCATAGCTTTACTAGGAAGGATTTCAATTCTTGCAAGTCCTATGGTTTTCTATATTGCATATTTATTTTAACTGTATTTTTATCTTTGCTATCCCAGTTTTATGCTGTCTTTGACACATGAAAAACAGACCAATGTTATAGAAAGGATACCTGCACAAGCATTCCAGTTTTGGTAGCAAAATGAACCTGTAATTTAACTCTGGATGCAAACAATGAAATAACTCTCCCATGCAGGCTGTAACAGCTTCTGTCCAGTGATTTCAGTTGTTTCTTTATTATGAACAAATTAATTTCCTATGACTCCCTATTTACATTAGACACAGAAATACTGTTTCTATTTTATAAGGAAGCTGAATTTTTCAACCTGAAGAGACAAAATCCTGTTTACACATGTGCTAAAACCTTCTTTCACAGAGTGTTAAGCACTTCTGAAAACAGGACTACTGAGTTAGAAATATATTTGTATTTAAAATACAACAAAGACTGAAAAATTTTAGCTTGAGGGCCCAGAATTTTGATATTCCTAGAAGAAAAGCAAGTCTTGAGCAAATACAGGAACTGAAGAAGTCCCCAGTTCTCTATCTTTAGGAAGATAAGCAAGAAGAGAAAAGTATAAAAAGCAGAGCAGCACAGGCTCTCACCTTCCCTCACATGGAATGAAACGAACTTTAATGAAACAAACAAACAAAAATGTTCAAAATTATTGTTCAGCATGTTTAAGGCAACCCTAGAATTACTGCATTTAATCAATGCTCTAACAAATAAATCCTAATTTTTATAAATCCCCCTGAATCAAGAGCTGTGTAACCAAAGCTTCTGCTCAAAATGCATTTCTGATACAATGTTCAAATGCTCACTTCTTCCTCGGGCTAAGATAGGCATACTAACAAGTTTTTCAGTCATTCCTCTGAATTTCTGTTTGTCAGCTCAGTTCTGGACTTATGCTGACAACAGCAAAATCATTACATTTCTACCTAGTGTAGGTTCCATCTGCAAACATCAAATGAATATTGATTTTCTTTTTACAACTCAGAAAGCTTTAACAGACACAGCAATAGTAATTCCTGGCAGATTCCCTGAATTTGGGACCAAAAAGGTACTTTTGTATTATCATTGTCAGTACTGCTGGAAATGAGAACTGTAAAAGAGCTGAGTAGGCAAGAGATTCACCATACCCTTTTTTACCTGTGCCTGCATGGGTTGAAATAGTTTTGGTGGCAACTAAAGTAAAATCCCTTCCAGGGAGTTCCTGCATCTCACAAACACACCACAATGGTGCCTGACAGGCAGGTCTATCCAGTGGGAGCAAATGAGAACTGGAAGCAGGTTGCAGAGCAGATGAAGGCAGTTGTATTGACTGATTATCTCCACCCTCAAACAAATTAAGTCACTCAAAACAGACCCAGAAATTCTAGTTGTACCAGTACTTCATAAAAAAAAGTTTTGATTCCTTGTGGTTGTTAAAGAATGTCATGTCTGAATTCTCACATCACCTTATCTCTGTTTTGTATCTAAAGAAACTCCCCAAATACTTTGTTTTGCAAGGAAATAAAAAAACTCCACAAAGATGCTCTTAATTACTCATCAACATTATTTCAGTGTTTTCTACTTAGTGAGGAAAACCAACGAAATTAAAGGTAACACATCTGAGTCTTGTGACACAGGCCTGTAATTAATTTATCACAAAATCCTAGACAAAGAACATCTAATGATTCACAAAGGAACTACACATTTCTAGGAATAAGGCATCTGTCTTCTGAGTATTGCTAAGTGCAAAGGTAAGAGTTTTCTCCCAATTCATATGACTTTATATTCCAAACCCTCCTCCAGCCTTCTTTACTCATCCTTTCCAACACAGCTCACATTACCTGATGCCAAACTCTACAACTGAGGTCAACCTGACACCATGGGGAATCAACCCCTTCTCTGAGGAACTGCTCTAAGTTCTGCTACTTAATCAAACAAGTCTCAGGTGGAAGGTGTTTAGGTGGCTCATTTATCTTAAGTGTCCTTTAGTTAATCAGGACTCATCAGGTCTATTTCTAACTCAACTTTCTAGATCATTTTGAACAAGTTTAAAATTAGCAATGGTTGGGTGTCTCAGTAGGTGTTGCAAGGTTTTGTTACTTTAAACACATAAAACGTGCTTACAATTTAGTAGAAGTTATCCTCTATAGCCCTGTAAATGTTGTGATTCTAATACACTTAAAATAATAGCTTGAAAAATGATTGACTTAATTATATTTTCAATAAAGGAGAAATCAATTTTTTATGGAATAAAAAGATGCTACATAAATTATTTGAGTTGAACAACATTAATTTTAGAAGATAAGAAGTTCATCAAGTTTAATTTCTTGATTGGCCCTGGTTGACAACCCTGCTGAGCCTGCCAGGACATTGGTGTGACCTCTTTAGGATGTTGCACTGAATGTTCTAAAAATCAAATGAAAGAAACCACCAGGTAGAAGGGGCCCCAAAACTTGCATTTCCTCCCAACCAAAGACAGCACTGAATGGAGGTGCAGGAAGATTTGTGCCAGTGTTTTAGGCAGCACAGCTCTGCTGTGTCCCAGGCCTCCACAGAGTTTTTACGCAGCTCCTCGGGGATGCGTGTTCTTCTGTGCCATCTGCTCTGGGCTCCAGGGAGGAGCTAAACAAGAACTGTTTGGTTCTGAGACTCATCTAGCTCCTTTAGGGAGCACATGAGCAGAAAAATCAGAAAGCTTATGCTGAGATTACAGGGGGAAAATGAAATATAGGTGGGTGGGGGAACAAGGATACATATGCTTGAAAATATTGTAGCTTTACTAATTTAGAAAGGAATTGTAATTGTTGTTAATGACATGACATCAACATGCTGGAACAAAATATGTGAAATGTCCCCTGATATGTCACATAACCAAACTGCCATTTAGTCACACAAGCAGCTTTGTTTTCAGAGCAACTGTGCAACTTCACTTCTCATTCATACCCGTTGCATTTACAGGCACTGGCTCATCCAAATAGTTCCATGAAATACATAATACATTTTTATCACTTATTATAAAGCCTTAGACTGATGTATGAGGTTGAACTTCAGACAGAACTATAAAATAAAATAAAGAGTATGTATGGAAAACTCTGCAAATTAGTCTTCCATCTACAGCACTACACAAATATTTTGAGATACTGGACTGGAAGACATAATTATTAAAACATTGGGATAAATACCAGTGAAAATGTACCATGATCTTTACATAAAGTGATGTCTCTATGACTCCACTGTCCAGCACTGACACAGCTCTGATCTGCTGGTCCAACCCGACACGGAGCACCCGGCTGGCCCTCCCGTACTGCTGTGTTTGCTGGGAAACATACTGACTTCTGACTTTACGGCACACATTTCTGCAGCAGTTTAAGCAAACTCAGGCATCTTGAGCTTTTCTGTTAGTTTGTTGCTCATAAGCACAGCTGGGGGCTGCATAAGCCCGGACTGAGTTTCTTGTAGCATGGACATAGTGTACCCATCCACCCAAACAGTGATTGAGGTTTAAAGATTGTTTTACCCTGCTATGGGAGTGTGGGAAATCCAGGGTAGGAAGACAAAACAAGGAAGCTCCTTCTGTGTTCGTCTGTCATTGCTCTGTACAACACAAGTGGATCAATACACATTGTGCTAAACTCAGCCATATATATATATATATCTCCCTGTTTGCACTACATTTGTCACTCTGCCAATTCAAATAAAGAATAAAATAGTGCTATGATAATAACCACATATTTGCCACCAAAATATAAGGAAAAATGCCATGGCTGCAAAGAACAGCCCCTGTTGTCCATTTCAGCACTAACCAATGACCTTCGACAGCTTCAGCAGAGCCAGGATGAGAGTTGAACCAATACGATGCTATTACAAACAAACAAACAAAAAAACAGTAATATTTTCCTGAGCAGAGATTATTTGCCCATAAATTTAGTCTCTTTCCTCCTTACAAGAATAATCTGTGGGTTTCACTGAATCAACTTGTCTGAGGATGTGGCAGTACGACCAAGTCTCACTGCTCTTCTCCATGCCCAGCCCAGGCCGATGCCTGCAGGGCCAGTGAGAGGCTGGGGCTTGGAATGAGCAGTCTCCTTTGTCTACTGTCTATTCCCTCTGTACTGGAAAATGACTCGAACACAGATGTTCCTAACATGAAGCTGTGCTTTGGGATTTAGCTGTTGCTGTCCCAAGAACGACAAAAGCATTCAAATATTTAGTGGTCTCTGACAGTGGCAACACCTGAACACACTGGCATTGTTGCGAGTTACTTGGAAAACAAATTTGTCTTTCTAATAAAAAATTAAATTGCAACTACCAGCCATTTTCATTTAAGGAACCAACTGCTCCCATTTGCAGTAAGATTGCATCGTTGTCATTTTGAAGTTATATAGGAAGGTCAGATGTGAGAATTTAAGGTGTAATCTTGCAGATGCTCCCACAGATGTCGAAACAACCCTTCACTGTCCAAATTCTCATGAAATCTATGAACACCATCAGCTTCAGATCCCATCCAGAATCCTAGAAACTACTATCTTGTTTATGTTCCCATGAAGAAGGTATCTCTTAAAAGCAACAAAACCTGACTTACGGAAATTAAGGCAAAATATACAAATGAAACTTGGCTCATTCTTTCCCGACGTGTCGGTTCAGTAGCTGGGGGTTACTTTCCACTGGAGCTTCAAGCAGTAGGTGTTGGATAGAAAAGCAAGTCAGCTCCTATATGGAAAGGCTTCAAAAGGCTGGCAAACTTGACCAGCAACCACTCAGAAAATCTGAGTATTGAAAATCCCAAATTATGTGACACTTAAGACAAATAATGTCTCTATATATATTCAGACAGGTTTCAGTACCACAGGAGGTGCCAGATGTAATATGTAGTACGCAGGATTTTGGACAATGGAATTTCTAGTCTGTGAGGAATTTCAAGATGGTAGATTTTGGAGGGTCGAAAATGGAGTGAACATAAGTAATGAAAAAAGTTCCAAAGTACTGGTCAACAATACTGAAACAAATTATATAAATTTTGTTGAAAATGCTTCATTTAGAGCTGTTGACATTCTTAATTTCAGCATACTGTTTTTGAAACTGAACTGTTCACTTTGCATGCATCTAATGAAGAAAATAAAAGGTCAACATTAGAATGCTATTTTAATAATTTAGATTGTGACAAAATGCCAAATTTCCTCCTGGGCTTTTGTGTTCATTGACACTGAGGCTGTAGTTCAAATATCTATTGCATATTCTAATGTTCCCAAAATTCATCTTTTTTGCCTATAATTGTGGTCATGATAATTGCATGTTTTAGTTGTTTATTTATTCCTTAGGACCAGGAACAAAAGAGGGTATTTATTCATAGATATGTTTCTTCCTCCTTTAAATCCGTATGATGTCGGTCATAGTCCAGTCCAAGCTTGTCACTGCTTCTTTCTCTCATGAATTCTTTAATTTGGATAAATGCTAAGCATTGCTGCCAGCACAGAGGATAGTAATGACATAGTCAATGTACACGGAAAACAGAATTCAGGCAAAGAAGGAAGTTTTACTGGTCTGTCTGTTTCCAGTTTATCACATTATCAAGCTGTTAAAGGTTGCCCTAAGCAGTAGATACTCTAGTTCTAATTTAATCAGTAGAAACAGTATTGCATGACTTCCTTTGCTCCCATCACTTATATGATAAAAATAAGACCAAAAAAAAAGTACAAAGAAAGGGGAAAAAATTCACTATGTAGAGGTGGGCTAACTAGGACTTGAAAAGAGACTGAAGAGAAAGAAATTATATTAGGGAATATAAATTAGTTTATTAAAGGTCAAAGGCAGCCCCAACGAATGCTGGTAACATGCCCTGAGAAGAGAGAAGCAAGAGGGCTTGTTTGAGGCAAAATGGGTGTGGAAGAGAATGCCAGCTGAGTGAAGTCACCATTCCTGAAGATACGGTCAAAAGTTGGTCAGACATGGTCAAAAAAGGAGACAATATCTCTGTGATGACAATGAAGGCTCCAATGCTCAGGTTAAATCACTGTCCTGGGGAGAGGAAACACTGTGAAACCCATACTTCTAAATTTAAAAGAAAGCATTTTAAATGCTTTAGAAGAAGCAGCAATAAACTGATGCCTCACTAGTTGAATCATAGAAAATCACTAAGATGAGGAAACTGTAATCACTATAATTAGGTGAGTGCTTAATTAGTGCATTTCATGAATAACAAGGCATGTTTGCAATAGCAGCCTAAGGCAAAGGATATCTCCATACATGAGGGCGGCCCCTGCTCACCGATGCATGGATGGCCACGTGATCTGAGGCAAAACCCACACAAAGGGCACAGGTGAGCAACAGCTTCACTCCCAACATTGTTATTTTCCAGGCAGCAGAGCACAGGAAGACCATCCTGTGATATGCTATCCAAACCTCAGAACAAAATGGTACCACCTTCCCCATGAGAACCGAGCATTGCCCTCACCTAGAGCTCTGCAGGACTGCTGAGGTGCAACAATGGGCTGTGGCCAGATGTAAAGTCAGGGGCCAAAATACAGCACACAAAGTAGGATATAAGATCATGTAAACACAGCATGCACATGGTCTTCTGGTACAACTCCCCCTGTAACCTTTATTACACTGATGAGGCACAGCGGGACACGTGTAGTGTCTCTGTAGGTTTTAAAAGACTAATTACATCAATATGCTACATTAATATGGTTTGTGATGGAAGGACTCTAATAGATGAGAAGCAGCAATGTGCACTTTGAGGAATCAATTGCTGGGAATTAGACTCATATCTTCAGTGCAGGAGCAATTCTATTTCAAGATGATTTGGGGATTAATGATGGAAAAACGAAGGCCTTTTTCTCCTTTGATGAAAGGCAAAGGATGTACATTCCTGACCAGCAAAGTTGAAATGAGCTGAAGCATTGCTTTTTAGATCAGCTGGAATGGACAGGTAAACCTAATTCTGGAATTTTTAATTCTGGAATTTTACAGAGCCTTAGCCCCCCAAACATACCAGTGACAGTTGCAATATAACCCAGTCTTTTATTTCTCAGGATGTGCCAAACTAAGAATGGGATACGACCATGCTGAAAACTTCAAATCAGTTTTCCTTCTCTCTGAGAACAGAAGTATTCATTTGAGATTAAGTGATTTTCTAAAGACAAAAAAACCCTATGAGAACAAAAGCTACAGTCACAGATTAAGAATTTAATTGTTTTCCTACCCATCAATATTGCCTGAACTTGATCTTTTTGCTAGTCCTTGATGATAACGTGATAGAAATGATAAACTGACAGAAGCATAAAATTCAGAAGTCTCCTGTGATTAAAAATCAGATTCACAACTAAATTTTGACCATTCACAGTTCCCTTCTCTTACATATCATGGCCTTGGAAAAACTTTCCTGGCCACCTTACAGTAATTAGTCACTGTACATGTATACACTGAAGTAGTCAGGAGTACAGGAAAATGAGCCATGAAGGGACATACAAAGTTCACCTGCACTCTGCTGAAGCCACATCTCAAACACTGATTCAGCCTCATCCAGTGAAGGATTTCACAAGTCCTGCCAGTCATTGCTACTCATTGCCTAGCAATGGAATAAAACCACACACACTTAGTAAAGGTTATGTTTAATATTACGGTATATGCCCAACCAGTCAGAAATCATTAACTCATTTGCTCATGAATACTTGTCTGCTCTGAGCTCTATTTTAAACTTGTCTGCATTAGCATTTATTTTTAGTTCTGTTTTATTTCTGTGGAGAGTGTAAGAAGCAGAACATTTTATCTCTTTTCATAAAGGAGATATAAATCATCCCATTCTAAAAAGGTGGAGCACTTTTAGCTCTAGCTCTTTTGCAATCAATTTCATCTAGCCTAAAAAAGAGGCCTCATCCTGCTCCTCAGCTGGGTCTCCTTATCTAACTCAGAGCATCATAAACGTTCAGCAATTTGCCTGCAGTAAAAGAAATGAGGTTATTTTTCTACTCTAATTATTGCTCTTCTGTAGGAAATGAGAGGATTAATACAAAAAGGTAGGAGCTGCATTATATTCGAATAACCCACTTGCAAAGAGCTCAGCTGTACTCACTCCCAGTCCCTGGAAGTGGATGGGCTTTAAGGTCCCTTCCAACCCAAAGCACCCTATGATTCTTTGATTCTCTGATCCAGTTTGCTACACCAGATCCCTCAGGGTCTGCTTTGCTCCAGGTCTTACACCCATGTGCTTCTGCAAATGTCTAAGGAACACCAGGAAATGACTCGAGACCTTCAAGAGCTCCCTGCTCAACTTGAAGCTGGAGAGTTTGAGACTGACCAATAAATATCAATCACGGTGGTTTCACAAGAGAATTTTATTCTCCATCGAGTGTGACTGGAATAATTAATCTGGCCTTCAGTGCTTTCAAAATGAGGTTAGTCCAGCTCTGACTTATTGCCATCACCAACAGAAAATCATCTCAGGGCAGCTAGTGCCCACATAAATTCTGAAACTTACATTTGTTTTTATTTTGACACTGATTGCACTTAACCATGCTAATTATCAGAATATTAAGATTTTTTTTCCACATAGAAGAAGACAAAGAGTATCAAGATTTGTGGGAAGAAAATACTTTGGAAGGAGCAATAACCATTTGATGGAATGCACAATTTTTTAAAAAAATAACTGAAGTAGAGGGCTCCCTTTATATAATTATAAAATTATTGTTGGTATGACTGATTTAATTTGAATAGCATTCCCTGGGGAAATATACTGTGCTACCAACTTGAAATGATTATGATTATTTGGCCTTCAGCAGCAGTGGGATAAAGTCAGCAGCAGAGCTGGATGGCAGCGTGCCCACAGCTACACCTAATGAAATGAAGCACATCTGTGGCTCTGACAGGAGGAAATACCAGGGAACGAGCTCATCGCAGAGCGACTCCTTCCACGCCTGATGCCAGCAGTCTCCAAGCACCCACAGGCAATACCCCAAGGTCCTTACTCAGCTTTTACTCAGAATTGAGGGAATTTTGCACAGTCTGAAAACCAAGAGGGTCAGATATTGCATTAAAAATTACTAATATAAAGGGGTGGCTCAGTCCTCACCTTCTTCAATTTGGCAGGAGATGCTGAGAGGGTCTTCTGTGAATCTGGACTGCAAGAGCATGAAATGAGCCTCAGTAAATCATTTCTCCTTACAGAGATGGTCAAATATGAAAACTGATACTTTTATGATAAATTAAATGGACTGGAACTTCATCAGTCTGGCAATAGCTGCTTTATTTTGAGCTGCTCTCCTCCTAAGATCAGCAGGCTAATTTCATACCCCACATCTGTGGGGGAAACCTTAGCAGAGTCTGGTTCTGTCATAAAAGGGGGAAACAGCCCCAGAGAGTTGGTTCTTGGAGGACTTCTGCTCCAGTGAACAAGACCTCCGTGGCAACTTAGAATATGTTTTTTAAATTGCATTGACAGGCTGCACAATGTTTCTCTGCTGCTCTTGACTAACAATCTAGCAAGCAGATGAAAAGGCAAACCTCTGCCTTTGTCAGCTTTGCTGGCACTGAGCTGTGGGAGATCAAAGCAGGCGCTTAGGAGAGAGTGAGGATGTAGCCAAATGGTGGTTCGAGACAAAGGAGCAGCCGCTTGAGGTCATAAATGGAAGGAAAAAGCCCGATAGAAAAAGGAAAAAGGAATCCCTAAACATATGTTGTGTGCAGGAATACACATTTTGCCATCCCTCTCCATGGAGACTAAGCCAGACTCCGCTTTCACAATTCATCTGGCCTCCAAGAGGGACGAGCTGCCGGTCCAGGGGCTCTGAACCATCGCTGCCCTTGATTTTGTTAATGGCAGCAAACTGGAGAGCAGCAGAGCTTCCCTGTTGACTGCTCTGTAAAATGCCAGTTCCTCAGAGGAAAAGGTAACAATGCCAGAGAAAGCAAATGGCTTGCTTTCCATGGAAAAGCAGAATAGTGTTCTGACCGCAGTAAGCAGTTTTTCCTCCTTCCACACAAGGCAGAAGAAGTCTGGGCAAAAATAATCCCCTCTGTCATAGGAGAAAAGCTATACATAGTCTAAGAATGACTTAAGCTTTCCTGGGGACCTTATCCTGGAACATAAAATGGTGTATTCAACTTGTGCTGGACCTGTGCAGCAGTTTCCCTGGGGCTACTCAGAAACACCCAGGCCCAATACATGAGCTGCTTATTGTTCAGCTTTTTCGTTTTCAGCAGTCTGGTTCCCAGTTATCCCCTCCTGGAATGAGGTGCTGCTAAGGGACACAATGCAAAGCACGAAATATAATTGGGATGGGTAGAGCAATCCGATTAAAATGAGAAATCTGCCTGGAGCGGGAGCAAAAGCCAAGAAATGAAAGAAATTATAAAAAAGGTGAAAACCTAAATAATTCTCATAGAATCATTTTGATTTTTCTGTAATCCCCCTATTCCAGTAGTATCAAAACAAGAAAAGCAGCTTTTGCAATACTTTTCTGGTTTGAAAGGAGGCAAAACCAATGTAAGATTAATAATAAACATTTTACTAACTTGACAGAGGCTGATAAATGTTTCTGAGAACACACAAAAACACCAGATAAAATATACCATCTGTCCTACAAGTTCTGCAGAATCTGGTGCCAGCAGTTCAGGCAAAGGTGGGTGTACAGTACCCATTGGCAAGGAAACTCTGCAGGGAAGACTGAAAAAGGAATGTTTTATTGGAGGTAATGAGAAGTATGAAGTAGCCAGTATTTCTTTTCCAGAAGAAGGGAGTTGTGAAAAAAGCTCTGAAAGCAGAAGTTGGTGAAGGATTAAGCAGGTAGGATGAGAATTTCTACAGGAAAGTTCTTATCTATAGCTAATATAAACAGGCATATTATTAAATCTATTAAAGTAAAAAAACTGCAGTACTAAGGAAATTCACCGAAGTGTGACATTTGAAACCTCTGGGCCTCGGGCTGCCCACTGTGCATACAACAAGCCCGAGTTTCTTGCATGCTCTGTGCTCCCCGTACCCCTTTGCAGCACCAAGGACAGAAACTGCTCCCGGAAGGGCACAAAGTGCATGTCACAGCACGGGCACAATGCCAGGGCAGGACTTAGCCTGTTCAGAAACGATGAGAACATCTTGAAATGTTGGGGAAAAGCCCTACAACACCCTTTATTCTTCAGGGGAATTTTGATGAGGTATTTTCTTGACTTAAATTGGGATATTTTGACCGTGGCTGTTTGCACAAATTCCACAGGTTAAAAAGCTCCACCAACACCACTCCCCCCCAAATAAGGTGCATCAACCACACTCCTATGTACAGATAAAGCTGCTATCCAGGTGAATTTGCCTGACTCGACGTTCTCCTTTGCCATATGAATCAAAAATTTCAAAGGACCTTTTGAGTTTGTATTTTCTTTGCCACAGACTCATTCTAGAAGATTTTTCATTGAAACACTAGGTGCTCTTGTTTAGAGTTCCTTAGTGTAATATCAATGTGATTGGGTATCTTTAGACTGATTTATCTTGATGCAGTACCATTTCTTCTAGACTTTGTCTTCAAAAATTCCTCTCAAAGCAATTTATTTTATTTTAAATGAAGTAGTAATATTGCTATGGAGGAAACAAATGTAGCTACTTTTCTTATTATAAACTGCTTTCAACTCAAAATTTAAGGACATATTTGTAAAGGCTTATACACTTAGGAGGTGGAAGGCTTGGCTAAAATATAAAATCCTTTTAAGCAGCTTGGCTTTCATAGCATGCTACAAATTCATGAAGAAAGGAATACAGGAGGATTGTAAAATTTCATGCCTGACACTTGCATGTTATCTTTGGGAATCCAGCCTGAATAAAGCAGGCATAAAAGGAAAATATAAGGTTGCATAGCTCCAATGTAGTGTTATAAATCAGAAATTCTGGACTGAAACAAACCAAGATCAATAAGACAGGTCTCTCAGAACTTGACACGTGTCCACATAAATACAAGTTAATTATTTCAGGTGTTGTATTTATTCTGAAGAATGGGACTAAAAATAAATTCAGTAGTACATGTATGCCGATCAGAAACATTCATATGCATGGCTAGATACAGACATAGCAACTTGAAAGGATAATTAAGATTTAGCATCTCTATTTATAGAAGAAAAGTGAAGCAGATTCATTGTCTTTAAATGTGAAGGCTGGAGTGAGCACAGGGTGATATTAGTTGCTATTGAAAGAAGATATAACTCATTAAAAGATGTGTTCTTTTCAGCATAAAATAATATGTGAGATCCAAGAAAAATGAAATGATAAAGCGAAAGGACAGAAGCTAAAATGTAGGAAGTGAAGAACAAAAAAAGTATGTTCTAAGCCAGTGGGACATGTATTTTTGCTAAAGAAATAAATGAAAAGGACTGAAGAGATAAAAAAAATCTATAGAGAACCAAGACAAAAAGCCAGGAGTTCTGGTAATACAAGTGTTCTCTCTTTAAATGAATACTTGTAATACAACTATGAGCCACTTCTTCATTGCAAAACAATCCAACAGCTACCATTATTTCCCAGCTGTTAAGGCAGTCTGTAATGCTCAGGGAAGACCACTTCCTACTACTGATAATTAAGGATATTTAAATGAACACATAGTTATTCTGATAGAGTAACAGCTATTCCGAAGGAAAGGTGTAAAGAAATTTAATTCTCATTTTTCTCAGTTCCTTATTGTAATACTAATAATCAGATAAAGTAAAATTAAATGATTCAATGACTCAATTTACATTTCAAAACATTAAAGTTGTAAAGCAGAGCTTCTTGGATCTGATATTAGGATTAGCTCTTTGAAATACCCCTGGAGAAAACTTGTAGGCAGTTTTGTTTTTGTTAGTATGATACATTCATACCCAGTTTTCTATAGAACAGTCAGCAAAAGATGTGGCACAATTATTTCAAGACATTTCAGAATGGAAAGATTAGACTGCTTTCTACTTTTAATTGATTTACAAAAGGCTGGATAATTCCAGAGAAAACTCCCTCTTGCAGCTTGTTCACAGCATCTCAACTGTGCTTCTTTTGAATTCCTTTCCAAAAGAGCTGCTGCCAGGCTTACACAAAGTGTTCAACACTCCCTGTTCCTTGACAACTCAGTTTCTCTTCAGAGAACTTTCCTTCTCTTCTTCAAATATGAGTGGCTTTTGCATAGCACAGAAGTTCCATTTGGATTTGTTGCCTCTTGGTCACAAACTTGATACGAATATCAGCGATCAGCAAGAATTAAAGTGCTGGTTTTACGTGCTGAGGTTAATATGGATGTTTTTAATAAGAACTTGCAGTTGAGGGGGGAAAGATGGGCAGACCAAGCGATCATTGATTGTTTAATATTTGCTAACCGAGACAAGTAGCCTTCAGGTTAGATGTAATTCAGAGAAAACACATTCAATGTGGCTATAAAGTGATGCATCAACAGCAATTTTGTCATTTAGATGCAAAATGCAAAAAAAAAGAATTGAAATGCACTGTTAATATTCTTTGCTTTAGTGAGCTGACCTTCTGCATAGTGATGATACAGTTCATACATGGAAAAAAGATGCATGGAAATTGAATCAGTCAACGCTGCTGGAATGAGGAAGGTTTTGCTGACTCCAAACTACAGACACTGACAAGAAACTGCAATGGGAAATTTGTTCCAGCCTTTCATCTAACCATGAAGCAACTGCATTTAAGAACATTATGATAAGGTGAAAGCAAAATAAGAGACATTGTATAAAATGTAAATAAAACTGAAAACCAGAGATAGGAGGGATAAAAATATGGAAAATGTGAATCTGAAGATTTTTTTTGAAGTCTTCTTTTGGACATACCGTATTGATAGGATAACTTGATTTTTTGCATTTCTTTGATGGCTTTCCAGGACCATTTTACAGCATGTGAAGTTATATCATCATCACACACCACCATAAATGCTGTTCCTGCATGTACAATGAGACAGCACTGCAGAATCAATGAAAACAGACCTTGTGTTTCTCTTCTTCCAAAAAATAAATATCAGGAAAGCTAAAAATGTTTTATGTAATTGTCAGTTTTCTTCCTGTTTTCTAAGGGACTTGGAGAACTCAGCAATGGCCACTTAGATTACTTTTATGCCATTTATATTACAGTGGCCATCAACAGCAATGTACTTTGTCTAAAAATCTGAATGCTGAAACTGTTTTTCCCCTCCTTTCCTCTTCTCAGTACTTTCCTTTATCAAGAAAGCTACCAGTTTAATAACAGCCAGGTTGTCCTCTGTCATTGAAATAGACTCCTGGTTCAGAAATAATTTAATTTTTTTTAGGATCAATGTGCCTCTGTGAAAAATTTCCATTGGTGTTTTAGGTTCTGCATATTTAGCCAATAGTGTGATGCAGAATTTCCAACATCTGAGGCACCCTATTTTTGAAAAAAAGGACAAGTTGTAACTTTCAGATAGTTCAGCCTTCCAAAGGTCTGTGACAGGGCATGAAAACATGGTTTTAAGACTTCCACAACTAGCAGATTGGCAGCCAGCGTCTTCTGCAAACACAGAAATCAAGTGGCTAGAAGTGAGATCTGAGTTCAAGCAATTTAAGATACTGGACTACTTGGAAGGAGGTTTGCAAGCCCTGTTCAGCCCCTAAAATAACAATAGTAATCACTATTAGCAGAAACAGTTGTATGTGTTATGCATTCCAACTTCAGGAAACTCCAGAAACCCCATTCATTACAGGTCTATGTTTTTCTCTCCCTAGCTACTGATGACTGTGTAAATTATCATGCAACAGGATACACTGGAACTGTACAGCTGACCCAAGAAGAAGAATTAAATTTTTATGTTGTGGCATCTTTGTTTATATTTAATGTATAACCTGGCTTTTGATGTGCTGGAGGTTATGAAGCAAGAAAGTTAAGACATTTATGTGACAATTAGGACAGTGATAGACCAAAATGTAAAATTTCTTTCCTAATGAAACCAGAAAAGGTAAGCAGTGATGAAGTAGAAGAAAATTAAGATGACAAGTGAGGAGATAGATAAAGAAAGATTCCTCCTTCTTACATGATTGAGCGTCTCCTTTGCAGTGAAGCAGCACATCTCCCATCTTGCTACCAGCCACTAGCAATTAAGCAATCACAGACCCCCAAATATGGATATTTCTACAAGCATAAGCAACAATAAAACAGTTTCCCAAATCATGCCTACATGTGCAAATGGAGGTAGAGATTAAAAATTAAACTGAGTTTATTCAAACAGTATGAAAACCTGAGAATATAAAAGTCTGCAAAATGAAGGCAGAATAATTCACAGTGGTTGTCATATCAGGAAAGGACATCACAGAAATGCACATGGTACAGCTGTGGGCAACCTGAACAGGAACTTCAAAATGTTAGTGAACCAGAAAGGTTAGAGAAACTGAGAAATCAATGCTCCCAGTGGCATAGCAAGGATTTACGCGTTTAAGTTTTATTAATGCTAATGGGATTTATGTCCATCACTATGCCATACATCAAGAGAAGAATTAACAGCTGGCTCTATCTTGTTTAGAAAAGGAGGGGATTAGCTGTATGTTTCTGCCTCCCAGTACAAGACTTACAAGCCTCACAGCTTGGGAAATTTTCTACTGTGCAGCAGCTATAAAATTATGGAGATTACACTTCAGAGAGAGTCCATGGGAAATTTCAAATGGCAAATGTCAATTTTAGAGGCCTGGGGCAACTGTGGGAAGAATACACATTTCCAGAGACAAGAGAGAGAGGAAGTTCTTGTTTCTCAGAGGAGTGAGGCAGTAACCAGTACCCCAGTGTGTGACTGAGAGCTGCAGACCCCACACTGGGAATAGGTCCCTGCACTCACACACTCACCCAGCCAGGCAAGCAGAGTGTCCTAGGAGGACACCAGCAAGAAGCAAGAACTCAACCAGTAGGACACAGCTGTGGGAGTTGTATTTCAGCAGATGTTCAAAGCCCAATTAGCTCCCCTTTGGGCTGCTACACTAGCACAGAGGGGATTTAAGACTGCTTTGAATCCCTCCGTGTGTAGGAAGCAGACTAGCTCAGAGAAAAGGTACTTGAGTGATGCAGGAACACATTCCCATGAGCAGTCCACAGTGGCTGAACCCCAGCTGGTAACCAAGTACCACACAACCGCACACTCACTCGCCAGTTACTAAGAAGAAAATTGACTCTAACCCAGGCAAAACCAGGACACAGTCCTAGACCTCCGTAGTATGTCATGGCCTTGAGGAGCCCTGCACTGAAATTGCCTTAGAACCACCTTTGCTTTACAGAAAAGAATATTCTCATCAGTGCACCAGGACAGGATTTACCCTGTGTGTATAAAATGTGCACATGGAGGTTATTTACGTTAAGCCAGATGCACTATTAAGTACAGAATATTGCTGCTCCTGATACTTCCAACTTAGTGAAAGTGTTTTCTTGTCCCCTGAGGAAATGTTGCCTTTTTCATACAAAACACAATTTAAAACAGTATTTGACATTTTCCAGGAAACACTCTTTGCACTTTAGAAAGGTTCAAGTTAGGACATCGTTCTGCCCTCTGGTACAAAGAGAAACACTTGCTCTGTTTTCACTTGAGTCGAGATACCACAGCTACCAAAATCTGTGCTTTGGCCTAACTCTTTGGCCCAGCACATAGCTCAGCTAGGAAATGAGATCAGACACAGGCACCTGTTTCCAGTCCTCACACGGGAGAACAAGCATTTTTCTGGCCAGAAGTGTTTTACCCGACATGTTCTCCAATTGCTTACTGCTTGCATTGGCTAACACACCACATGCTTCCCCCACCTTTTCAGAAGGCATTGTTTACATTCTTGTGGTGACTGCTCTGCACAAATATAATTAAACTAAATTAAATTAAGCAGGCTCCTCTCATCAGTGTTCTTTCAGTGCTTTTACACCTTAGTACACACTTAGTGAATTCATATTAAGGGCGAGGGAAGAGCTATGAATTCACACCTCTGTCTGTTTGCTCTACAGCAGCTGCTCTGTAAGGATCAAGCTGCCTTGATGTTGTGTAGCTCCATCCCACAGCAATGACCTCGGTGGCTTTAGCCGAATCAATCAGGTAGAAGGTGAAACATATGCAAGAATGGCCCAATGGTAGAACAAAAATCTTTCACTAGGCATCATTGAAATACTATTGCTTCAGCCAGCAGAGATTCCCAGACTGTTCAGAAAAGAGGGGAACAAAAGGACTCATTGGAGGGACTCTGCCTTTTCTGCCAGTCTTGAATAACAAACAGAAATGAGTTCCTTGTCTGGAACTGCTCCCATACTGGGGAAAAACCTTCATTCCTGTGAAAACTAGATCAAGGCATATCTTTGAATAGTCTATCTGCAAAGAAAAAGATCCAGATATAAGACACACTCCCATTAGTATGGAATCCTCCCTTCTCTTTACATATCCAGGAACACAAACATTGGAGTGAAGAGGATCATTCAAGAGTTGCAAATGCAGAAAGTCATATAGTACTGAATTAACATTTTTACACTTTTTCCTTATACATCTGCCAAAACAGTATGTGCATTTATTAATGATAACAGAAGAGCAAAAGAGAAAAGATGCTGTTTCCAGCTTCAAATTCCTTTATTCCCCTCCAGCTCTCTTTGATATTCACACATTTAAATCTCTTTCATTTAAATCTCCATGCACAAACTGTGAGCCACTCCTTCATGTTTTCTGAGCATGGTTAAGGAATATTAACAACCACTCTTTGTTGGCACCAGTGTGAGATGTATGAAGGCATTAGCACTCATTTATTAAAAGACAATAAGAAATGCACACAAACTCTGCAAATGTTTGAAATGCAAACTCCTGTTTAGAACTAGATTTCATGGAGTATATTTTAAACAGCTTGAACTAAAAGTCAAAATTCAAGACCACTGAGAAGTGAGATGTTGAGAGTCTGGATCCCAGTTCTGCAGAATGAACCACTTTGCAGGAACAGAGTAGCTGCAGGCAAGAAAAAAGAAATCTATTGCATGATTTCCTGTTATTTTAACATAGACGGGTCATCTTTAGCTAAATGACTTCACTGAAATCAATGGAGTTCCTCTGGCTCTGCTCTATTAACATCAGCAATAAGCCAGTATGTCTTATCTGACCAGTAGCAGGGCTGGAACGCTGCCCATCCACCTAAACTCTAAACATGGAAGGAAGTTTTTTATGCTTTTCTGAATCTCTAGATATTAAAAAAACTTTATAGTATTCTGCAGGACTCTAAGTCTACAAGACGCAAACAAATGCAAGGAATAGCAGTTGCTGATTTATCTGCAGCTCTGAACACTCCATTGTTAGAATAATGGTTGAGAAGCGCAATATAATAAAGAATTTATGAATTTCACTTTTAACTACGAATAGTTGTAAGACCTCTCAAAAACTGACCTAACTCTCCAAGCAAATATGCATGGGCAGACTCAGCTTGTATAAATCAATGTAGATCCTCCACTAACTGCTGGAGAGGGAACCAACAGGAGTTCCCTGAGTGAACAACCCATGACCAACTGACATGGTGCATTTTGATTTTGCAGACCTGCAGGCCTGGATCCACTAAATAAAGGAGAGGGCAGATGTGGGGTAAGGCACAATTGAAGAGACAGGTGAGGGAGATCACACTTCTCTTTTCTCAGGAAGGAAATGTTAATTTCTGTGCCCACCTTGCCTCAGGCATTTTCTTTCTGAAGATGGGGTCCATGCCTCAAGATACAGTCAACTCTATTTGTATTTTGGAACGTGCAAAAAGTACTGCACACACCATCCTCTTACACATTACTAAACCAACATTTTATTATAGCGAGTTTATTTTTTAAAAAACTACATTTATTCCACAAAATTTCAAAATTTAAATTATATAATTTGGTGAAACTATTTAAAGCTTTTAAATAGCAACCTAATTAGTTTAGCTTAGATTTGGAAATCAGAACTTCAATTAATATTCATATTTTCAGATCTTAATTTCTGCTAAACTAACTGCATTACTTCAGTTAATAGCTTTTCCTTCCTGCACTATACAGTTTAACATCCCTAAACATTTCTGTATCAATTACTAAATCTAAATTAAATGTTTATTGGAGTTATTTACTTCTCAGCATTCTCAAGCATGGCCACGATCCATGACTCACAAGCTAAGTTTTGAAGTTTTCTTATGGTACAATGACTACTAATTACATGTAAAAGGTTTGAAAATGAATGAATAGTTTAAAAAGAGTTTGGATACAACTTAATTTTACCTATCAGCTGCAGAACAACTCTGATGAGGAAACGTGTGCTGAAGATAAATTGCACTGAGCTTGCTGTCAATTGAAAATGGCTAACATGTGGTAGGAAAATTATTCTAATGAACTTCTTTCACAAGTTGAGCTTGGATGTAAGAAAATTAAAGGAAAAGGGCAACCAAAACTGGCAATTTCATGCAGTATAACCTCTGTCAGCAATATGGTCAGTTTAATTCAAGAAACACATACATACTTGATCCTTTGAAATTATTTCTCCCTTCCTGGTTCACACTGGGGTTTAAATCACTTCCCAGTAAGTAAGAAGTCTCCCTCCCCATGCATAAAGGCGAAGGGTTTTGAGGAGCTTCAGTGCAGTACAAGGCAAGGCAAAGACAGCTGAGTTCTTAGTTCCATTATTACACATAATGTTTTACAGAGATGCATATGGATCACAAAAACATAAGGTAGAGAACAAATACGTTTTGCCTCATATTGATAAATTGCACATAAATAACCAAGATGTTCAATTCATATTAATTTTTACCATATTTGATATCAACCAGTAGAACCATTTTTACCACTGATTTGGACCTCATCCTGCTAAGTGCTAAAGCCTGCTGTAGTTTGTGGGTTATAGGGACCTCACATTCCTCACCAGACTTCGGTAAAGGACTCATAGTTTGAAGACAAGAGCATTTATTATTTACTTTTTAACATATTGCTCAGTGCATCATGCCCTACTTAATGTGGCAATGGCTGGGATGATTGACACAAGCTACCAATACCAACGGGGCACAATACAGGGAACATATCATTGTGAAGCTGCAATTTTGAAGGCTTACCTTCAATTTCAGAAAAACATCTTCCAATAACAAAGCCATTACTGCTGAGCTGAAATTTCGACATTAAATTAAAGAACTGCCTATGACTGACAGCAACATTCAGATTCATACTGAGAGCACACAGGACATATTTCCCATTTCTCCATGCCCTAAATTTCCAAAATATCTTAATATTTTAATATCATCCCACATAAATTTACAAGGTTTTAAACACTGCAATATTTGTTTTCCAGACGAAATAGGGGGCAAATGGAACGAGATGTTTTTCAACCTGTGCCATTTCAGCACAGCGCTAGTTCATATCACTGCTTTCAGGTTTAGTGCAGCTCAGCTGGGGAGGCACAGACAAGATCACTGTAGAGGTTGCTCAGTAAGTGCTGCACTTCCACTGCTGGTTGTAGCTGGAATTTGTGCTCAGTGTGAGCTCTGTCAGTTTAACACAGCGCTTCTCTTGGTGCTCAGCACGATGGCAAGGGGCTCTCTGAGAATCCAGATTTGTACAAGTGAACGCAGGAAGGACCAACCACTCAGCCCAGGCACACTAGTGGTGACAAGAGCAAGAAGTAGCTAGAAATGGGCAAACTGAGTCCCACTGGGTATCTAGACCTAAAATTTTACTTTAAACATCCATTTGCCACTGTCCCCATTAGAAGACCTTTATACTGGCCCCAGAAATATTCAGGCTGAGCCCTGAGAATCTGGAGAATATCAGAGTCTGAGATGAATTTGCAACCCACCCCTCAGGGAAGTCCTCACATACATTTTCTAGCTCTTCCTGCATCTCTCCAAGGCAGCCCACTGATGAAAGGACTCAGCCCAGTCATTTGATTTGCTCCTTCAGGTGACCACCTAACCTCTGTTTTGCTTCAATAGATTGAATCAAACCTTTGCAGAGCAGCAAAAAGCAGTAGAGGTGTTAATTAAACTTTGTTATTTTAAGTATAGAATTCGGCTTGAAGGAACCCAGTCTTTTAAAGCAACTGAAAAGTTCAAAAAGCCTCTCTTGCTGCATTGTTAAAAACTGCATTGAATTGCATATGTAAAATAATCAAGGAAGGGGACTTTGATCTCCAAAACTTGAAATTAGCCCAGATCGCTGCTTTTGTACCTGCAGGCTCAGCAAGGAAATAACCTGGGAGGAAGAGAAAGCTTCTGGAAAGGCTTTGCTGGCCATGCTGACAGCAGTGGCCTGGCAGCTGGGGGTCCTGTGTCACCAGTGTCAGTATGGCAAAGCAAAGCACAGGGCCTGAAAACAAGGTAGCAGCACAAAATTTTTGTGATTGGTTTGTAAAGTTTTGAGGTAAAAGCCTTACCAGAATTTTGTGGAAATCTCCTCCTGACTTACAGTGTTGTCAAATATAACTGTATTCTCTTTGGAGGTTTGCTGTACTGGGTTAATTGCATAGCTTAAGCTGAAATGACTGTAAGAGGATGTCAGAGAGAGACAAAAGTGAAAGGAAAATGAGATAGATTCCTTTAAGTTTTGGAGAAAGCCTGGATAAAAGCTTTGGGAGAGATCCAACAGGGAAGACTTCCTCAAAGAGCCACGCAGACATTTCTGCAATTCAGCAGAGACCACTGCCTGAAGAATGCAGAATTGGCAGGTGTGTGGTAAAGACAACAGGAAAAGTTATTCTTAAACAGGAATGAAGTTCTGAGCAGCGAGAGGTGATGAGCTACATTTAGAGGTGACTGTTTAGCCTCCTATGCTTTCTTAGTGTTTCAGATCAGGCTCTGTATACCTGGTCTCAAACAAAACCCATGTGCTTTCCCGTAGCTTTTCAAAACCAAAATGGAGAATGAAAGTAATTCTAATAGCGGCTAAAAACAAAGCTCTTGAAGCTATTGTAGTGCTAAGAAACATGCAAATACAGACAATTGGAAGGACACTGCTATGGAAACAATCAGAAACCATTAGAGCATTATCTACAGTTACTCCTGCAAGCCCCCTGACTGTAATAGACAATTAAACAATGTTGTATTTCAAGATTCACCTTGAAGTGATACAACTTTGATTAAAAGCCTTCTATGGACACCAACAGTAAATTATCTTCTCTTTCAGCTGAAAACAATTAAGGACTTGATTGAAAGTGGTATATTTTCTATGAGGCCACCAATGCCTAAAACTCATCAAGATTTTTTAGATTTTTATGCTATCATACAATTAAAATGAGCACAAGCCACTGTGGCTTATGAGAAATGCTACAGAAGGTTAAAAAATATAAAGAAAACAAAAATCAGGTGATGTAAGCTTTGACACTACGAAAGAATTTGCAGAAAAACTGGTACCTCTAATCTTGGGAGACACTGCTGTTTCCAAGCCACTAACAAATGAGGATGAATATTTACTTCCATTTGATAGTCTAACACATTATAAAGCAAAGTTAGAGAAGATGAGTCATCACTTGATCTTCAGTGGTGTGTTGGAAAATATTTCAATCTCCCTTCTTCAAGTATGAGTACCAAAATTTACATGAGAAAAGATCCAACCAATTTCAAACACAAAGGAACATGCCCCAGGGTATCCAGAGGATTTTTATGCATCTACCCTGCATGAAGATTTCCATCTATTAGAAGTTACTCTTGTACTTAAAGCATATTTACCAAGTTGAAATTTTTAAAATTATAAGAATGATAAAAAGAAGATGACAGAAAATGCTTAAACCATGGATGGCTGAGGAATGCTTGTGCATGTTTCCAATGTGCTAATCAGAGGGTTGAAACATTTACAGTAGTTTCTGAAAACCAGAAAAATCTCATCTTACACCAAAGACACATTGGGCTGCGTTGGCCCCTCATGTAACAGTGACCAAACCCAGGAGAACGGAGAGCAGCAAAGTGGAGGGACCCCCAGCCCTGCTCTACAGTCTGGTCACCAAAGGCACTCATGGAGCATATTTGCTAAGGAAAGGAGAAGAAATTTAACAGTGATTGTACTGCTGTAAACAGCAGATAGTTTTTTCTGTTCAAGTACTGGATGTTTGTGTTTTGGAGAAGATGACTAGTGAAGATAACCAGATCTGAACTACAGCTCCTGTCAAACTGAGCCAACCCCCACCCCAGAGAGCTGTCTCTGTTTTAGACTGGTGATAGGATGCAGTAAGGAAGGTGTTATCTACAATTAGAGATATTCCAAATGTGCCAAGCTCTGCAAGGATCCTCTTTGCTCCATCCCCACTCCCAGTGTGTTTGATCCCTGCCTTTGATGTGTGAGCAGATACTGGCACTAGGCAGAAATACCGGTAATTCTCCTTGGAGTAAAGCACAGAACGTTTGCCTCCCTCCCCTCGCCGTCCTGGAGTACACAGGAGATGCACGGATTTGGTACACTTATCAAAACCTAAAGAAACGTGTGGCAATCCATTCCTGCATTGATAAAGTACATTAGGTCATTAGGTGCCTAAAATCAGATGGAGAACAACAGGAATGAGAGGAAAGAACAAGCTGCTGAAATGCTAAGCTTAGCTGACTCAGACAGGTTCCCTGGTAACAAAAGCAGTTACATTTATAAATATGCTGCAGCCCCCACAATATGGATTATTTCCCATTGTTTTAAAAAAATTACTTCTTTAAAAATAAAGATTAAAAAAAAGAATTTTTGCCAAGATATACAAAGAATTATTTTCTGCCCCTTTGTTCACACTGAATTATCCCAGGACTATTGACTCTAAGAAATGAATTGCTTACTGTGACTATAAAGGGAGTAAAATCTCCCCACTACCATTAAAATGAAGATATCCAGCTTCCACTCTCACCTTTAGGTTCCTTTTAAACGAAGCATTTCTAATAAAAATATTCTGCTTATTTAGTGCAGTATATAAAAATGCAATAAAGTCCAAGGTTGTAGATGGTTTTACATAATTTTAATTTATAATATAATAAAAATACACAATACTGAAAGTACTGCTAAAAATGAACTTTCTTCCCCTCTACATTCAGGTAAGTTTTAAGAACCCTATTCACATTTGGATAACTCTGCATTTATTTTAACTTCATGATGAAACAGCTATCAGACTGAACCATATCAAAATCTCACTTTTGTACAAAACCCAATCTATTTTTGATACCACTATTCTTTCATATCCGACTCATATCAGTCACGACAGCTGTCAACGTAAAGTTATAACTCCCTCTTAAGTCCTCAAATGTATATAAAATTTATTAGTTGGTGGCTTAGATCCATACACTGGAACCCCAGATAATAACAGATCTACATTTTACAGAGTATGTTTTAGGACTAAGAATCCAAGTACTACTTACCTACCAAAGCAATGACAGAAATTAAGTGAAACTTTTTACAATCAGTTATAGGTCTAGTTTGCAGGATTCCCCAATGCTGGACATTTCTAAGATTTGGCTGGACAAGCTGCTGGACCATCTTGTCTAGACTGTGCTTTGCCAAGAAAGGCTGGACCAGATGATCCTTAAAGTCCCTTCCAATCTGGGATTCTATAATTCTGTGATATGAATTCCAGGAAGAATTAACAAGCCTGGTGTTAAAACAAAAAACCCAAAAGAAATATACAAACCCAGAAAACCCTATAAGTCGAATTTCTCCTCCAACTTCTGTCTCTTTCTAAAATTAAATGACTGGCAACAAAACACAAGAATCACCAAGTCAGATTCAGGCAACTTTAGTCCCCACCTACACAATCCTTTCCTATGGAAAAGAGATGCATCTGTTCAGCGCCTTCCCCTTCCACCTCGCCCCCCGACTTTCCTCACTGCGTCTCTCCCTAGTCCCTACAATTCACTGAGCAAAGCAACGCTGGTCCCTGAGCAACAGCTCTCACTGATTACCCAGTGCTGCCAATTTTCTGGTTTTTTCACAGTCCACTCAATCCAATTAATTCTCTTTCTTCTCCCAGCTCAAATCCAACACCTGCGCATTCCCCAGCTCACTGTTCTGCACCATAAAGGTCTGTTTTGTTTTCATCCTTGCCTATACCTATCCTCATGTTCTGTGATCCTTGCGGTCTTTACTTTCCACTCCTAGCACTGGAAGGAGCTCCTGGGCTCCTTCCACTGCTTCTTCCCACTTCTGTTCCAGTCAGACTGGCATCAGCCTGCCTCTTCCACAAATGTGTTACTATAAAGGCCTCTGGCTCTGGAAAGGTGGGTGCTTTCTGCTTTCCTTGGTTTCTCTGATCAGACATCTTTCCTGCACAGCACAATAATCGTGACAGGTGAGGCTGTGCAGACATTGGAATTGAGGGAGATGAGGAGGCACCGCAAGTTCCTGCTCATAATTACTGTGCAATCAGACCTCGTTTCTTGTTGTTCTTAGTACACTGTAAAGTATCAAGTGGTGGAAGCAACATTAGGACGCTCCAAGCTGGGATTAACTAACTCCCAGGCACCAAAAGAAGTTCAGTTTTAGGATTCCCAGAAGCTCTCAGAGCTGCACCCTGCTGAGTCTGCAGGTTAAAGATTGGACTTGATGATCTTAGAGATCTTTTCCAATCTCAATGATTCTGTGATTCTAAGGAAAACTGAAATGCAGCGGTAGCATCGGCTGTCACGACAAAGCCAGGTTTTGTATTGTCTACACTCATTCAACTTTTCATTTTCCTCTCCAAACACCAAACAGTCACCCCAGTGAGCTAACTGGTGGTGGTAAACATGAAGAAATTGCTACTTTGTACAGCAATTTGTCACAAACAGCTTGTAATTATTGCTGGAAGAACATGAAGACTGAGTGAGAACAGATTGAGTGAGAAAACACTGTAGATGGCTCAAAAGAAGTACCTGAGAAACTGACACAAAATATGACAAGCTGGAACAAACCATCACGACTTGTAAATTCCACCCATCTCATCTGTGATCAGAAGGAATTATGGAAATGGTCCTGGGATGATCAGAACCTTTAATTCAACATTGAATTTTGTTTGTTAAATGTAAGACTAATATTTTATTAAAGTGCTACTGCTGCGAGACACCCTCTTACAAAAACATTATTCCTTGGAGAAATTAGAAAAATCTTACAGAATGCTCATTAAAATATTCATATTCCTGAGAAATCTCCCATTCCCACCAAGTTACTAAAGCACTTTTGGTGTGAAGCAGCACCCAAGTCTTGCATTCAGATGCTTTTGCACTTTGTGCAAGATTTATTCATCTTTCTGTTTTCTGTATGAGACTGACAATTTTTATTTATTTTTTTTTTTAAATCTGGTTCGTGTACTAATGAGGAAAACTGAAAGAATAGAAAAATTAAAAGTCCTTTCCTGGGAAAGGTTTTTGCTCGACTCCTTCCCTTTGAGAAATATTCTAGCCAAAATTCTCACCGTATCAGGCTACAAAACTCTGAACTCTCGGGCACAGGCTGTGAGCCCTCAGTGGCTGAGCCCCCCTGCAGCCCGCCTGCTACAGGTCAGCCCACAGCACGGAAATGTGGCAGGGCTCTGAAGGACTTACATCGAACACATCTAATCAAAGAACTGCAAATGAACGGATGGCAGCCAGGCAAAATGCAAAATGCCCCTGCCTGCGCAACCCAGCATTTCTAAACTGGAAATTTGCAACCCAAAGCCCGGTAGGTGCTCAGCAGCTGCTCCCAGGGGCAAAGCAGAGCAGGCAGGGCAGGGTCAGTCCTGCCCATGCTTTGGGGGACTGGTGCAAACTGGTGCCTTGCTTCACTGACTCCTCACAACCCAGACTCGTGGTGTGGCTGCCGTGGGAGGGGATGTGAGCCAGACTCTTACTCATTCCTATTTGCAAGCACGGGTGCATGCGAGTCCAAGACTGCCTCACAGTGAGCTATTTAGAAGAATGAGAAATATGTTTAAGAAAAATGACATTTGAGAAAGTCACAATCTGTTTGCCAGTTTTTTCTCTTCCTCTATCAATTCACAGCAAATGTCTTATTCACCACCTAGTCTTTGCCTTCTTTTTCTCCTATGTGAGCTTTCCTTTTCCTTTCAATCTTTAGAGCATTTCAGGGATTCATTGATTTTTCTATATAACATATTAATCTTTAAATTGCTTTCATATTTTCATCACTGTCCAAAACAGAAGTTCCTTTGCTGAAGGCTATGGTAATGCCAGAAAAACTTTAAATTTAGCTCAGTATATATACATATATTTTCCCTATTTCCCACACATAAAAGCTGCACATTCCAGTTGGAAGTTCCTTTAAACTCTTTAATTACACAGGTTATTTAGTCTGGCTCTTTCCTTTCCGATTACTTTTTAACTAAATTAAATGTCTGCCTCTTGCTGTCCTTTCTACATTAGCAGGCCCATTATTGATTTTTATTATCTTTCCAAAGAGAAGTTCTTGCAGCTGATTGCGATTTCCACGGTAAGCAGTTCACTTGTGCAGAGAATTCCTGCTGCCACTGAGACTGCTAAGGATGGTTCTCTCGCAGCTCAGCCATGCCCAGCACTGAAGCAGGTATTGCTGCAAACATTACAGAGCTTTGCCATGGGAAACAAAGATGAATACACAAATGCTTCTGAAGCATAAAGAACACAATGATATCACTTATTTATGAAGCACTCCTACACCAAAATAGCTCCTCTTGGAAGTTTATCATTTACCGGCTAGCTCCCTGAAGAGGTTCCTATTTGCTCTCCAGTCTGCAGTGGTGTTTGTAGAACAAAACATGGTGCTTCTTTTTCTTCACTTGCAGTCATTGTAGGGATAAAGCAGGTAAAAGAAAGAGAAAGAATGAGAAGAACAAAAGTAGTGAATGCTTTAGATAATGTTTGGTCTTTTGACAGACCCAGAGATGATCATGAAGGGGCTGACAAAGGATGTTGAAGTCCAGAAGAGTCAGGATGGTTGGTCACCAACCCAGTGTCTAGAATTATGTGCAATCAAGGACAGGAACAATTTTCAACAGCAACAGACCAGGTTTTCGTTCTCTCTGTTGGGTACATCGAACAGCAAAGCTCTACACAGCAAATTGCTTCAGTGATAGCCCTTGTTTATGATACGTTCCTTTCTGAATGCTTCAGAGACCTGATTTCTCAATGATTATGCCGCTTTCCACTCCTAGCAGCAGCATCAGAGCAGAGGTATCAGAAACTCAAACAAGAACAAAAGGCATGAAGTGGCAACACTGGTTTCTTTTACCCTTACATTACACTGTTCCTCAGCTATTCAGTTCAAATTCATGAAGCACTGCATAAATGGTCAAAACCAGATGCAAATGAAAATATAAATTGATGATTCAAAGAAAGCTGGAGAAGAGCACATTTCAAACAGCGATGGTTTACAGCGGATTGAGAAAATAGCTACCAATAAAATAAATGTGAAGCCTCTCATCAAGCCTACTAAAAAACCCCAGAGAACGCAAGACAAAATAGGAAATTATAAATCTAGTTAGTGAGAATATACAGCATCTTACACTAATGAGGACCTCTGCATTTCTTCCAAGTATCTGTGCAGTTGGATAAAAACACATCTCAGCATCGAATTAAACTGTTTTGCAATTTAGGCCTTCACAACCTATGGGATTTACACAGTAGGATGCAAACATCTCCATGCAAATTGATCAGTTTGGATGCAGACAAATCTATTTTCTACTCTGTGAGACTAGAACCTCGTTTTAATCAGGGTTGTAGGTACCATTGTGATAGGCACAAAAACAATTTCAGCTGACTATGAAGATGCCGGGTGCAGTTACAAACCAACCAGCCAGATCACAACTGCAGAGTGAGTGCAGTGGCATTTACCAAAACACCACTCTGACTCCCACAGTGGCACCAGCTGAGCAGCCCTCAGCCTTGGGCTAGAAATGGCCACTGTCCGGCAGCCCTACCAGTGCAAGCTCTGAACAAGCGCTGCCCACAGGACACACAAATCACAATGATCACAGTATAAACAGGAAAGGTTATTTTACTTTCTTTGGAAGATATATGTGTTATCTATTCAGTCACCCTCTCAAAACTATAGCCTGCAAATACTCTTCTAAGCCCCAAGGAGCTAAAAAACCCAATTAATATTCCTTCTCCTCCCTGAAAAATTTCTAGAGTGAAAACAAATTTCAAAGAAACTTCTTTTACTATTCCTCAGATCTCACAGATCATCCTCCCTTGTATCACAGTGACTTTTTGCTTCACTAGCAACTTTACCTTCAGCGACACAGAGCACGGACTGTGCCCTGACCTGCACCTGCAGCACGGAACAGACACCTGTGGCTGAGCACATTCATTACAGCACAGCCACAGAGGAAGATGTAAAATGATAGCATCTCCAAAACATTTAAGATTTATGGAAGAAATACTGCAGTTCATCACCGTTCTCTTTTTATTAATTTCTGTCATTATTAGTGTTTCTTTCCATCACTTCCCTGTCCTCCCCAGCTTTTATTGACGTCAGACAATTTTCCTCTTTTCCTAGTAATTTAAAATTAGAGTCCATCTAACTCAGAAGAGTTTTGCTATGTACCCCAGATGACAATTCACATATTTAAGTAACGTAATGTCAAAAGGTCAAAGACATCACTTTTCACATACTGACATTTATGTTAAAGTTAATCTGATCTGACAGGAAGACTGGGACATATGTCAGATTTCATGGCAGACCTTCCTCAACTCCCTTACCAGCCACCCCTCCCAGTCTCCAAAGCAAACTCAGTGCCCAGGTTCAGACCAGCACATGTTTAACTGAACTCCCACAGCCCTTGTGCCACATCTAGGCCAGCGGGACGGGAACAAAAGGAAAGTACAAGTCTCAAGGGCGGCCTTCAAAATGCAGCAGGTATGTTTTAAATTAATTTCTTTCCCTTGGTATTTGAAATCAGTTACAATAAACTAGTCTGCAGATTGTGAATCAGAAGCATTTTAATGCCTTCTGAACTACTACAAAGAAGAGGTCACATTCCATGGGCAGGTTTTCCTCTACTGGAAGAATTTGCAGTGTTGCAGGGTAGAATTTTTTGCCATCTAGCTCTTACTATTTCACAGAACCTGATTCACAACAGTCTGTTAGTAACCTTTATTAAAATTGCATCAGTCATTTCCCTTCAAAAGAGACGATATATGCAGTTTTTCATGCTACACCAAACACTGCAAGAACAAGATAGAGAGACACATTTGAATTTACATAAAGATTGCAAGCTGTTGTTCCAAAGTAATTCTGAAGTGGTGTGCCCTGTGTGTAGGCATTTGATCTGATCACATTTCTGCATATTGAGTGTAACATGTACAAAATCTATAATTGGAGTCTGTTTTCTGAAAAGAGATAAATGGCTTCTTTCTGTTAAAGGAGAAAATGGTACCTTTCCGGACAAGGTCTTCCAGGCCATTTTTATCATGTAAATTGAGTCTTCTATCCAATACGTATTTAGAATTGATAACAATTTTAAAAAGAGATGCTTAAAATGCCTTCTCCACCTTAAAAAGGTTATGCTTCATTAAAGATATATTTTTCTTTATGATTTTTTCCCTGAAGTGTAAACACTGGATTTTACTGCTCACTTAAGGAGCATTTATATGTTGGATTGATTTGTTATTCCAGACCTGCCTGCATCAATTTGCCACTTCTGAAAAACATTCCTATTTCAGGAGGATTCTGACTAGGCTCAGTCTTTCTTAGCACTAGCTTATACTTTTGCTAGTCTATATACTTAAAAGACATTACCACATTTCAGATGGGAATATCATAAGAAAACACTCCCTGTACAACACTGAACTGCCCAATCAATCAATTTCCAGTCTTCTCTATTCTCCACAAGCACTGAAATTCCAGAGGAAAATAAAGAAAAAAAAATTGATGGATTTTGTTTGGGTTAAGTTTTAAGTTTTAGTGTCAATTTTCTCTGGCTGGACAGATCAATTTTTCTTATGAATTGCTCCTGTCCTCTCAGTCCATTTTATTCTAGAGTGTCTAGTTCCCAACAAACAGCCTACTCAAAGAATTTCACTATTTCTTCTACTCTCAAAGGGAGTTGAAAATTTCCCAAGTTTGCTGCCTTTTCATGAAAACTACAGAGGAATGAGAATCTAAAAGCAGACCTTATGTTCCCACTCTCAAAGTTCAAATCACAAGTACTGAACTTCTCCCAACTCCAAGCCTAACAAACCCAAAATAGAAGATAAATTACCACAGCAATACAATAACACACAAAAGTATGGAATACCAGGATTGTAATGTGTGAACCCTTCCTCCTGCAGCCTATAGCAAGAAGAGCTCTGGCAGCATGTTCCAAAACAGTAACCCTTCAATAAAGGAGGGACAAAAAAAAGGACTAGAATTAGATGATTCCCAGATGAGATTGCTGTAGATCCAAAAGCTGAGCTAAGCTTCAGCCACTACTGATCCCCTGGATCACAGCAAACCCCACCAAACACAGGGCACCACTCTATGCATCATCACGTCAAACCATGCTGGCCTTTTGCATCCTTCTCTGAACCTTGCAGATGTTTTCAGGCAGCAAAACTGCAGCTCCTCTTGTTAACCATGACCTGACGTAAAATAACCCCTACAGCACATTACATAAGCCACAGTCTACCATGTTCAGAAAACTCTTACCTTCTGAAAAAATAAAATGAAAAGTGAGTGACTACATGATCCAAGGACTATTAACAACTACAGACACCAAGAGAACAGGGACCAGGCTCGCAGATCTCTGATGTTGTTTTGCCAGGGACAACTGCTTTGTTCCTGTAAATCACAGTGCCCACACGGCACCTGCCCGCCTGCTCCTCTACACCAGAGCAGGCAGAGAATTCCACAAAAAGCCACTGTCTGTTCCTTCTAATCACTACAAACAGCCTCTTCTTTTCTCTGTCTGTCCTTTGGAAAGGATGTGGTGAGAATGGTGCCCTCTTGGAAAGAAGGGATTTTACTGCCTTTATTTTTCCAAGAGTAAAACAGCTCTCACGGTGGGAGATGCAATGAGCCAGCTGCTGCCCATTGCACATTCATGTCATGGCCTATCTGTCAAATGGTTTGCTCTCACACCTCTTGGAGCTACAATATAGAATAACAAGATGCATAAAAGCAAACGGATGAATGAGAAATAATCAGCAGGAGTTTAAAAAGTAGAACCATATATAAATCATACGGATGTATGTGTCTGCATTTTATGTATATATATATATATACATACACACCCCCCCAAATAAATGCATATATGCAAAAAATGAGCAAATAAAATAACAGAAAACACTTTATATTTCAAAGGATCTATGGACAAAATTTTACATTTGCCCTTAAATACCTGCCTTTTTCATGAATTTTTATTAGAAGTCAAAGTATAGATGTTCACAAGGGAAGATGCTGAAAACCAGCAGTTCCTCTTATCCCCATTAGTCCACAAAGTAGTATCTTGCTCAACAAAAGTATTTCCTGGTTCGTTTCAGTCTTGTCAGAGAACCCATCTGAAATATCCTAACCTTGCGCTCTTTCTCTTGTACAAAGTCTGAAAATCTTTCTTGCTGAAATGAGTTAGAAGGCAAGAAGGGCTTTAACTCATCGGACTCACTGGACAGACATTGTGACATGTCCGTATGATCAGCTGCAGAAGAATACTCTTAAAACACAGTCAGTGTAAGCTGCTTTCTTTGCTGGCCCCAGAGGTGTGGAGGAGTAAAACAAAAAATAATATTGTGCCTAATACATGATTTACAGACAACAGAATTGTAACAGATCCAAGCTACTCAAACTATCAAAGCAATTGCATTCAGGCACATCTTCAATAAAGAAATATTAAAAAATAGTGAAAAAGCAATCTTTTTTGTGCTTCTCAATTAAGTTGGTATTTGAATATTGGCCTTTATTACATTCTCTTTCCATTACTTCTGAGTGTTAAAAAGGTCTTTGTTGGCATGGGGGATGTGATAGATGAACCCCGGCCGCTCTTCACATTTGGTATCCTGTATATGCCATTCTAACTAATAGGAGAAGCACGAAAATCAATATGTCTCCACTAAGAACTAAGACTATCTAAATTGACCTATGACATGCAGCAAAATAAACATTTCTCATCATTTTCTAAAATGAATTCTGCATTTTTCAGCCCCACAGTAGTCTGCACATTGAAAATATCTAACATTTAGACATTACATTTGTGGGTAATGGTAGAATAAATGAACTATGTCCACTTTAGGACGTTTTAATATCAGAGATAAATTTATATTTTCCAGCAAAACTAAGCAATGCAGCTACCAGGAATTTAATTTTGATTGTTTCACATGCTTTAAAAATTCAGATCTCTGGGATGTCACATTTCATACTCAAAACTGATGAGTCACCACACAAAGACAGCAGTCACTTTTGAAGCTATAGGCTGCTAGCTATAAATTGCCAAATTACATTATAAATTATGAATTCTTTTCTATTCATTCAACAGGACAGAGGTCCTTCTAGCATAATAATCTAATAATAATTGATACAATAGCTTTCTGCATATTTGTCCTCCAATGGCTAAAATTAGTCCTTATCTGCTCACTTTCAGGAAATTTGCCTTGTCATGAATTTGGGAGTGTCTGTTGGATTCCTCATTCTCATCAAAACCAAAGAGTTTTGACAGCTCATTTTGCAGAAATTTGAGACCTCGTAGCTACAGGCTATTGCCAGAGCACTGTGAATCTGATAGGAAATCGTGCCCTCTACCCCCCAGCCTCACTGAACTATTTCCCTGCACATCAAGACAGACAGACCTGTGGCTTCTTGCTGATGAATCACACACTTGATCTGCTCGCCAAACAGAGTCCACAAACTACATCTATGTTCATGACATCTACTGGGTGTTTCTGAAGGCTTCATAGACATTAGGCCCTCATCTGTTTCTCTTGGTGTGCTGTTTCCTTGAATTCTAGGTTAAAGATTTTGGCAGCAATTTGCAAGTCTAATCAGTCCACACGGTAGCTGACCCAGATTCATGAAGGTACGTTTGTGCGTAACGCCTTCACCGGGGGATGTTCAGAATAGATATTAGAGAAAAAAGTTTTCACTGAAAGAGGGGTCAGGCACCGGAATAGGTTGCCCAGGAGTTTCTGGCAGTGCTCAAGAAGAATCTGGATGTGGCACTTGGGGATATGGCTTAGGGGTGATTATGATGGTACTGGGTTAATGGCTGGACTAGATGATCTTGAAGGTCTCTCCAACCTTGATGATTCTGTGATTACAAGCTAGAGGTCTACATCCAGAAAACATCTTCCCAGGAACAACTCTGGACTACTTAAAAACAAAAAAATCTCAAAAAAAGTGTTGAAAAAAAAATTAACAGGCGAAATTCAGGGAATATTTCCTTTCATGCATTTCTCAGAGAAAAAAATTCAGTAGTTCATAATTTTACAGACAGCAGGCCAGAAGAGGAGTAAAGAGGCCCAGAATTCAAATCATGCTGTACACACATAGGAAGAAGACAATGTTCCAGGTTCTACATTTCAGCACAAAAGAACAAATGAAAAAACATTTGCCAACAATTTGTATGCCAAAAATGAGAAGCCATAATTATAGGATTGCAAAGTCATACGTATGTATTAGAGGGAAGAAGAAAAAGGTAAATCTTCAGCTTGCTTAATATACTAGTTCTTCAATAAATGGACCTATTTAAAGCACATCATTATTCTGTTTTGCTGACGAAAAGCAGTCAACTGCTTTCTATAATTACAACCAAAGAAAAATTTTATACCCCGTTTCAAAAGAAAAGCTATATGAAGAGCAGTAAAACCCTGAAAGAAATCTTGCCTGTGAGTTGTTTCAAGGGCATAGGCTAAAGATTAGCATTTATCTGAAGATACTCACACAGAGAAAAGGGCGCTTTCATCTGAGCACTGCGGGTCAGGTTCTTACGAATAAACATGCACCTGGCCCACTGTGTGTGCTGTAATCTTCCCTCCACCCACACTGCAGCCTCATTTTACATTTCTGTCAATTCATGTAGAGTGGAAGGGAATTGAGATCCTTTGCTTCATTCTTTAAAAGTTTCTAATTCCGTATTTCAGCCAAAATCCTTTCTGCTGCATGTACCTCTTCAATAAACGTTGCTCCTCCACACTTCATCTCACATCTCTGCCTCCTGCATTTGAGACAATCCTAAGCTGGAACTAAATTAAGAACTTGAAAAATGCAAATGAAGTCGGCAGAAAATGATTTATTGCAGCACCAAGAATTTAAACTAATAGAACAATACAGCACTTTTTGATCAATCTACAATGCCCCACAGGCAGTTTTATTTAAATCAAAGTGTTATCTAAAATAAGATGAAGAAAAAGTAATTCAAAAGTATATTCTAGAAATATTTTAAATTGGCTTTGTAGAGACACAAGGGTACTTGCTTTCTGCTGCATTAATACTGATGGGCTGATATGGTATCTGCAGAAGCCAGGCAATTAGAGCACTAAGGGAGAGTGCTCACAGGACGCACTGAACTGTAGCATAGTTAGAAAAACATTATAAAATAGTCATAGATGAGAGAAGTTTCAATAGTTAAGATACTTAGAACAATTGTTGATGCTTGTAATCAAGATTTCTAAAGACTTTACTAATCAGATGTTTTAAATCTAAATAATTGAATACATGCTGTCACATTATTAAATTCTCTTCCTAAAATAGGCAGGGAAATTTTTTTTGGATTAAATTAAATCTGCAGCCTGCTTAAACCTGGGTCTCCCAATAGCTCACTCAAAATACACTAAGCTAAAAAACCAATCAGAACCATATCAACACACCTGCATCTGCTCCAACACATAACAAATTTTGGGGCTTTGAGGACAATATTCCAGTGGATTTGCAACAACAGAATTCTTAAGAAAGTATTTGGGTTATCTTATGTTGCTGCTCTCTTTTCCTTATAAGCATTTACTTACTAGGAAAAGAATAGCATTTCTGCTGCAGCTTTAGTCTGTCTCTAACTCCACAGTTATTTACATGCAGGTATGAGGATAGTCCTTGTTTTAAACATCAACAGTCTCCATACCTAAAAGAGCAGACCCCCAGCAGGTACCTTGTCTTATTTACGGCTTCACTGAAATAAAACTCTTGCCACTCATACACTGCATCAAGAGAAGGAGTTTGCACTGATGCTCAGAGAAATGAAAGGTGAAAAATTCGGTACTTATTTCTGGGTGTACCACAGTTCTCAATAGACCAAGTTTTGCCCAGGCCAAACAAGTACCCCAACTCCTGCAGTTGTGTCGATTTGGGATCATGTCCCTACCTTGCTGCATCAGCCCCTCCTTACCCAGCAAGGCCCGAGCAGAGCTGACATCCCCGTCCTGTTCCCAGAGTCGAGGGCACAGAAAGCTGCATTAATAGCTAGTCAGTCCCTCCCTGCATGGAGCACAGGGCAAATCTGCCAGTGACCACCTCCCTGTCCTCTGAGAAATAAAAACCAGCCACACCTTCGAGATACACTGGGGACAGAATTACTGTGCTCCAACCGTCTTTACTTCAGATTTATTTAAGCCTCTGCACCAGAGCAGTGCCTTGCACTAAGACACCAGGAGACTCTTTTCCAGCTCTTTTCCACTACTGGACCATCAGCAAACTTTAACATTATCTGCAAAGACCACAAATGATGCAATCAGTGCTACCCTAGTGAACAACACGTGTAAGTCAGGGCAGGACAGAGGCTAAGACGTTCCTGGTCTCTAAACAGGCTGTCACCACGTTTGGTGAGCCTCTGTAAGGTGTCATACTTAGAAATGCTTTTCAAATAAAGATGCACATCCAAGCAATTGCAGCTAATTCTGTTCCATGTGAAAAGGATGAATTTCAAAACACCGCAAACTCTGTACTGAAGATGGTTTTCAAACTTGTTCACTTGCAAAATACACAGTGCCTCTTCAAAATGCATGTGCTAAACTGGAAGTGGTGAAGGCTTGCTCATTCTCATTTGCCCAAAACAGAGAATTCAGTTAAGAGGGAAGAAAAAAAAGGAAGAGAAAAAGAAAAATACACTCTACTTCTTTCTGGAAATAAGGGGTTTTTAGCCTTCTTTCCCAGATGCCTCAGTATTGTTCAAAAATAGAAATCAAAAGATATTTGGTCAGTAACAGTAATAACTTATTAATATTGAAAGATGAAGAAGCTAGAAAAAGAGACATTTGACAAATGACAATCTACATTTATACATATGTTATCCTATTATTAGCACACTTTAGACCTTCAAACAAAAAATCCATGAAGAAACCTTAAATCAGGATCGTAAATTTAAACACCTGCAAATGTGAGTTCTGCTGTACAAATTTTCTGCCCAGCTCTTCCTAACTCTGCTGACTCACAGGCAGACCCTCTCAGGGAAGGACAGAACTAACATCCTTTCCTCTCATCTCTCAAAAAGTGTAGCACAAGTCCAGGAAATCATTTACCTGGAGCAGAATTCCAGGGAGTCAGATAACAACACTGGTATTCAGCTCCCTCTGCCCAGAACTTTGTTAAAGGTCCACTAAGGTAAAACCACTCAGCTAAGGACCTCTTATCTCACAGTCTTTTGGATCACTACTTACACCACAGAGGAGCTGAACATTAATGTGACAACACGAATTAGGTGATAGAATTTCACATAAACTTACTGCCAAAGAGCCAAGTTCATCTTCTCATCCTTCTGGTGGAGGCAGAGATTTGCAGGACGACTGACAGAGGCTGGTGAATCCCTCCTTTCCTTATGTAAGGAAGTCCCCATTGTCCAGCTTCTTTAAAGAATCCTTTATTTGACCCTACAACAAGGCACAAACAAATGACCCAAATAAGACAACACGGTGAAAGGAAGATGGCTGAGGTGTCTGCCTTAGGAAAGCCACTGCTAAGAGAGTTTACCACAGGAGACAGCTCCAGAGGCCCTCCCTGGGCAAACCTCAAACCTTGGAGCATTCAGAGCAACACTCCTTTGGTGCCACCTTTCTAAGTTTAACAGAACCTCGGAAAGATTCATCCTCACCTTGCCTAAACTCACTTCTACAGTAAGGCAAAAAGCCTAAAGCCTTAGATGAAATAATGCAGATTAAAAGGAAAACATGCCAATTTTTCCTTGCCTTCCTCATTTCCAATAAAATATTTGCCTTTGGAATCAAAATTCCAATATTCGCATGAAAAGAAATGCAGGTGATTCTCGAAACAAGCAGATGTTACACATGAAGTTCTGAGGAAACTTCTTTTAGTACCATATTATAGAAATCGCTTTCCAAACTAATTGAGTATGTAGCATGAGTGTAAGGCACCACTGCCTAAATGTGTGCACTGGCCTTTTTTCAAATACTTTTTTTTTCCCCTTGAGGACGCACAGTTTGCCCTTTTGAATATCCTTTGTTTTATCAATTGTCTTCCCATAGGCTTAATTCTCTCTCAGGGCTGTAATGTCAGTAAGTTGCCTAGATGCTGAAAGTGCAAGAAAACTTTGACATTTAGAAGCAAGCTAATTATTTTCCTTTGGTAAATGTTCTGAAAGGCTGCAGAAATTAGCATCTTTGAGTACAAAGAAGCCAGTGGTGGGGACAAGGTAAAAAACCATAATGCTCTATAAAACCAGGCAAATATTTTAATTAGCATTTTAAAAATTTTTTTAGGGAGGTATTTTATCATGCTAATTATTATTCTTTAAAATACTGTCTCCTTTGTAATGGGATAATTAATTTTCAAAAATTGCTAAAATAGGAAAAGAAAGATTCCATTATTTAATTTTATGGAGAGTTTTGTGGTTTAAGCACTCTCCTCCTGGTTCTATCAGACACAAACTTTTTACTCTTCTCAGTCTACAAAGAGTGCTGGAGTCATTTCCCCAGGCAATTGTTCAGTCTTGTGTTTCTTGCCGCTGCTTTATCCAGCTCTGCTCCTCCATCTGACACTTTTCTTGTGTCTGTGTTGAAAGCAGCAGAATTTGGGACCCATGAAGGGGAACTTCTCACCGAACTATGACACAGAGTCTCCAAGGCACACTTTGTATTCATACTGAAACCAGCCCTGGACAAGGATGTACACCAGTCTCTTCTTTCAGTGTCCTCTGTCCATCAATCATGCCTATCCTTAGGGACACTTTTCCTTCCAGAGTTACTGACACACACCTATCTAGAGAGAAAACCTCCTCCTACTCACACAGAGCAGTTTTGCTGCTATGCAAACTTAACAATACTACTGATAAACATAAGCAGCTTTTTTTTTTTTTTACCAAAGTAGCACAGGAAAAACCTTGTTAGATTCTGTACAGTAACACCACTGTCCAAAACACTGCATTAAGTTAGAAAGTCACCAACTCAAGCTTGAATGCTCAATTCCACCAGCAAATACCCCTTCAGTTGTTTCGACATTATGGAACAATGGATTTGTGGAACCACAGGGTCTTGTCTGGACCAAACCCTTCAAAAATAATAAAAAGTGGTTCTCTTGTAATCCTAAACTTTTGTGATTGCTACTCTTGAATACATAAGCCTCTAAGTGAATACAGAACAACAGATTTGTAGTCACTAGTCAAGTTCAGTGGCTCTAGTCTTGATTCTGCTGAAGCAACACAACTCTGCCCCAGAGCAGGATGAGAACTGGGGCACCTCTGTTCACCTGGGGTGCCCAGGCAAGCAAAAAGATGATATGCAAGACATAAGGAGGTTTATCACAAACAAACTCCAAGATTTTAGTTTTCAGGGGTTCCTTTTGGTTAGTTTTTGAATGGATGTGGGTGCTGAGGTTACATTCTACCCTAGAGAATATGATTCAGCTGAGACTGTAAGAAGCTCACCAGGAGAGGGTAGATATCCATCATGTCTGGACCAAGAATGGACCCCAAACAGACCAAGAGAAAGTAGTGGATTAAATAAATAACAAAGGAAGAATACAGCAGCCCAAGTTTTCAGGCCAAAATATAAACTACATTACTGCATTTCTACATCATAATACAAGCAAATGACCACAAGGCAATTTTTTTAAAAATCTTTTTTGCAGCTTCACAACAAACTTATAGCTAAGTCTTTGATAAATCACAACATATGCCAGTATGTAAAGTGCTTTATAAACATTTAAGTTTTACTATCTATTTGATGAAGGCATGAAAGGACAGGCCAGAGATGACTCAACTGTTGTAGTGCTAGGCTGGACCCAAGGGACATCTGAACTTCTCTATTTCATGCTGTACTCAAAATCCAGCAGCTTGAGCCCCTGTGAGAACTGCATCACTGCAGCAGTGAGATCCAATGGCTGCAGCAGTGAGATCCAATGGCTGCAGCAGTGATGCTAAGTTTTTCGGGGGGGATTGTGGTGTTTTTTGAAGGTCTGTTTGTTGATCTTTTCATGGAGGGCCATAGGCACACGGCTAACCACCTTCACATCAAAATGCATCAGAAACTGAGATGTGACCACTGAGGCAGCTACTGAAAGTTACATCATTCCAACCCGATCCAAAATGCTACATCTGATTGTACCACTATCATGAGATCATGTTAGATCAAACTGAATTGATTTCATACATAGGGTGTTAGCATGGGATTTTAAGCTGATTCTTTCTTTGATTTTTATTTTTCAAATAGAAGTGTTCAAAATGTTGTGAGATTGTTTCTGGAGAAGAAAAATTGACACTCTCCTCAGTGTTGAAATTGATTTGAATCAGTCAGATTCTAGAAGTTTACAGGCTTGATGCTGCCATACATATACAAATGATTGATTCAGTGGATTTCTGTACTTTAAAATCTCACAAATTAAGTCAATATTCATGTCAGCTACAGTAAGAAAAAGTAAAATAAATATGTATAGTGTAAGCTATTGCTCAAAGGATGCTGAAACAGAAAAGAATAAATGGAGGAGACCAATACAAATGTCTCCTCACAGAGGCAATGCTTATCAAAACCTCAAAGGGGAAATATCCTTGAATATAACCTTATACATTTGTTAGAACTTTATTAATTTTTAACCTGCAAGAAAGCAATTGAATCATTAGGCATCCCTTGCCTAATTTCCCTTTGTGGGTCAGCAGTTTTCAGCCTTCAAGTTTCAGCTTTCTAGTCAAGAACATACTCTGAATAGAGGAAGAGCCATCATTCCCAAATCATAATTGTAGAACAAATTCTCTGGTTCAGGAGAGACTCTGTTCTGCATTTTTAAAGAAAACCCTAAAGCCCATCCATGAAGATGGGTGTATTAACATCACTTATAAATCAGATCATTTATAAACTCATATTTGTAAGGACCCAGATTTTTGATTGTGCAATCATGATGGACTCTTTATTATCACACAGATACCTGCAAAGCAAACTGACCAGCAACGCAGCCTGGGGTTTGAAGGCATGAGTCACGTGGGTAGCCCTAAACTCTTCACTAGCTATTTGCATCAGTGAAGGAAAAAAATGAAAATAACAAAAGCACCCCCATGAACCCACAGACTGTGACCCATAGTTGCTGGGCTGCAACCAGCAAACACTCTTACATACTGCTGCTGAACTAAGCAAAACAGTTTCTCTTCATCTGCACCCATCAAAGCAAGTACCAAAAGTTTGGTCAATGACAGCGCAGATCTAAATTTAATGAACTAAAAGTTCGGCCGGTCCCCAGTTCAGCCAGTGGGGACAGATGGTGGAGACAGACACAGTGAGTTTCACCTGAGCACACAGGGAGCCTGGACAGCTGGACAGATGCTGAAATTCCATGGGGAAAGTCAGCAAGGCGCCACACAAAGGACTAGAAGTAACACATCCAGCACATGTAACTGGGTCTCTCCTGGAAGCAAAGATGTGGCTGACCTTCAGGTTGACTTTCTCTGCTGCAATATAACCTGAGCTCCTCAGAGCTGACACACCCACTGCAAGCAAAACCCTGCTAAGGAGTATTCTAAATTCAGGGGGGATGTGCACGAGGCCTAGTGAATCCCCACTTAATTTAAGAATTGATTCTTTGTGGTAAAACATTCTAGGCTGGAAGTATTTCAGGAGGCCAGGGAGGCCAAGTGACAAGGTACTGAGCATTCTCTAACCAACCCAGGAAAGGGCTGAAGCAGAATTATTTTGAAATGAGATTATTCCCTACTGACTTTGCATTCCAAAGCTGAGACTTTAATCAAGATCACAGCAATTCACATAGAAAGAATTTAGATATTGCTTGTCTGACTTTTACCTTGGCAAAAAACAAAACCAAAGTCACACTCTCAGCAACTGAGCTGACTTCTGCCATCTGCATCAATTCAAGGGCAAAGCTGCCTTTCCGGACTTGTAATCATTGTATAAACGTAGGGCTAAGATCTGATGTCTTCACAGATGGCAGATTTTATCTGGGCTCTAACAGCAATTGCTCTCACCCTGCAAGACAAAAGATGTTTTCCCTGAAAATGAGACCTTAGATAAAGTGTGTGATGAGAGGAATATCATCAATGACATTTGGTTTCTGTTTTGCCTCTCTAAGTACTGGAATTCTTATTTCAATGTTCTTACAGTCAACCTTACTCAAATCATACCCCAAATTTTCAGCATTACAAAGCTGCAAATTCAGTGTTTACAGTGTTGAATGAGGTGAGGAAAATGTTTGGTGTACACACATATTCAAAACCCTGTCTCCAGATGTCTGCAGGTGACTCCACATGAAGCTCAGGTGTGCAGGCACTGCACCTGTGTACCAACATGTTCAGAATAAGATTTTCACACAGCAACTTGGGCAGAGAAGCGTTAGTCTTCAATAACTCTAATTAGACAATGGAAATGAAGCCTGACATTCTGCAATGGAAATGACAGGAATAGAGTTAAATTAGACATCAAGTATAGAGGAGTCTATTCTAGACTCATAGATAATCTGGGGGGAGTTGGCAGTAGATAAGCACTCAGTCACTCCAGGACATGGCTGTCTTTTCTAGAAATCCTTTGTTCTAGAATTCCAGTGGGAGATTTTCCCTGAGATTAGGCTTTTAGGTATGACAACCAATGCTTCCTACTTTCACTTGAGTCAGAAAAGCTAATATGCAAATAGTCAGAAATTAAATCCAAATCATTGACAAATGACTGTTTCTGAGAGACTTGAAGTGAGTTCATTCTCCAGAAAATAAGATGCTGAGTGCTAATCTAATGCTTTAAAAGACCAGCCTACCCAGGCAAAGTAGGAGGATGTCATTAATAAAACAGCAGCATTTTGATTTTTCTTTCAAGAATGTGCTCAGAGCCAAAGAACATGTCTTTAAATCCCTGTAGCAGAGGTGGGTCGTAGAATCCCACTTGCCTGGAAAGAACACAACAGCTTCCTACTTTCTTAATTCAAGGCAGAAAGAAGCTACAGGAGGACAGCATAACAGAATGCAGAAATCTACCCAAAGCCTCGCCAATATAAAAGTATAAAAGGATAATTAAAAAAAGACCCCGAATAACAAAAATGATGCTTTATTCCATGGATGTTCAAGTTTAGGAGACGCTTAAGGAAATGCACTTCTAGGTACTCATAAAAAAATAAATGCATTCAGGAAAACCTTTTCTGACACATATGAGAAATAAGCTGTAGAGTAGGTCCAGCCTAAGTGTTATATAGATGTAAGACTGTATTTGACAAACCACTAAAAGCATGGAATCCAGAGTTACTAACTTCTAGCTCAGTCTTCTGGATATGCTACCCTGTGGTACGCAGGGTCCTTGAGTCAACATTAGAAATGAAAAATATGAAAGCATCTTATTTGCTTTTCTTTAAGTCTGCAGTGGAAATGAGGGCTGGATGAAGGGCTACATTAAGGCCACATGCAAGTGGTAAGTGAAGAAATGCAGAAAAATTAAGCAAGACATACAGGAAAACAGCCCAAAGATCATGGATAGAATGAGGGCTGCCAAGTTAAACATGTCCCCTGAGACATTGGGTCTGGAGGTTAAAATGAAAGTTTACCTGACAATTATGTAGTATCTGCAATTCTGGTCCCTTCTTACTCCAGTACTGTTTCAGAAAACATATAGAGGATCTGGAAGTGGTTCAGGAAAGCATGACAGGGATGAGCAAAGTTAGGAACAGCTGCTATACCTGTCAGAAGGGAGGGGACAAATGACAGAGCTGAGAAAGAAGTCTGCAAGATTGTTAGTGGTGTAGAGCAGATTCCAACTGTCCATCAAAAAAAAAAAAGAGTTCAGGAATTTCAGACAAAAATCAGCAGAAAAAGGCAAATACAAAGTTCACAAGGGTTTTGATTTTGCAAACCTTTACTGCAGAAGATAAAGATGGTGCAAAAGTACTTAAGTTCAAGGGAAATTGGGACAAGCTCATAGAAGAGCACTCTGCTAGGGCTATTCAGTGCAGTGTCACTAACCTCTTGCTTAGAAAAGTCTTCCAGTGAAAAGTGTTGGAAGGCTGAGAAAATATTTAGGGAGATATTACAACGTGTTTCTCTGTCAAGTACTTTTCTCCCAGTCATTCACTTTGGCTACTGCCAGAAACAGGACACTGCGCAAGGCAGACAGCTGGTGAAACCAAGCATAAGCTTTGTCCTGCTTTTAGACAAATACAACTGGTGAAAATTGCCATCATGACTATTTTATGGTGAATTTGGAGTACAGAGTCATTTGGGAGCTGATCCTAATTTTCTTTCAGCTCAGAATATTTGACATAAATTCCTTACTCCTTTCAGCCAGCACATTTCAACTGTGTACTGGATTACTCCTCTTTAACTGAATTGCTGCCTGATTGTTGAGTCACAACATATTAAAATGACCAAAGACTTTTTTAAAAATTATGAGAAATTAATAGCCCTCTTCCAACAAACTTCTTAGAAAGCTGCTTTGAGCAAGAGTTTTTCATTAAAGTCAGGACTCAGCTGGCACTCAGTTAAGTATTTCCAATGAGCAAAAGCAGAAGTATTACCAGCAAAAGTATTGTTGAGTGCTTTTTCATTTGACCAGGACCGGCTGTGAATCAAGTAAAAATACAGACAGGAATATTCAACATCTGTCCACAAATGGCAAGGTGAAATTGCAGATTATATATAGCCTTCCATAGAGCAGGTGCTGCTATTCACACACCCCAAGTGCACTGAGTAACAGGCTGTGTTACCACCTCTAAAGGCTCCCAGAAAACAATTAACCTTGAGCAACAATTTAGGCAAAAATAAGTTATGAACTGTGAATATAACTTTCCAAGTGTGAATAACCAAAACATTTCAGTATAGTCCTCATGTAAGAGAACTCTCAGAACTCTAAATTTATGTGAGATCACAACACGTAACAGAAATGAACACAACAGAGGATGAACACATTTCCCCTTTATTTCAAAGCCAGAAGCCTGTGCTGAGCAGTGTTTGTGTGTGTGTGCTTATCAGTTTACTGGGAGATTCCAGAACTCATTCCTATGTTATGTATGCAGTGGTCTGAAGTTCAGGCAGGATCTGTATAAATATCCGTAAATAAAAGTCTGTGGACAAACAATGAAGTTCTGAGACTTCAGAAAATTTGAATAATTTTTGTTGTCAGTCAAGTTGCTTGTTTTAACTTTGTTGGTCCAGTTTTCATGATGAAAATTTTAATTAAATCTTCAATGTTTTTTCCAAATTGTTTTCCAAATTTTCTTCAGTACTTTCAAAATCGATTGTTGCTTGTTTTGATATCCACTCCCAAAACAAAGGTATGGAATTTTTCACAAAGAAAACATTCAGAGGTTTGAGCAGCCAGAGTTCAAATCTGCACTCAAAATACATAGTGGAAGACCATGCAAGAACATTAATACAATGTTTTTATGAATCAAAAGAGAAATGTTCCCAGAGTATTCTTTGAAGTTCTCCAGCTCTTTTAGATAGAGTGCTTCATCAAAGCTTTAAACACAAGTGTCATGAGATGCCCTGAACCAGTATTTCTGCTGTCAGCACCAGGTCCTGGGGACTTGGAAAGCTTCAGGATTCCAGCAAGGAAGTTGCCAACTCCTAACACTTAAACAGCAGGGTCTGGAAAGCCCTGTGGAACACCAGGAAGGGGTTTTATGTTACAACGAGCAAAGCCACACTATGCTTAACATCTCAGCAACGTGTAAGGCTAGAGCTTAGTGAGGACTAAATGATGCTGCTATTAGGAAACTATCACTCACCTAAAATTCTTTGCTGGGACTCTTTTTTTTCAAGTAAAACTGGCAGTTGCAAAAGCCCTCTCTGGTTCAAATGTTTGGGCACAAAGAGAGCAGGAATAAAATGCTCCCTCGTGCTACCAGTTACAGCCTCTGCTCCAGCTTGCTCTGCCTCTCCTGCTCTAGTTGGTTAGCAGGCCCAAGGCTAGGAGACATCACAATCTCTCCTACTGGAAATGAAACATTTGGAAGAGTAATTATTGATGAGAACAGGGAATCCACTCCAAGTCTCTGCAGTACTGAGCGCACCAGACTATTGTGGGTAGTGGCTCACTCTTTTTTCAGGTCTGTCCCACCCAGAATTATAACTGGCAACGTCTGATCAACAGGACGGTGTCAGTCTGGAAAACAGAGCTGCTTTTATGGAAAGCAAAACCCAGCAAAATACATCCAGTGTTAAAAACAAAATCCATGACAAACCAGTCTGACACCTACAGAAAGCTGAAATCCTGGCACAGAGTTACTGAATGCTCTACTTACAACAAGTACAGAATTCTAACTAGAAAAGTCTCTGTGTGGGATGAAACTCAGGAAGGATTTTTCTCTGGCAGGTAAACCACGTCAAGGCAAGATTGCTAGCAAATTTTCTTTTGTCTTGCTTCAAAGTTTGATGTATATATGTAGTCAGTCTTTAATTTACCTAAGCAGCACAGTTGGCTAAGTGTGGGAGGCTTTTGCATACTTCAATTCTAGGAGAAGAGGAAACTTTAATACTGCTGCTGCACAACAATGAAAATAATAATTTAGTGTTTCTCTAAGGACATTTAGGGTAGATACACAACTTGTCTTTGTCAAAAGCAAAAAAATAACACTCTGAGTAACAAAACTAGTTTTCCTATACTTTCCAATTAATGTCAATTTATGAATTTACAAATAAAATAGCCAAGCATTATTTAGCTATTTATTTAAATACCAGGGAAGATCATCTCAGCTTCTAGCTGCCTTAATATAGCAAGAAAAATCATAACCATAACCTGGACAATTAGCCAAATACCCATTGAACAGGTCTCCCTGTTGTTTTGGTGCCTGTTTGCACATGGATTTTTGGGACATGTTTCACAGCACCTGTACCTTTAGGCAGCAGAGTCAAGGTCAGCAGCAAAGAAATGCAGCAGGAAATGGTTGCAGCCTCTCAAATGACTGGTGTGTTTCTATCACAACCAGGACAAGAAGTGCCATTCATTCACAGATTCCCATCCTAGCTTTAAAACAGGACACTCAAGTACCAGCAGCAGTATAACCCCGGTGGCAAGGATTACAGAAAAAGCTGGAAATTCCTCTTGGGTACCAGGAAAATCTTCAGACCACTCTACCTACTTCTGTCACCACTAACTTCACTACAATACAGAGGCCAGCCAGCCTGTACCTACATGAAGTAGCATCTTTCCTGACAATGCAGATCTACTCAAACAAGAAAACTAAAGAAAAAAAATTCCACAACTAGTAATTTGCTCTGTTTAAGAGTCTACAGCAAGCTGGGAACTGATAGGCATCCCATTTGCCAGCTGTGCAACTGCAGCTATCATTTGTTACTATTCAAATTCTCTGGCAGCTCCTCCAGCCCACCAGTTTACTCAGCAAGAGATGAGACTGCTGAGATGCACAGCAGGCTCCCTCAGCAGAGCCTGACAAAGCCAGTGAGATAATACACCTTGCCTAATAGGCAAGGGGCAAACATTTTGGGGAATTAGCAGCTTATCTCTCCATCTGCTCACTTCAACCCTTTGCATGCTTGTGGGCCAAGAACAGCACCATACTGGGACTCTGGAGTACTGTAGCCACAGATTTGTTCCTGGGATCTCTGAGAAGCAACTTAACCACCAGGGAGCAAAAAAAATGCACTCCAAATGAGGACAATATCTAAACATAGTCTGCTCCAGAGAACAACGACTGGCGTGGCCATTGATCAAAGATGAGTGCCATAGCTAATGACAAAAGTGAAGGAAACACAAGCAAACGGAGAATCACCTTAACACCACAATTGTCTATTCTCCAACTAAACATGGAACATTAACCTCACCCTAAATCTCTGGGAAGATTGCCCCTGCTGGAGAGGACACTTTAAAGCAGGAGCTAAATGTTATGTCAGCACGCACTTCTGCGTGACAAAGAAACTGGCGATTTCCCCCTGCAAAAGGCTTTTGGGATTTCTTCAGCCAAAACAGATGAGGTTTTAAAGAGCAACCTATGCCTCCACAAAGTAAGAGAAGGTATCTCTTACACCTGGAAATAAAAAGTAAAGGTGTAAACAGAGTATAGATAGATAGGATCATTGTCCTTTTCCACGCATGAGCCTTCAAAGATTCACACTTTATACTTGCATTATACGAGAAGGAAAGAAAATCTTTGTGCAGCAGTTTGGATAATCCTCTCTTCGGGTAAATCTGGGCGCAGCACTTTGGTGGGCTTTCAAACTCTTCCAAAAGATGTGGGAAGGTTTGGGAAAATGTCAAGTTTTTTATCCAGAGATGACTCAAAGGATTTTCAAGAAAGTCTCCATCTATAGTGCATGAGTGTGTGTGCGCTCACTGTGCACAGAACTGTTGACTGACCTTCAAGATGTAAATGCCAAGTCACTAAAATAAAAAAGCCAAAAATAATTTTCTGGGCTAAAAATCATTAAGTTTAATTAAAGATTATCATAGCTAGCAGAGTCTCTCTTTCAAGTACTTAAAGGAAAAGACTACTTTGCTATCACTAAATGGGATAGAAAGAAGTATTTTCAATACTAAAAGAGTAAATATTGTTATGTAAGAGCATAATTTTTATTTCCAAAGGGCATTTTTAAACTAAAGCCTGGCATATACCATTGAAGCTCCCCATGAATGCTGCATTCTGTTAATTTCAGACACTAATGTTCAATGGTTTGAAAATTTTTAATGAGAATGGCCATCTCTGCCGATTGAAGACCCTGAGAAACAGAATTAAATGCTGATGTCTTGTTTAGCATTTGAAAAAGTGGCTCTGCCTTTAAACATTAAAAATCTCTCATATAAACTTAATTTCTATTCATTTGGCTGCTGTGCAGTAGTGCATCCCCATAAGCTGTCCTGCCTAAAATCAAGTAATACTGTGCAGGCAGTGAGGGCTGTGATCCTTTATGGAACAAAAGATTTGTAAGACCTCTTGGAGATAGAGAAAAACACACCTTAAATTTCAGTCTGAAGGTGAAGCCCTTGTCTGCCTTCAAATGCATCTTCCCTCATGACCAACAGAACCAGCAACACTGACTGAAAATCAAGTTCTCATTATTAATCTTCAGTAACTGCAAGGAATGTTCCTCCTGTATTACCAAGAACTACATGATTCCCACACTCCCACATAGAAGAAATACATCATTAGAGAGGTCGAAGAGTGTGCTTAAGCGATAATAAAAGAGCCTTTAAATTTTACCACGTCAGATTTGAGCTGATTTCTCATGGCTAATTGCACACTCTGAGTGTTGGCAACAAGCTGGTGGGCAGGAGCTGAATGCCCATGCAAGCATTAGTTTCTCCCACCGGTAGCAGTGAAGGTCCCGTGTGAGTGTTAGAGGGTCATTGCTAGACTCTGAAAGAAATGGTACCGGCCATGAAAAATTGCCAATACATTTATAAGTTTTAAATATAGTATAAGTTCTTAAACAGATTTCTAAAAATAGGAGTTTGGTTTTGTTTTCGTGCCTCTATTCTTACTAGAATACTGATGCAAAAGTTGTAAATTGAAAGCCCAGAGAGGCCCACATCTGAATGTACTCTGGTCTGAGTCATTTTCATTTCCATATAATACAATTTTAAAACCTTAGAGAGTCATGGAAACAAGAATAACAATTTCTAAATGCCCTCATAGAAATTATAATAAAAACACACATTTCACCAGTTTGTCAGGCTGTCTTGTTACCTATAATCACAGTGATTGAAGTTTCTGTATTTCGAAAGTAAAAATAGTAAAAATAGCAGTGGTATAACATGGAAAACCTATTGCTGTTCATTAGTCATGGTACATTAGAAGAAGAGATTCTTTGGCAATGTTATGGCCATTTTAAAATTGGTGCCTTCCCAAAAGAGAAGGTCTTAAGAGATTCACACTTCACTTATTTTTCAGGGGCTGGGTAAAGCCCATCTAGAAGAACAGTGAATTGAAGCAGGCCAGGCAGAGGAAAGGAAGAAGTGCTTGGGAGCTGCAGATCCACTGCACATATTCATCATCTTGTTTATTTGTAGTGCCTGACCTACATCTGACTACCCAAACACTTCGAGGATGGGATAGTTCAAAAACTTGTTCTGCATTTGAAAGATGTTATATAGACCTCTCTGGAGAACAGTAAACAAGCAAGAGAGGGTAGAAAAGCAGCAGATTTTTTTTTTCCCCAACAAAGCAATGTTACATCCTGTAGGAAGCCTTTGCAACTTACACTGACAATTTTATCCCATAATGAAAACAGGGCCAATGGCTGAATTACTGTTGTGAGTAAAATGATAAACCCTGCATTCTTAAACATCAGAATCTCTGTGTGGTAAAACCAAAATGTGATTAACCTGACTCTTTGTGATTTTCCTCAGTAAAATCCTCATGGAAAGCAGCGGGCAAGGAGGGATTGTGAGAGTTAGAGGGGACACTTCTCTGATGTGGACATCAATATTGCTGTATATGTATCCAGTCATCAAGAGAATATGGTGATTGCAGTATGTTAATCTATATAATATTCCTCATAGGCAGCTTTTACATTCCTATAAAGTGATGCACATGGTGGGGAGAAGGAACGACACTGAGCTCAAATGTAATTTTCCATATAAAATTATGCTCACTTGGAAATAACTCCTTAGTGTTATAAAAGATAATTTTATTAAAACATCAACTCAGTTCACAAAAGGTGTCTTAAAGAAGGAAGCAAACATTGAGTATTATTAAGGATGGAAGTAAAAAGCAAAACAGAGACCTGATGCAGTTTTATGAATCTACAGTGTGACCATATTCTTGACTGCTCTAAACACTTCCAGTTGCCCTACTTTAAAATTAATGGAGCAGAAATAGGAAACATGCAGACGAAGAGACAGATTATAATCAAAAATATGTTATAGCTTCCATATTGAATACTATTTAATCATCCTGTAAAACAAAAAGACTGGGAATATGGCACAGATCTATAAAATCATGAATAAATATTGTAAACAGGCACAGGGAATGGCTGTTGAGCATCGCTTATGGTCTGATAGAAGAATTAGCTAGACTACCTTTCACTGACTTCAAAATCAACTATTAAAAATACTATAGTAATTTATTGCATTCAATTTAAGCATTGCAACTAAATGAAACATTAAAATTGAGAGGCTGAATAAACTGAGCTGAAGACCAGTGTAAGTACATGCCTTTGGAGAACAATCAGGCTTCCTTAGCTTTCTTTTTAACTGGTTCGTGATACAAGATAAAGCAAAATAATTCTCACTAAGTTTTAAATTATGAATGATACAGTGAATTATTAATGTTAAAGGTACATTAGTGTTTACTCTTAGCTTCTACCACCCCTCTTCTCTGTTTAACTATTCTTAGGTAACACAGACAGCTTTATTGACGGTAAGAAATAATGAGCTCTTTTCCCACTGTAATTCAAAGTACAGAACCTACACACACGTCTAACCTGGGAACCTCTGCAGTCTCTAGAGGGGATTGTACATGATGACCAGCACTAGAAACAAATGTTTCCTCTGGAGTCAGTGATTTAACACCATTGTTCAAGACCTTTACACGCTACAGTGAATCACACTGAAGGCAAAGGGAACATACAAATTAAGGGCCTGCTCTTGCAAACTGTGCTAAATCTACTTGGGCTTGACCTGAGTTTCTCTGGAGGCAATGAGGTGGGTATCTATACAATTCTCCACCTTCTCTCCCAGGTTTACAGCTTAAAGCAACAGCTCCCAAGAAAACACCCCAGTGCAAGGTACCCACCTCCTGTTCTGCTGCAGGGAACAGCTTTCTCGTGTGTGTAAAACCAGTTTGTACCACGCTTCGGATTACTGAGAAATGATGGAGAAATTCCAGCTAGAGAAAATGTAAACTGCAACAGTCTTGGATGGGAAAGAATAGAAGAACTGGGAAAAAAAGAGAAATTGGGTCTTTTTAAACCTGAACATTTCCATTATCACTAGCAACCATCTTAAGATAAAGCATTTAATTTTGTCTGGCATATAAGCTTTTTTTGATAGTAAACAGTTATTCTGAAGTAGAGAGCTAAGAAATCATGGACCATGAAGAATCCAGCCTCTTTTCACTAAAGTTAATCAAAGCTGTGGCACTAAAGTTAATGTGAGCAGAATAAAAATAAAATCTAGATATTTTTCTGTTCCTCTGTTATGCAAATTAACTGTGACATGCACAGCTCTATTGCCTATTTCAACACCAGCAGGAAGCCCAGGTAAGTTAACGCATTTTTCTTTTACAATTTACACTTCAAATTATGTGATCACCCCCAGCATGCTGCACTGCAAACTACTGCAGGCTGACAAAACACAGGATGAGGATTTCATTGCTTGCAGCAAGCATTTCAGGACTGGCAAGAAAATGACTGGCAATGTTTCCAAATAAAAAAATACTATCACATTATGGTAAATAGTCATTGGGTTTTCTTCTTGGGCGAAGCTTTAAAACGTATCCAACACTCAGTAAAATATTTTTATACATGTCAGTATGAGCTGCAGACAATAACCTACTTCTGAAAGGTTTAGAGACACATTTTAGCTTTTGTAATCAAACATGGAAATGAAATCACCTTGTGGCATTTACAATCTTGATTAAATGAGACTGCTCTGTACTACTAGCAGTCACTTAGAACTACATCATTACCTGTTTGCAGACTGGCTGCCTAAGAAGCTCTACCACCCCTGCTCAGCCTCCACAGAGAGCACACTATACCCTTCCTTCAGGCTTCCCTCCACAGGCAGTTCCAACCCAAAAGGACAGAACCACTGCAGAAAGAGCCTTACACCTCCCAGGACTTCCTTCATTTATCATGTGGCAGAAGGAAAACAACAGCAGGAGGCCAGAGAGGACTCAAACACTGGCACCCTTTTAAAGCAGAATGTGCTGGAAAGCCAGCTCTCTTTCCCCAAAATGGCACAGCTATGAATACAAAGATCTCAAATGTCCAAAGTATTGCTGAATCTCCTCTCAACTGATGATACAAGCTAAGAGCCATGCATCTTACTTAAATGCACACATAAGACATTTTCTTTGTGGAAGAGAGAAGTGCTGGGAACTCTTGACTGGATGCAACAGGATAATGTGAATTTTGTCAGCCAGTACTAGGCCAGCACAGATACTTGTTCTTGAGAAATGTAGCAGGACAGGACTAAAAGACTAGACTAAGGTGATCTCAACCCATAAATAGGCACCTAAATTGTCAACACCAGTCATACGGAAAAATGAGTACTGACGGTGGCTGGATAAAGCCCTGAATAACCCAGTCTGCTCGTATGCCCGACTCTGCTTTCAGGGACTAGAGACCAACTATATCACAACCCCTCAAAAATCCTGCAAGTTCTTCCTCTCCCTTTTCAGAAGTATGAAAAAAGCAAGTGACTTTTATTAAGAATGAAGGGTTGACAGATATCCTTGCTCCAATTTCCCCTTCCTGTTTGTATCAGACAAAACATTTCTCCAGTGTCCTTCATTTTAAAATGACTTTCAGCTATGTCAGGAAATGCTATTTAAATTACAGCCATATTGTATGTTCCATTACATATTTGACAAGCATTGCACTCAGCTGGCTTTACACATTTCACAGATAAAAGAAGCTGGCTGACTATACATCCTTCTTGAAGATAAAATACATGTACAAACATAAAACAGGCATGATATTGGCAGTTACATAAAAAATGTACAGAAGAATGAGCACATGTTACTATATGATTATGAATTTCCTTTTACTTTCCAGTGGATTTAAGTTTTTGTAGACATTGGATCTCAAAGACAACGACATGGCTGAATATGAAGAAACGCTGCTCAGCTCTATGCAAAACCTCCCAATATAAATTCTCTGCCAGGATGCAGAGAAAAAGGAGGACTGTGATGAATGAGCAGCGCTCCTCTTAAGCCTCACAAGCTGATTGAAGATTTTATTTGCAAAATAAGTTTCTGAATGTCTCAGGAAATTTCACTCAGCCAGTCTGGTTGGTAAAGAAAAGGTCACTGACTGAAGACGGAAAACAAAGCCTTAGACTGCTACAGATTTGTTTTCATAATGATGTAACAGTCAATGACCAGAGTGACTTCTGTGTCTGTGCTATCCACACTTGGAATCTATTTGTATTTATTCCACAAAGCCAGGCCTGCTCCTTTACCCTCATTACTCCCGTGCCCTCCTTCCTCACTAGACATCAGCTTGGAAAAAGAGTCAAACAGAAGTGATTCGTATCACTGAGAATAGAGGCAAGTGCTTAAGACTTCTTTGGTGTAGAAGTGTTTTTTTCTGATAATGACACCTGTAGAACTAAATTTAAGTATTTATCTGCCTCTGGATATGCCACAGTACCTCAGAAAGACTTACTCCATAGATCTCATAGTCCAGGCTGCTCAAAATCAGAAAAAGACCGAAAGAGCATTTATATACCAGAACCCATTATAATGGAACACAGTATATTCCTACATCACAGAATCCATATAACATGAAAATAAGGAAGTTATAACTTTAAATTATTAGGGACATTTTCCATGTTCTCCAACAGGGAAAAAGAGAACAGGATTTTTCTGTCTATTTTATTGAAATGAAGAAATATTGTTGAAACACTCAAATGTCTAGAACATCATCAGTAACGCCTTCCAAATATCATCCATACACAGTTCTATTTTTAATGTTGGACTGTTCCTGAAAGCTGCTAAGAAAAACATTTATTCATAACACATAGAGCTGTATCCTGTCTATGCATTTCTTTCCATTCAGGAGAGCATCCCAAATGCTGGTAAAATTTTTAGAATTATTTTCAAAATTTTAAAAGAACCTGAGTCCTATCTTTTCATGTTCTTCTAAAACTAACACTGAAGGATCAGATCTGTAAACTTTATCTCACAAATAATTCATCAGAATGCAAATAAATCCTTTCCTTGCAAGACAGACTCAATAAACACATACCCTCTGGTAATTAAAGGTTATCCATTCAAACAACACATTTTATTTTATTATACAACGTTAACAGGAACTGATATGAATCAGCCCTTTCCCTTAGGAAATCTATTTTCAAGAAGGTAGAAGACTGCTTTTCAGAGAATCTGGGTAAATGTATCATGTATTTACACATTTAACAAAAAATTTATTAGCTCTTAGAAGCAGAATTACTGAGGATTGAGAAACTTCTGTTGCAGAATACTTGTATCTGGTAATCCACCACTTCCAAACCAGAACACGTACTGTGCTGCATCACAAGCCACCCAAGGTTACTATGGCTTTATTTCTCAAATTATGGATACATCTTTTGTCTATGGGATGAAACTCCATGGAATTGCCTCTCTAAAGCCTGGCATAGATGTAAAATTCTGCAGTCCATCTTGTAAAAAGTTTTTACCTATAGCATGGACCCTGATCAGCATACAGAACCACAGCTTGGAGAGCTGTACCTATTGAAAATAGCAAGCTGTGTGTTTCATTTAGGGAAAAGATTTGTTTTACTTGCTTTTTCCCTTCAATTGAATTCATTAAACACTCACATTTTTGATTGCCTATTTATTTACTCTGATCTTATGCTGATTTCTGAAAGCTTCCTACTGTTTTAGTTACTAAACTTATATCATCAAAATACTGTAATTTGGGAATTCTGTACTTAGCTCTACCCAGAACAGCTCTGACAATCTCCTTCACTAACTCTGCTCCCCAATTTCCACAAATGCCATAAATACTGCTATAAAAGTCAGCTCTGCAGTAACTTTCATAAAAGAACATCACACACACAAAAATAGAACAAGCTCAAGAACTGCAGTCTTGTGTCAGAAGAAAATTCGTGATAACCATCAACACTTTTAAGTTTAAGGAAAATTGCACTAATTTTTCTTTGCTGACTGTATCATCACAGTCCTGAGGTTACAGTGTCTATTACCCTGTAGTCTGTAGTGATTACACACTTGCATGATGTATTATCAGGTAGTGACTGTTTTAGCTCTGCTTCAAGGCTGAGAGAACAACTTGGATTGGTGCTGACATGACACCCCAGCCAAACGGTTACAAGAAGTAATTGGGCAGCAAGCCTGAACGGTCTTTTCATTGCTTTTATTTAAAATGATATTGGTGAGGGATTATTTCCCTCCTGTTTTAACTTGGTACACAATTTTACGTGACACATCTCATCAGTGAGTAGTAACAAAATGCTGTGTTTCCAAGGGAACCAGCAGGGAGCATTGCCAGGGGCCCCAGGCAAGGTGAGCGTGTGTGGCTGGAGTCACCAACACCCTGACAGGGGCTGCTCCTGCTGAAACGCTGCCTCAGCTCCAACGAGGCACAAGGAGGAGGGAAAAACAGAGGATACCGTTACTGGAACCCTTGCCCTGTGAGAGGACCTCACAGCAGATGAGGTGCCCCAGGAGAAGCCACCAGGGCAGATTTCAGCTGGTTTCAACCTCACCTTAAACCACCTTCACGCCCAGCCTGCTCCCCCTATTCCTGTAACAGGAATACACCTTGTATAGGAAAGATAAAAATAAAAACTTTGCTGGCCTGGCCTTTCCCTCTTCCTCCCTCTATACATTCATAATTGATGCCCTTATATTTTGGTCAGCAGTGCCAAAGTATATTTCAGCTCATATTTGTAAATACACTCATGATCATCACAGAAAAGGTAAGAGATAGCGAGTCAATAATCAGAAAAACTTGACAACTTAATTTAAAAAAAAGAAAAGTTAGCAGGAAAAGAAAATCTATTTGAGCTGGATTATGCTCAATTTAAAACCTTGTGAATTTCGAATTAAGGTCTTTATCCTACTGCTCAAAGAATCCATTTCTCCCAAGCTTCCCAATGCCTTTCTATTTGAAAGATTAAGTTTCACCATCAGTGCTATGTTCAAATGTAGTTTTCTTCTCCATTTGAGCAAGTGGATTGCATCAGTCTGTTAAACCCCAAATCTTCTGAAACTCACAGAATATCACAGAATCAAGGTTTTAATGCCAATCCAGCTGGTAGGAGATACAGCTACTCAGTAACACATGCACAAGGAATTTCACGTGTATGAAGTAAAAGTAAAGTACTTTTTATCATTAGCATACTAAAGAAAATTAATGGAAATCTGTGAAAGTATGCTTTTCAAATAAAATTGCTTTAGTGACAATAGAAATGAAGAAAACTAGAATCTGGATGACAGTTTTGGTAGGTGGATCCCTAATTAAACAGTTGTCTGTAACACCACTAGGGAAAAAATCCAGACTTTTTCCCCTCGCAAAGAAGACACATCTATTCATAAACCAGTTCCTCAACCACCTTAGTTCCTGTATGTCAATTTAATTTCCACATGGATACAGAAATGAAGCCCCGTATCAGTAAAGTACAAGCAGATGTGGCGAATCCATTTCAAATTCCATGCTTAATTGGTTTTCTTTAATAGAGCCCTAATTCACTGCAATCAATAGATTTACTGCAGACAGAAGGTTGAGAGCAGAGATTAACCAAAAAATTCAGGTTATTTCTAAAGACCAAACATATATTCTGCACGTGCAGAGAACAAATGATAAAATCCTGAGCAAACGCCCTCCACTGGCAACAGAGGGAAAAGGGAGAGGCTGTAGCTTTCTTGGGCCTCCCCACCCAATTCTTACCTGCCTGTCAAGTTCTTATGTCTGATCTGCCCATCCAATCTCAAAGCAACCCTAACAAGAGCCTTCCTCCTAATTTATTATGACAGTTTCCTTTGAGAAGCTGTGTATGAAGCCGTTTTTACACCATTTTCAAATACACAATTCCCAATACAAACAGTCCCAAGTTCTGAAAGTATCCTTGCTCTCTGCTTGACAGATAAAAAAAAAACAAAAAACCAAAACAAAACAAAGAAAAACAAAACAAAGCAAAAATCACCCAAGCCAAAAACAAATAAAAAGCAACTAACCAAAGATGATGTGCTTTTACTGTTGTAAAAGCCACCCCTTCTCTCCTAGCCCTGGTCACTCTTCCTGCAGAATTGAAGACTCATTGTTAGGAAGGACAGTATTCTATTGCATTCCAAGCACTGCACAAGGATGGAGTCCTTGGGAACAACATGATGAATAGAAAGCACACCTCAAACTCCAGTCTCAGCCATGGATACCATCAAGACACCACTCCTGGATCTTTGCTAAATAATCCTACCACTCTCACCTCCTCTACCGTTCTCTTACCCTCCAAAATTTGCCATGCTTGTGGAAGCAAACCACTGCAAGGGGCACCATTTATTTAAGGAGGATGCTGCACAGGAATGTTCAGAAATCTCTTGAGATTGAGTTCCATCCATGTACTGCATTCATAGTCTTTTTAGAATTACTGTATGAAGTATCAGTACACCTGCAAGAACATATCCATGGAACGTGGTCTGAATAAAATTGAATAAAATTCAATGCAAGATTGTTAAATGATATAAATATGCAAGTAGTACAAGCTGCAATTCCTAGCTTTTGTAGTTAAACTCATTTTTCTTCAGATCTCAACTCAAATTTCACTTTTATCATCAGGCATTCTGGACTTGATGAGGAGATAAGGGAACATAAATCTTTAACTGACATTCTTCACTGATTTGGTAGAATCAGCTCATGCAAATTACTGGTCTCTGTAATAACTGTTTTTACCAGTCTCACCTCTTGTCTGTCTTGGTCTTTTTGTACAAAGACTGTGTCTTCCCAGTCTGCATGGAAAGGAACTCTTGAAAGGAGCTTTCAACACCAAATAAATTATCATAAATACCAGTATAGATAAAATTTTTCATTTTCTGTAAAAACCAAAGTAGCATTTTATTTCTTGGCCACCCCTCAAAAAGGAATTTCTGCTATCATACTTTATATTGTGAAACATTTTTGACAAAAACACTTCTATATTTTAATATGATCTAGAAGTTAACCAAAGCTTTCTTGACAAATCAGATGCCTGGGATTAACATTACCATTTTTAAGCATATATTTTTTTATTTTAGAAGTGTGGTTTGCTGATAGGTGCTACAATATTCGTTCTTTTTTATAAACTAGACTGTGCCCACTGCAACCTCATTTAAGTAAGTGCCCCAGCGTTCAACGACCTATAGGCTTTGAATTAGGATAAACTGTTCAATCTGAAACACTGCTACATTGTCAGAAATGTACCCAAACGTCTTCCCTGAGAGCATAACGGTGCTTCCGGAGGTAGCAAAACTGATAAGCCTTTAGGGCATGCAAAGTTACCTGCATGCAGAAAGAATACAAACTGCCAAAGCCTGGCAGTTGCTGTGCAGAGAAGTACAAGACGTAGTTCCATTCTGTAGCTTCCTTCTACATGTTGGTGTGTCATATACATGCTCACCTCCCCAGACAATAAATTACCACAGGATAAGCATGCAAATTAGATTTTTTTATACTTATATTTTTATTAATGGCGTTCTAAGGACAAAGACACACTGATCCCTAACATGGCAATAGGTCTCTTCCAAGCCAAACCATCCTTGAGTCTATGATTCCTAGAAGGAGAAAATTAAAATAAAGAGGTGACACTGCACACATTGCTGACCTAGAAATTGGAGAAGCTCTAATTTCACACTTTGGAAAAAGACAAAGAGTATGGTAAACAGAACTCTGGTTAACCTTAGAAGTACAAACATTATACAATGAATTTAGTTTTAATTAGGATCTGACTTTCACTGTTACAGTAGCAGAGCAGGATCGATGGAGAATTCTGCAGTGAGATTAGCCCACTAGAAGACCCCAAAATTGAATATGCATCCACTTAACCTGCATTTTAATGTGTGATTTACTGCATAACAGGCAAAGAAGAAGATTAATGAGAGCTTTTCAATACTGACAAAATCCCAATACATGCAGGAAGAACTGAAGTGATGGTTATATACAGACCTCAAAACCCCAAAGAAACTCTGCTAAGCTATAAATTCTAATGACCTCGATAATTTCAAATGTTTCCTGATATTTATTTTAAAAATAACAGCAAAAACCCCAAACAAACAAAACACAATACAAACAAAAACCCCAACTTGTTTGTTTCAGGTTTTTAATTAATCCCAGCCTGATATACACAGCATCTACCTGGGAAATTACAGGCAGAAATGCAGAAAAATCTCACCAAAAGAAAAAAGATGAGCTTCCTGAGGGAGCCATCACTTCAATTTTAGTCAAAAAAAACCCCAAAAGACTCCAACAAAAATCTCCCAAAACCCTCTTAAAAATATTTTTTGTTATGCTCTGTTGAAATCATAAGTGCTCTGTTTCTGAACCTTCTAAACTTTTTTGCACAGATTAAAAATTAAAATCTCCTTGCCCAGGACTGACAGGCTAAGAATGCTTGAGAGAGACAAGGCTTTAGCCTATCATAAATTATCAAAATCCAGCTAACCAATATTATCCAAAAATGCTTTAAAATATACCACACTGCTTAAAATTCAGATAGGCTTGAAATTCGCATTCTGAAAGGAGTTGTGCAAGCAAAAACATCACCAGGGAGTTCACGGAGAACTCACACATTAATGATGCAAATGTGGTCAGAGAGGACTCTGAATTTGCCTGTATATTAAGAGACGGGAACTGTGGGTGGTTTCTGGGGGTGAAATGGGACTGCTCACCAGAAGACTGCATAACATCAGCTTAATTTGATAGCTCTTCTGCAACACACTTTTTTTTCCTCTATGGAGAGGACTGAACACACACTTCAAATAGAGTTTCAATGATTTAAACTCTGGAAATAAAAGATTAAGCTCTCAACTCAAAACAGGTGCACACTCATAAATACTAGTATATTCAAACCCACACAGGATGCTGATCTCCATTTTCCAAAAAATTCTTTTTCTTTTGGCAGAAAATACTGATTCACTGGAACCCAATTTATTTTCTATACTTTTTTTCCTCCTGAAAAACATGTATTCATTGATAGCATTGGCAAGCATTTTCCTCATTTCCAGTAAGGATTTCTACTCAAGATTTTGCAAAAGGAAGGAGTCTTAAATTCCCTACAGCCAGAACTGCTAATGGCCCAATAGTTACAGCGGACACGAGGGATGGGAAAGACCCAGTCATAAATCCCTGCTCTCCCCATTCAGCAGCATTTGTCTTCCAGTGGAGGAAGGAGTTGTATTTTAACTTTGCGGCAAAAATGTTCTCCTGGCATATTGACAGCAAAAGCAAGGTGAAAGTTGGGGGTTCAGAGAATCTGACTCCAACTCTTGTCTCTGTTCCTGGGCAGGTCAGTGGCCTGAAGAAAGTGAGGGGACTGGATGGCCCCCTTTCCCCACTCAGAGACTGGGGCTGGTATAGCTGAGCTCCCTTCCGTAGAAGTTGAAGATAAATGTTTGTACCGACACTGGCTGTGTTCTGCAGTATTCAGGTATGAAACATGATCTGAAGTCCCTTCAAGTTGATTAAAAACTGTGGGACATTTCTGATCAATTGAGTACTTGCACAAGTTTACTGCGTGGCAAATCTGACACCAACCCAAACTATCCTTAAAGGAGCCAGGACACTGACAGCACAGACCAGGAACCTTTCTAAGCTGCTTTCTGATCTTATTCCCACAGAAAGTAATATCACTCGTGGAGAAAGTCATCATGCATAATTTTGTGCAATTGCAGCTTATAAAAGTTAATTATAAGAGTTCCTTCTACCCCTGGCACAATGCATGCCTTTTAATAAGCAACACTGTAATTGAGTGCAATTGTCCACCGCAAACCCATTCTGTGTACCCAGAGGCAATTATATTAATACTTGAAATACAGAAGGAAGCTCAACTATCCTATAAATTCAGCTGTAGGACACAAAGGCCTTCACAGACTAGGACTGTTAGGAAACAGCAGTTAACATGCTGTTGTTCCTTCCAGCAGCTCACTGTAAGTGCAGATGAGCTACTCACATTCAGAATTTCTTTACTGCTCACTGCTGTAGCATTTAAGTTCCCACACATTAAATAAAAGCACCATATACATCAAGGATGAGTCGGAGGCCATTTTATGAACATTAAATTGCTCCTGCTATTTTTTTCCCTTCATTCTAAATGGCAAACATCTCATTTGCTATTACAAGACCAGAGTGGTGCTATGAAATAGAGGTTCTTTGGGAACCAATATAAAGGCCTCATTCCAATACCACCCTCTGTCTTCAAAGCAGAATTGTTTTATATTTGAAAGGTAACTATTGATCAAATGTTATCTGTATATGACAGAATCTCTACCTCAACATTTCTCTACTGTTTTGAATGAAACCAGGCAATCTCTATTGACAGGTAGAATGGCATCAAGCCAGCTTTGGTGTTTCTACTCCAAACAACATTAGATTCCCTCATCTCCTACACGATCACCTCGGCAAGCACACAGAAAATGAGCTCTGTGGAGGAAGCAGTGTAAACAATAGACATCATATGTATCCTTCCTGTATGACATAACATAAATAGCATACAGGCTTGTTGAAAACAGGTGACATGAGATTAATTTGTTTTGCCTTAAGTGAGGAGATTATTGTTTTCCTGATGTTTGAGGTTTTAAAGAAACTTCACATAAACAGCACAGCTATTCAATGGTCCAGTTACAAGAAACAGAGGAAACAATTGTTGTGTCATCTTCTGGTTTCAAGTAAAACAGAATTTACAGCTTTCCACCAGAAGATGAGAGACATCGTAAACAGCAATCAGAACAAACCTTATCTCCACTGTAACTAACCAGAGGGTGGCTCACAGGCATAGGTTTAGAAACTGAGACGGTCCATAGAATTTTGTTACTACTTCAGAAGATCAAAATGGGGGACAAAAACCCAACAAAAAACAAAACCAAACCCTGTCTTTCATTATGGGGCTCTGGGTTTTTACGATGATGCTGTTGTGACTGGTCCCATTTTAATACCTCAGACTTAGTCAAGCAAGTCTATAGGTAAAACAGTTTTTAAAAACCCAAAACTCAAAACGTTTATTTTTCAATTTAATACATCATAGGCCCTTAACTTCAAAAACTGCAATAATTTGCAAGAATGTCCGTGTCAAGGGGATTTTTAAACCCCCCCAAAACTGCTGAAGAATCTTCTAATGGATGCCTATAGAATGCAGTAGATTGCAATGCCAAGTTATACCATAACTTGGTATAGCTAAGGCAAGAAATTTTATGCATTAAGGGCAAGTGCTTTGAAGAAAATCCAGGAAACCTGCATGACAATACCTGATCTATAGAATTACAAGTGGAATGCTTCATGTTACCCCAGCATCCCTTCAAAACATTAATACAGTCAGTGAAATGCAGCTTTACACTATGCTTGGACCTTTGCAGTATTTTATATTTTGAGCAAATGGGCATTCTATCCCTTCCCAGAGGCTAGTGAGACCATAAACAGGAAGAAACAAGGAATTGCAGCCAATCTAATTACAGAATATTGAAAAGGTCAAAGAAGTGCACAAAGCCATTCAATTTGCAAAATTAAAGTTATGCACATCCCTTTGATGTGAAAAGAAAAAAAAATTAAAAGATAATAGAAATAAAACGTGCTATCAGTAAAGACCCATTGTCCCAGAGGACAGAGGGAAACCCACAGAACATGCGTATCAGGAGTGGGAAAATGCAAACCCATTTCAGTGCCAAACACTCCAAAGTGCCAAGCAACAAAGTCTATCTACAAGTGGTTTTGCAGTAATATCCCAACGTACTCTGTAAAGCATAGACCAGCCCCAAAAGGTTGGGTACAGACAGACAGTCTTGAAACATGGCAAGAGTTGATTCTATGGCTAAACTAGTGCCAAAGCAGGGAAAAGGGAGGAGAGGAGACATGTCTGGGGGGATGCACTCGACTGGCACTGCAGCCCTGTTGCTCAGCAGGGTCTTGGGGAGGGCAGCAGGAAAAGGGCCAAAACCCTGCAGAGGGTGATACATTTTAAGAAACACTGAGCTGATGCTAGAGCATAACTTGTTTAATTTCTCTGGAATAAAGAGCTGTCAGCTTCCAGGCTGCACTTTACTCCCTTCTGCTTCTAGACAACTACTTAACAGAGCAGATGTTATTTACAGCTGAGCATCTCAAGTAGACAAAGTACCTGCAGCGTTCTGGCAGTGGCAGGGGAAGGGCACAATAAAGGCCATCTAGTCTCCAAAGCAGAACATTGCTGTGCCTATGCCACACCTCACTTGCTCATGTAGTGTCATTGTCCAGCATGAGAGCAACAGTTTTAATTCACAGAAAATTACAAAAATGTCAGATCTCACTGAGTTTGTCCAAACCACTGATGATGTGCCCGAGTTATTTCTACTACAGTCACTGCTGTTTTGCTGCTACTTGCAAACAGGAGGAATTCTTTAGTAAGTGCTAAGATCAGGATCGATCTATACCACATAAACTGAAAATTTCAGTGAAAACACGTATATTACAAGTTATCACCGACTGCAGCTCTAACCTCTGCTATTTGTCAATTTTCAAAATATTTCTCATTCAGATCCCCAGTAGTCATAATGAGAAGATTCATCCATCTTTATTACTTCAAAGGAAATATATTACCATTTAAAGTGTCACTTAATTTTCAACACCAACTATGTGTTTTCTTGTGAACAGTTTACACGGAAACTACATCCATAGCACACAGAGATGATGATTAATGTCCAATCAAATATAACAGTTTCATCCTAACAAACATTTTGTTATCACCAGTCACTATGATTTATTGAGATCTATAAAACTTGTGCTCTCTCACTCTTAGAAATAAATAAATAAACAAGAAAAAGAAAAAATATAATATCTTTATAAAATGAATCTGTGCTCCCCATGGGCAAATTCAATTTTTGATCATTTTCAAAACAGATGAAAATAGTATTATGAAATGTCACAAATCACGCGTTCCTAACAGAAACACTGTTCTGCAGCGGGCTCTGATACGGCCCATGTGAAATGGCTCACGGTTATGGTTCCCATTCACCTCTGCTTGGTTGTTCTGCTCAGCTCTAAAGGAAAATTCTCCCGTAATTACAGATCCACACCCTCAGGAAGTGCGAGGAGCAGAGCTCCATTAGCAGCTCCTTCTCTCCCACAGCATTCCCTGGGCAGTGCCAAGGACACTGTTTGAGTGAGATCCTACACAGCAGAGTTAGGATCTAGTCACTCGATCTCTCCCACTGACAGCAAAGGAATCCATGGGATGAGGGATCACAGGAAGAAAAAGGGCAACAATAACACAACAGTCCCATGTAAAGGTTGTGTTACACACCTTAAAATCCCATCACTTAGCCCTTCTGCCCCCCATTCCCAGGCTATGTTTAGAACTGCCCCTGCCTCAAGCTAACTCACGAGAAACAGTTTTGAGCAGATCCCTGTTTTGTTAAGTTTAGTAACAAAAAGGAAGATGAATTTTTTCCTACTTCATTAAAATGCTTTGAGGGCTTTAAGTGAAAATTGCTGTACAACTGTAAAGTCTTATTAATAAAGGAAACTAACATTTTTTTCAGTATATCAACAATAAATTTTGATTTCTAAAGGGACAGCTGACAACTGAATTATTGATTCAGATTCACCAGCTGATAAACTAGCATAAATTCCTCCAGACTACGAGAATGCATGGACCATTGGTTCTTCTCAAAGTAAATGAAGTCTAATTTTACTGTCTCTCTGATTTATTTAAAAAAGCAGCAAAAATAAGAGCTATAAATACTAAACTGTGTTTCAAAACAAAACACAGAGGAAAGCACGAATTTCAGTAGTCATTCTGTCTCTGCACAATAACAGGATATACTTTTCTATAGAGAAAAAAATACCAAAAATCACTTGCAATGATAATATCTTTAAGTAAGAAATCTACTATACAGTGCCTATGAATTTTTCAAGGTAATGCAGCATACACAATATTATAAGAAAATGCAACTATCCTGAAAACTTTTTCTTGGCCTTAAAAGTGCAGTCTCTGCAGGAATATTAATTTTATAAACAAAAACTTCCATAAATAAAAGTACTTTACATTATCTGGCAAGGAGGACAGAAGATTAAAGAGCCAATACTATATAAAAGAATAATTATGGTTAAGACGGGGCTAACACTTTCCATATGGAGGGTGTGCCTAAACTCTCACTTTGTGTCACTTCATCTTACCTATAATAATCTCCAATTTCCTCTCTAAGAAGTGGTTCTACTCGCAAAGTCCAACAGCTGCCATTTTGCTAAAGGATTTTTAACAAAATAGCCCAAGACACTGATAATTTGGAGGCACAGATTTGCAGAACCAGCATGAAAGATAAAGAAGCAACTCCTACTTCTTGAAGCTTTTAGACTTTTCTGCATACATCCTGAAAGCTACAATGAGTGCTCCACCTTACTAAGCAGTATTTCTAAGAGTGGAGTTAAAACAAACAAACATTTACTTAGTTGCATGATTCCCAGTAAAAGATCTTCTGTGCTAAGTACCAATAGGAAGTAAGACCAAAAAAATGAAAAAGTTTTCCTTAGGATAACCAGGAGCAGACAAAGTCATTTCCTCCCAGCTGCTGTGGTGACTACCCAGGGAAGCCCATCCCTTCAGCACCAGGAGGAGGAAGGATGAGCTCCAGTTCAGTTCTGCCTGAGGCAGCTGCTATTCGGGTTAATAGAGATGTACACAATGGCAAAACTTGCACTTTCCTTCATTACAGCTCCCTCATTTTGAATCCAAGCTTTTTCATACTACCATTTTTTAATACAAAACCAGGTAAGCATGATCACTCACAGAACCTTCAAATTGATCCCTGGCAGGGTCTTTGTGGACCTTCCCTCTCCCCTTCCCAGCACAGTGGCTGACCCTGACAGGCACTCCCCTCCTGCTGGCAGAGCAACACAAAAGTCAGTGCAGTGATGATGAGTTAAGTCAGTTGAGGAACCAGTCACATGTTTCTTACAGAAATTTGTCAGGAAAACAAAGTGTTTAAAGAAAATAAATATGAAGTGAACACCGCTGGAATGCCCCCGCTAATCAATTTATTTAAATAGAGGCAGAAAAAGAAAACTTATTTTAAGTTGGGGTATAGGAAGCAAAAGGAGTCTGCCTTACTAGCAAGGAGCAGGGTGGGGAGCCAAGGAAGCTGCTGTGCTGACACTGCACATCTGCAGGTCTGCTGTCAGCACTGCAGCTCCATAGGCAAACACTGCACCACCTTCCCTTCTCCAAGACTTTTAATCTGCAATGCAAGGCAGGTGCCATCAAATCATTAACTCAGAACTTGTCTTCAAAAAACGTACCTCAAAAGCCAAGGCTGAGGCTCACAGCCCTGAAGGCACAGATAACAGCAGCAATATGCTACAAGAAACGCTGTGGTGCAAAAGGGTCTTTGCAAACTTGCCTGACTTTGTTTTCACTTTAACAGTGGCAGATTCACCTCTTCCCCCCTTTGTTTCTGCTAAACAAAAAAGAGCGAATGGCCAAATATGCATGACCATAAGTCTTCAATCAAAGAGCCTGTTTCTAGTGAACTTAAAACTCTATCACCCCTGTACTTTCTCTTTTCTGACCTAGGCTTTCAGGCAGCAGAGTTCCATGGATGTTATCTTTATTTGCACAGGATAGATTTTGAATTCTAAATGCATTTCACAACTTATCCTTAAAGTGATTCACCTTCACTATAGTCTTCCAGGCTCCCTTCACTTTCAAAAGCAGTTATTTTGCTAACATGATGTTTAATTTTCTCCTACCTTACAAGAAATCATCTTGTCTACTGTAGTATCTAATTCCACCAACACAAGTACAAAATGACCGAGATGAGATGATCTGTAAAGCTAGTTATTTTGTGAATTCTATTTAATTTAATCTGATGAAAGTGGGTTAGGTCAGAGTGCCTCAAATGCTTAGTTAATGATCCATGTACAAGTAGTACCATTCCCAAGAACATTTTTGGACAAAGTGTGCTACAGAGGAAGAAACAAGCAATTTCTATTACAGAATTGTATTTTTCATTTCAGACTGTCCAATTATGATAAATTACAGAGACATCTTAAAAATCCTCTCCTGATAAAGAGAAAAAAGTAGTGTTTTAAAGTTTACTCCTCAGAAAGTACTTCTTTCTCTAGAGAAACTATGTTATTCTGAAAGTGCCAAATTAACAGTCCAGTTTAGGTGCAATCAATGACTTGGCCAACTTGCCGCAGCTTTCCCTCTTGTAAAACAGTTTTCCCTAGTTCCTTTTTATCACTCATGTTTTTCTTGGCTTTTTAAATTTTTATTGAGTCTGCACTGCAGCTACACCAGAAAAGCTCTGATCTCTGCTGCACCTCCAAGCACTATTCTATCACATGTAAGATGATCCTGAAACAACCCTTCTGTAATTAAAGCATCTCTCTGAAGCACCTGTAAACTTTACAACCAGACAGGAATTTTAATTCAATGATGCTACAGTTGTGTTTACAGCTATTATCTACACTCTACTTTATCTGAGGTCACAGACCTGATACAAGCTTCCAATGGCAACCATCAGTCTTACTCTACATAATATTACACTACAGTACATACACAGATCTTTATACACTAGGAAAATATATTCTGGCACAGTAAGAGAGGCTGAAGTACCACCTAACTGATATCAGTTCACAAAGGTCAGTTACAAGAAAGATATAATAAAGTGTTGTAGAAGGTAAATTACTCTTCTGTCTCTGGAGATTTTTTACAGAAGAAAATTATAGTCATGCTTCTAGTGATAACTGCATACTAAAAAGAAATTTTTTTCACATTTAAAGTTGATTGAAAGACTTTTTTTTAAAGTGCACTAAATTGTCATGTATTTTAGACCAAGTCACTCCAAAGAAACTGAGCCCTACAAGTAAGTTGGTTATATTTCTACTAAGACTATATTAAATAAGGCCAAATTCCTTTGTGACCAGCAGTGTATCTTTCATGAGGCTCTATTCTACTGAAATACACTGCTTTCTAGGCAGTGAGCCGAGGAAGGTCAGAGCCCGTAAGAGGGTCTACTCCAGAAGAATGTAACCCCAATCATTTAGCCAGCAGCCCTGCCACCACACAGATTGGAGTCACATGAGAAGTGAAGAGCTCATACAAATAATCTTTGCTTTCTTGTTGAACACCATGCATTTCCAGTTTCTCCTTCAGTACCCACAGCTGCGCAGCAAATGCAGGGCACTTCATTTATCAGAAGACAACAGTGCTGACAGAGGTAGCACAATCAGGCAGCTCTTCCATCTGTTAAATACATGCCTCTTTCCCTCTCAGCTTTCTTCTTCCTTCTGCAGAGAGGAGGAGCACGAGTAGTTTTATGCTAAGTATTTTGGCCATGTATCCCAGTTTTGCCTTATTCTTCTCAAACTGACAAGTCAAATTCCTTATGTCAGACCAGCACAGTCATCTATGCCTCTCATTGTTTGCTCACAAAAGTATGTGTTGAGAATATAACATAGCATTGTCAGATCAGAATAACAGCTGATGATAAAAGCAAGTTCCTCTGTATTCTAGTTGCCAATATTATAGTCTCTTATTGAGGCTTAATGCTCAAGGGAAAAAAAGAGCAAAGCTCTTACTTCAGACTTCAGCTACTTCCAGTTTAGGGAGAGCATAGCTCAATGACAGTACATTAAATAAATTCATAAAATCAACGTTTGGAAGAAAATTCTGAAACAAAAGGATGTATAATACATTCTGAAGATCAATGACTGAAAGTCTCAACACACACAAGCATCTTTCAAACAATCTGTTTTATTATTTTACTGGTACCAGTTCACAGGAAGAAAAACAAATTGGCTCTCGGTGCCATTTCAGAACCCTCATTGAGTCTACAAATGCAGCTCAAATTTGTGGCTGGTGCCACCATAGGGTAATAAAGAATGAGATTTATCATTTAACATACAATAGATTCAGACCAGAATATGGTCCCTTCTCAGAAGTATAGGATTTTGTTTGTTTGTTTTTTTGTTGGGGACTAGAACCTTCCTTAGGTCTTGAATTTACTGCCAATTGTTTTGTAGGGAAAAAAGAACATCATAGTAAGTGCAACCGAACCAAGACAGTCAGCCTCTGCAGTGGCCCGGCTGTCCCAAAGCCTTTGCTCAAAGCTTTCTCTCCCCTTCTGTTCACAGCCTGCACTTACTCCTCCTGCAACCACAACATAAGCCAGTTCTCTTACAAACTGCAAACATCTAAAGGGAACAAAGTCGGAAAAAGAGTAATAAGCATATGGCTAGACAACAAACACTTTTTAAAACACGAAGTGCCTGCAGTTCCCCCCTCTGGTTATACCCTTTCCTTTTGACTATGAATACCCAATCCTTTCCAGTTTTGGAAGGATGAATCTCAGAAAACCAATCCCCTAAGTACTTCTTCCTGGATACAATTTCTCTTCTTTAATAGCAGAAAGAAGCAATGTGTTTGGGAGAGATTACCAACTGCAGATTAAGGGATTTCAGGAATCCTTATAATAAACCAGAGGAAGAAATATTTGGATGTGGAACAACACTCGTGATATTTAGAATAATTCATAGAATCACAGAATTGTTTGTTTTGGAAAGGACCTTAAAGAACATCTAGTCCCAAATCCCCCTGCCGTGGACAGGGACATCTTCCACTAGACCAGTTGTTTAGGGCTCCATCCAACCTGGCCTTGGGCATTTACAGGGATGGGGCTTCTTTGGCCAACATGTGCCAGCACCTCACCAGCTCTCAGAAAAGAATTTCTTCCTACTACCTAATCTAATTAGTTTGAAGACATTACCCCTTGTCCTATCACTACATGTCCTTGTCAAAAATCTCTCTCCAGATTTCTAGTAGCTGCTTTAGGTACTGGAAGGTGCTCTAAGGTCTCCCCTGGAGCCTTTTCTTCTCCAGGCTGAACAACTCCAGCTCTCCTAGCCTGTCTTCATAGGAGAGGTGCTCCAGCCCTCTGGTGATAGTAATATTAAGAATATCACCACATAATTTTTCTGTGTTCTGAAACTGTGGTATTTAGAAGGGCATCCATCTGCTGGTAAGCAAAAGAATAAACATAAAACTATATATGTAATATAAATTGAAATTCCCTGGGTCATATCCAGCAGTGTGTTCACCTATTCCATTTTCTTCATATGACATTTCCATCTTTATCTCCTATTGACATGAAAAAGAACAAGAATTATAAAACAAAAGATAAAGGTGGAGTTTAAAGTGCACAACATTTTCATTCTCTTTCTGCCTTCTGAGGAAGGCTACTCAGGCAAGTCAGTCCCTGATACAAAGCGATTAACTTGGGTGAAGAGCATGGTTATAATGGAAATTTTCTAGTTGTTTTGCACAGCAGAGGGGAAGAAAGCTTACTCCAAGGAAAATTATCAGAGGCCGTCCTGCTTTGCTGCAATTTTACGCTTGTGTTTCTTGCTATCAGAAGAGATTCAACACCCACAGGATTAGTTCCCCCTCTCCATTAGCCCATCTTTAAAGATGTGCACAATAAATAAGCAATAAACTGTGGCATACTGTAAACACCTCCTCGGTTCATTTTGGTTTTCATCACTGCAGCTCCTGGCAGCACAGTGACTGGCTCCAGGCCCTCCCTGCTGGGAAAGCAGCAGCACCGAGAGCTCACAACATCTGGGCTGCAGCAGAAATGGGCCCTGTGGATTCCCAGTGTATTCCACACCACAGCTATGACCACAAGGGGAAAGTACTGAAACTCACTTTAGTGGGCGCTATTACAAAAAATGGTTGATTTTTGTAAGCAGCTATAAAGCAGGAGATACTTCCTGAACACAGATTTATGGATTCCCTCTGACAGACAGAATGGGGCTAATTTTTCTTTCATAGAAGGAAGGAAAAAAAATCATGGAAGAGAAATCCTTGAATTAACCCAGAACGATCATTTATGGTCATCAATATGTTCCAGCCACCAGGAATATCACAAGACTGCAGTTCATCCCTCCTTCAAGCTAGAGCTTTCAGAGCAGTACAATGCTTATGGGCATTGATGTCAGTTGTGTGTTCAGCTTTAAATAAAGAAGTAGAGACTAATTAATCTTCTAATGTGCAATACTCAAACACACACACAATTTCTTTCTTGAAAATGAAATAATCCTAATGAAGCCTTCACAGGTTACCCCACAAGTTTGGTACCAGCCAGCCTGGCACAGACTTCATGCAGTGCTTTCCAGTTGCCTCAGAGACCACAGACCATCACCAGGACATGATGCTCCCTGTTCCATGCTTTTGCTTGAGAAATGACAGCACTAATAAATGTTCTCTAATACCACCACGAGCGTGACTAACATCAGGTGTTTGATAAGCTCTGAAGTGCATTCATTGCAAAATTGCTGTCTGCAGAAACTCAAGCCAGGATCGACTGTGTGGTTAATGGAAAGCTGATGTGTCTCAGTGAACCCTTAGCAAGAATCTAAATATGAGGAATCCAACAATATGTTGCAAAGAGTTTAATCAATACTTTTTTGTTAGCACAAACATTAGTTTGTCCTTATTACATTACATTATTAACTTCCAACTGTGGGTAATTTTTATGCCCTAGGCATTCAGCTTTAAGCAGTTCTTCCTGTGAATGGCTCAGCTTGACCAATTATAAAATAGGGGGAATGTGTATATGCAGGCTTGATTTAGCATGGAATGAAATTCTTTTTCACTAATAGATCTTAATTTTCCTCTGAATATACATATACTGCAAGTTCTGAGGGAAAAAGATTTCAGAAACTGGATTTCTTTTTAAGAGAATTAAAAGCTGTGGGACAAAGCTAGTCATACTCTCCTCCTTAAACCGGTTCTCATTCATGGTCCCACTCAAATATCATCAGGAGGTGAAGTTTTCTTCACTACTGGATATAATCAGTGTCTCCCACTCCCAACAGTTGTGTCTTGGTTCATATTTTATGCCCCTTTGTGCCACGTCTAGCAGCACTCACCCAGCTGTTGGTGGCTGCAGGGACACCCTCCCACAGCCTTTGCAGAAGTGCAGAGGTGGACAGGAGCACAGGACTGACCACCTTTCATCCCTGAGCACCACCCAGGCCTGTGCAGGGCTCTCTGCTGACCGTCATGGCCCAGTGTCCTCATACATCATCTACCAGCATATAAACTGTTCCCAGTTAATAGTACTCCTGACATTTTTCACCTTACTGTCTGAGAAGCCCAACATGATAAAAACTTCCCCAAGCAGTTTTTCAGAAGATGGAAGTATTTTTGCCAACATGAATAAAAATGGCCAGTGCATAAGTTTCTTTTTATTAAATAGCTTTGATTGATAAAGCTTGACATGTCTTAACATGTTTGTTTTCTTCTGTTTAGGATAATCACTTGATTCTTCTCTGTCATACCCAGAAAGGTTTTTTAAAGCATAAGATTTCCAGCAAGCTCTGTACCTCACACAAAATTGATTTCAGCACATACAGTACTACTGGTGTCTGATACTGATGAATTACCCTGCTAGTGAAACACAATTTCTACTAAACCAACAAATAGTTTCCTATAAAGGCCATAAGATTCACTCAGTTCCTACAACAAAAGCTCCCATTTCCTCTTCATTAATCCTTGTAAGTGAGATTCAATAGACAGGACAAATTTCCTGCTAGCTAGCCTTATGGTGTTCTTAACCATTTTGAAGAAAAGATTAAAGAAAACCCAACCATCAAACCAACAGAAGTTAATTTAAGCTGAGAGTGACCCAGGGGAGTCTGAAGCCACTATTCAAACCCTTTGTCTCTTATGATTATGGAAAATTATGTGTTCACCAACACATTACTGAAAAGTAATCCTTCAAGCACTGAGAAGTCCATAGAATTCCCCAAAATCTCCTCCAGAACAAAAGAGGTGTACCAAATTTGAAGATACTTTTAAATGAATTTTGAATAATTTTTATATCATATACTATTTTCTTATATTTAAAAACCTACAATAGCTCAGTTTGTAAACATTACTCTACTTTTCTAAAACAACCAACCAAGGAAACACTGAGCCATTTTGCTTTGGAGCAAAATGCAAAAGGGAAACCCATTCAGTTGGCATTCCACAGAATAAGGAAAAGCAGCTCTGTATTCTGTTACTGCTAAGAAAACACTCATTCCTCTGAAAGAGTAGGTGAAATATTATTGCAAATCTAAATTTATGGCTGTAATAGGAGCAGAGAGATACTATACAGGACTTCTCAAGATCAGACGTACATAATGCAGACAGCCACAGTTTAGGATATTCTGTCAAATTACTCCATCAATAAATTTTAATTTTTTAATCAGTGCTGTATTAAACAAGTCCAAATTTGATGTAGTAGCAGGTTATCTAACTAGCATGTTCTGTCTGAACTTTATTCAGCTTCTCTCCACCTCCACACTCATCCCCAACCACCAGGAGTTCCTTACCCAAAATGCACCAAGAGGGTGAAGTGTGAGTACAATTTGTGCACGTGCATTGTACCAGGCTGGGCAAGCCCACCAGAGCTTCAGTCCCCAGACCTCAGTGCATGCAGGGTGGGAAATCCCACTTCCATAGACCAGAGCCCAGCTCAGTTTATCCTAAAATCCCAACGTCACTGCAGTTGTACGGAAGGTACCTACTGACAGTCCAAGCCAAAAATCAGCCACTGCTTTTTACCCATCTCATATAGTACCATGTCACAACCAAAACAATCTCTCATCCCTACTAAGAGTATTCTCCCATTTGCTGTATTTTCACTCATTACAGATGGCTTCATACTCAACAGAACATCAGTCCAGACTTTATTTAGGCTACATCATCCAGAATCTTGCATCCATTTGCTTATGAACTCTGATATTTTTAGTGACATACATAGCAGGATCAAGTCATATGGAAAACTACTTTTTCCTCTCTGTTTTTGATAATCTGTTCAGTGAAACATTTCTTCCTCTAAATCCACATACTGTTGTACTCAAATTGGTAAGAAAAGGCATTTAAGTCAATATGAATACAGCAGTACAAATAGTATTAGAAATGTATTCTGTTACCTGCAAAAAGGTAGAAGTCCAGATGCACACAGAATGCTGATTAGTAGAAGCCAGTGAACTTCATGTTCACATCTGTAAATGCTGGACCAATAAAGTAACCTTCCAAATATTAACAAAAACCCATCTATGTCATGTGAAACATCAGATTCCGGCATATCATAAAATAAGGATCCAAACCCTCCAAACCCAAAGAACTAACAAAGTCCCAATACTGCATTGACTGCCGTGTTTGATCAGTGGCTCTCCAGCACAGCAAAAAGCAAAGCACCACCCTGACTGCATATCATTGTCCATGTTTTCTTGTACACCAGAACCAGGAAAAATCTGTTCATCTACCACTGGCTACAGAGATATCGCACTTTTGGAGCCAATGTCATGTGGCACTTCCTACATCACTCTTGCAGTTTTTTCTATGAAGAGTTAAGGTTACATAAGTTTACTGAGTGCCAGTTTTATAAAATAAAGAAGGCAGTTGCTTAGGTCATGTAGCTGGACTGGATTCTAGTTTGAGCCATGTTCATGAGCCATTCCAACAGGAAGGCCACAGAGAGTCTGCCCCCATGAAAAGCCATCAGCAATCTCCAGCACTGTTCATTCCCCCTCTCAACTCATAGTTATGTAGGTAAGACCAACAAGCAACACACGTGCTATAAGCAGCATTGTTAGACTTAGGCTAACACGTGACACAAAGCAATTCTAGTTTCTTAATTAACAAAGGGGCCTTGAAGCAAGGGCATACGGTCCCACCAAAGTCATTGAATACAGTTAAGCCCCTGGTTCCATGGAGCAGGTCACAGAGCCTCCAAAGAGCAGAGACATGTAAATTCTTCTCCCATACTGTATTAGGCTGGAATAATTTCTTCACTCAAGCTTTTGTTGTGTCTAATTATAATTTCTATTAGAGTTGCAGAGATTCATTATTGTCAAGGAAAAAGGATAGCTACTAAACAACATAATGCATATATTGCCTGCTCCAGAGAAACCATAATCTGCATTCTTCAGATTTAAGGTCAACAGTACTTACCTCAGCTACCGCCCCCCCTTTATGTCATTTCTCTTTGATCCCCTCTGTTGCTGCTGTTTCTTCAGCTGCTGTTAAATGCCTGTGAATATTTTCCTCTTAGAGGACTAATTACTCCATCAGCATGAAAGCTGCTCCCAGATGAGTGTGTTCAAGGGCCACGTTCCATTATGCATTAATGGTCCCTGGCCCCACTCACATCTGAAGACCTTCTACTTTTCGTCTCTTACAGAAGCAAAATTTCCCACTATCCTTAAGAAGAAAGAGCTTTCATACCATAATGATGCAAGTCATTCTCAACAAGGTACTATAGTGGCAAAGCTTGTTTTGCACTCTAAACAATACGAAGTCAGCTCCCATGCCTAACAGGGTGGCCCAAACTGCCTATGGAGGTACCTTCACAGCTCTGCACTGCTGACAGACATAGCCACAGTCATGGGAGCTTTACACTAAACACATCCTGCTTATATCAACAGGAGCCTCTCATGCATCAGGCAGGAAAAAAGGCCTAGTGTCCATTGAAGATTTGTGTCTAAAGACTTGAAATTGCTAGAGAAATGAGTTACTTTGACTAATCAACTTCAAAAGACTATTTGAATCTATTACTTTTAACTTTCCAATCCCAAAATGTTTATTAGTCTCTATTAATCATAGGTTAGGGTGGGCTTTCTTCTGAAATATTGATTGACTAAAAGACTATTCATTACACCCAATTAAATGAACATTAGAGAGAAATGCCTCCCTCTTACCACTGAGTCCTCTCAGGAAGGCTGTATGGTCTGTGTTATACAGAAGGACAGGTAAGATGACTACAAGGATCATCTAGCCTTAGAATTAATTCATTAAAAGAAACAGGTAGACATCAAAGAGACTAACACGCACAGCTGGGCTGGTGACAAACCAGTCACCTTAATGAAGAAATAATTAATGTAGCAAATGCAACATTCAAGCAAGAAGGGGTAGGTGGTAGGAGTAGGCCTACGGCAAATGGCACTGTACCCAATAAGATCATTAGAGTCCTCCACTTCACAAGCAGTCACAAAGGTCCCTCTACAGTCACCTTCTCTGTACAGATGGGCCCTTCCACCCTTAGGATTCCACAGAAATTTATGAAGGAGAAGGCATTTAACTATTGGAGCTCCCTGAACTACAGAGATTGTCCCCTCCATAGCCTCTAATCAACATCTCTGCAAATCAAGCTCTTGGAGATGAAACTCCTTCCAGCTCCCCCACTAAGAGGGGAGTTGGGCCTTTTTGTCTTTGCCAAGGTTGTTGGATCATGAGACAATTTTGGCTAGGTTTCCCAAGGCAACAAGCCTTAGAAGTCCTAAACCTAATTTTTGCAGAGCTTGTAAGAATTTAATTCGCTGGAGGGGAGAGATACCCACTATAAAAGACCAAATACACTGACCAAAACAGCAGCTGAACTAAAGCATTACACACTCTCCCTGTGCAGCAGGGAGCTGCTCTCAGCCTGGCTTTGTGTTTCGCTGTGAGCGGCAGCACCGAGAGTTGTCAGAGCTGCAGTTAAATTTGGGAAAGGCAGAAAGCTATGGGACACAACACCCAGCTCAATTTCATTCTTAATGGAATATGCACTGCTAAAGCAGCATCTATTTCAGTGTGTTCACACAAGAAAGGTGTCAAAGTGGCAATTTTTGTGGATACAGAATTTCAGGCTCACAATCAGGACATTTGAGTCCCTTTTAAAAATTAGGAGCGTGTATATCTCTTAGAGGAGGCAAAACAAAGAGAGACCAGAGTTAATTTACAGGATATATTTTAATTTACTCCTATGGCAATTTAGATGAGGCAAAAGTATCTTAAAATGTTTCTGAAACTCCATTTACCAACCTCACAGAGTTCAAACCACTTCCCTTTACTAAACTGGTTACTGGTCTTCTTTAAATGTCATTATATTTAACATTTCTGCTTTGTTTCCTGTAGCATTAATCTCAGTTATTGACAGTCAGCAGCCATACTCAAGATGAAAGGAATTTTCTTGCCATGATTTAATGCATTTCACATCCTGATAATTCTTTCTTCATTCCTGCTGTTTTAAACAAAACTAGCTAGAAGCACCATTTCTGCCTTTTACTTATAACTGCTGGCTGATAAAACAGAAACACATCCCAGGGGCACTTTATTATGTTATTTGCCCTCAGTTATTTTTAAGAAGATTAATGATTTGTTCACCAAAGCTATATAATAATTACAAAAGTTCTTTGATATTCCTAAACAACAACAATCCCCCCAATTTTTTGAAGCCCACTGAATAGACATGACTATTCACTCTGCTGTAAAATTGCTTTACAGACAGATCCTTAATAAAGGGTTACCAAAGAATCACTGATTTATATTTTATCTTATTTGCACTTGGCCATACTATTTTTTGTTTGCTTGGACGAGGCATTTTTAAATGATGGCTGCAACCCCTAAAGCTCTGTTTAATGAATCCTAACTTTAACATAATCAAAGACTCGCAAGTACAGCATTTGCTAGTGGAGGCTGTTTGAGCCTCCACTTTCCTTCCTTTGTTCCTTCTATCGTCTCAGATCACGGTAAATCAGAAGACAAAGAGCAGCATTTTAGGAAGTATCTTAGAATTTCTTAAAATACAGCTATATTTTCATATTTACAGTGCACAAGCTTCCCATCACTCCGCCCTTTATGACTTGGCAGCAGCAGATTATACTGAAGATGAGGGACCAGACCTCTTTTTTCCCTATATGTTCCAGAGAGACTGATCATCCACACTTTCGTCCGCTTTCTCAACTCTCCCTCTGCTTCAACCTCTGATTTCAAGCAAGTTGCCAGAGTTACTGCTACAGGGGGATGGTCTGAGGTGCAGGTGGTACACATGACAATTACCTGCACTATCCTACACTGCAGCAGGCAGCTGTTCAAGGAACTGGCTCTGCTAGAGGAGTCGTGTAGCAGTGACCAGCAGAGGCCAAATCATACTGCAGACAAGCTGTGCACCAGCCAGCATTGCACCAAGCAAAGGGAGAAAAACCAGCTCCTACCCCAAACAGTTTATTTTTGTAACACAAGAGGTGGATACAAACAGATGGGGAAGGAGGAGGGAATGAGAAGACACTCCGATCAGATCATCAGCACCCAAAGTGCTGTCAAGACTCTGGGAGGCAACCTGCCAAAGACAAACTTTAATGAGATTTTTAAGGGGGTGGATGCTCATTAATTTTAGACAAAAAAAATGTAAACATTAAGGGCTTACAAATCCAGTTCAGTTCAGAGAAGAAAATGTCATTCTACTGACTAAGAGGAACAGGATCGCCTCTCTGAAGTGGGCACCAAGCATCAGCTGTTCCCTTGACAGTGCAGAGGGTTATCACAGTGGTGCAACTTGCAAAGCCAATGCATGTGTTGGCCTTCTCCAAAACGCTCTGGACAACCCTGACACTTCCTCATGCTCACATCTAAGACTCATCCAGTAGCAAAACAAATACACAGGCCAGGGGGACATTGCAGAGCTACCTGATTTCCTAAGTGTATCACAGACAGCTTGCTTTTGGAAAATGAGATGTGGACTTTGTTTTATTTTTTAAATAAATGTTTCCATTACACTATCAGAGCATTAGAGCTCTGTAGAATCTGAGACCCTATTGATTTACAATATGAATAAATGTTAAGATTATTTTTCAACTGCAATTTTCAAATATAATTAAGAGAATTTTTATTATAAATCTAAAGCTATAGCTAATTGTTTTTTTTCCCTGTTCCAACACAAGGTCATCACTACACACAAAGAAGCAAGATAGATTTGGGGCACTGTTTGCTTAAGGGCTAATTCTCATTCCAAATAATGATTAACAGGAGATCAAAAAAGGGTGATGTTGAATGGAGTGAAGCAATTAAATGATAAAATACAAATGGAAAATGAAAAGCATTTGTAGCTGAATGAACATACACCAAGTGACCAATGGTTTCAGGGGATTAGACTCTCATGGTAATAATTACATATTAATGTAATCAGTAACAGCATATATTCATTATTTATTATTCAGTTGAAATGAAGTAAAAGCATACACAATTCTCCCACAATGGATATTCAGTTTAGCTAAATTGCACTACACAGAAACTGCCCATTTGAAAGACAGTTTTGCTGCCTTGACTCTCCCGTAGAGCGTTTTAGAGCACAGATGGGATCAAGCATGGGCTTCACCTGAGGATTTCGCAACTTTCAAAATTCACAGGAAAAGATATTTACTAGATGTGGACACAGATACCCTTTCCGCAGGCAAATCAATTCATTTTCAAGTATACTGGACATGCACACGTTTAAATAGTAGAGTTCAGAGCTATCAGCTCAGTCTGAGGTTCCGAAGGCTCTCATTTTAAGATAACAGAAGTGCCCTGGAATTTGCTTTAGATGCCTGTTCCACAGCAATACTAATCAGAATGTACTGCGACTGTGAAACCATGGATTAACACCGTGTACTCTGTGGCTGGCACCTTCAGTTCTAGATCGACCACAAACAGAGGGCTGCTTTCTTCTTTAAACTAAAGATATATTGCATCCTTACCATAGTACTCATTCATCCTCTTGACAGGTGTGCTCTAGCAGGAAGTGCTGCAGTCAGCTCAGCTGTATCCACTCCGCTGGCAGTTCCTTCAGGGAAACACCCACACACACAGCTCCAAGCTTCACTGGACTTCACAGCCTAAATAAATAATTAAATTTGGGTGTTAGATGTTTAAGGAAAGTAAAAGAGCTTCAGAAAGTGGTATATGCTGTTCATTAGACAAACTCATTCCTCTTGTGTCAGAAAAGAATGGAGGCATCTTTGCATTTGTGTTTGGGAGGAGGTCAAACTACACTGCCATGACTGCGAGTTTGTCAGTGGACACCAAAAATACTCCACGTCTACCTGGACAGAGATCTGTGTTCAATAGAGCAGGAACTAGAAACAATGGTCTGCACTTGGGATGGGATTTGAAACACATCAACATCAGACAAAATTGGAAAGTTCAAAAATGCCTCTCAGTGCCTCTCACTTCCTACCAACAGATGCTTCTTGGTACAGCTCCAAGTCACACGCCTCTGGGTACCCTGTGGCACATGGCAAAGGACCAAACACCACAGAGAGCCCAGCCTAGGAGAGGGTGAGGGCATCAGGCAGGTGCCACTCCTCTAAGCAGAGTTTCTGAACCCACACTTTTTTTTTTCTTAATAGATAATTCTTCTATGGAGGGGGAAAAATGTATTAACCTGAAAGTCAAAGCTTTCTACCAAAATGCTACTTTCTGAGAAATTTTTCAGTCATCTTTAAGGATGGTAAAAGAGTCAGAGCCTATTCACACCATCATTTGTAATGTGGTGTCCCTCAGTCTGTGCTTATTGTCCCCTCAGCCAAGGCAAGGCTGTAATTATGCTGTAGTGCAGGTAAGCAGGAGAGCCCACAAAGCTACTGAATACTTCTCATCTGAGCAGAAGTAACATCCAAGTGGCCACAGAGGCACAGACTGAATTTTGTGAGCAAATACTGAGAAGCTACAGACAGCTTGCGGAACAACAGAGTAAGCAACTCAAAGTGAATCTGGAGCAAACCCCCCTGCTCATTCATTCTAGTGAAAAACAGAGAAAATATTTACTAGTAGAAAGCAGAAACCGAAGCAGGAACTGACTGGCACTGTCTGCTGTCAGCAGCAGAAAGAGGCCAAGGCAGGAGACAGCAAGAAATGGCAGCAGGGAAAAGGAGGCAGCGACCTTACCAGCAGATAAGTATGAGAAAGGTTGCCTTACTCAATCCCAAAATATTTCCCCTACTTTTCATGCCAGAGCACCATGAAATATAAAATAAAAAAATAGATAATTTTCATTCTTCTTGTATTCTATGACATCCTGCCCTGTTCCTGGCACTTATTTCCATATTCCTGAGAGCTGACTGGGGCATGACACTCTGATGCATCGTTAGAAAGGACAAAGTCCACTGAGTACAAAAATGTCACCAGGACAAGACATGTCCCCTCCTCTCTATTCTTGATCAAATGACAGCAAAACTGGAGCTTTGTTTATCATCAGATTGGGCCAAGAGAAGGAAAGCTACAGAGACAATCCATTACATCAGCAGAAGTCACCTGAAAACAACATAATATAACAGAGGAAGTGTTAAAAAAGTGCAGTTTTGAGGAGAGACTGGGGAGTGTGGTAGAAGAGTGTAGGACAGATGTACACATGTCAGCAATTCAGGTAAGTTACCTGTGGTGTCATTTCCTCGCACAGAACCTCCTACCTCTCCCCTCCATGTGGAACTACAGACATGTCATCTACCCTCTCAGCTTGCCCCTTTCTCTTCCCTTCGGTCACTTCAACTTCTCTGTTGAGAGGTGCTCATGGTGATTACTAATCACACTGCAACTTCTATTTTCTATTCTTTTTTTATTCCTTGCTTGTAGATCCTTTCAGCTGTTTTTGGCATTTCCTAGTCTCTCAGAGCACAAGCATGATTCAGTTGTTCCCATTTTAAAGCTCCTAACCTTCAACCAGTTTGGTCTTCCATCTCATTTCCTCTCTAATACACTTCCTGATTACTATTTCTATCCCTCACTTGGCATTTTTCTGAATTTGTTCTAGCCAAGATGAATGACTGTCTTACTCAAATCTCAGAAACACGACTCTGTTCCCACTGCCCTGTCCAATACTTCCATCATATATGACCCATGCTGATACTCTTGAAATGTCATCTTTTATCAATCCTTCTCCTCTCACTTTTTGAGGTAAACCTTTGACATGATCTTGGGTGGAATTTCCTCAGAGATTCTGGCAAGGCTTCACAAACGCAATGACTTTGGTCTTCCTTTTCCCCTCCCATAGCACTTCCCCAGCTGCAAGCTCACAGTTTGCCAGCAGAGAGAGGGGAGCTGAGTCAGAGATCCACTCCTCCACTCTCTGGTCCAACAAAAGAAATTTATATGCATTCAGACATCTTTGGCCAACTTTGACTCTCCTGTCTCAACATTCTGGCATAATTTGTTCAAATCAGCACAGAGTAATTATATTCAAAATACAAAACAAGGCTCACAAAACCAGAGAGATGGTATACTAGTAACTTTACAAGAATTACAAAAATACTAATTAAAAATTGTTGATGGAATAAGCCGTAGTGTGATCAACACCTGAGTGACAGTGAATTTTAAAAAAGATTGAGTGCTGTGTCCTGCTATGAATAGCAGCTAGTAGGAGGGTGCAAGGAAGGACTGTTCTCAACATCTCAATTCTAGTCTTAACTAGACAAAATTAACCAGCCTCTCAATGTACCATTTTCTGTGCATCATAATATAAAATCATTGAACAAAATCTTCCCTACTTGACTGTCACTTCAATAAAGAGTACTTCAGAAAAAACAATCATCTTAATTTGTGCAGAAAACAAATAAAGTCTTAAATCTGCTGGACAGAACAAAGTGTGTTTCATTGGCTTTAACTTGAAAAGCACAAATGCATCATGAGAGAGTTAAAAACTGCTCAGGCTATGGAACCTCCGACAATGAGTTTCTCATTCTCACCTAGGACAGAAGTCATCCGTTCTGGGGGATGAAGCCAAAAAATCACTGACCTCACATCCCTAACTATGGAATGATAGAAAGATAATTTAAGACACAGCTTCTCTGATTCTGCAAAGTAGAGGAAGTTCTCCTCATTAGACTTAGATGAAAGTACTTTTGTTTAGGACTCCTATATCAAAAACAATACGAAAAATATTTTGTGACACCATCAAGATCTACAGTGATGGAAAAACCTTGTAATCCACTTACTGAGATTATCAGAGAAAATGGATTAGTGAAACTGCATCACTAAATGTTCTGGAAAGCACCAGAACATCTACAGAGTCTAGAAGCGTAGGGTAATATTCTCAAAAAAGTTGTAACTCTAAATTAATTCATGACAAGGTACTGGCCAGCTATCACTGGGAAAGTTGTTCTTCAAAGGGCTTTCCAGAGTCCAGTGTATAGGACAAAAATAACAGCCATCTGCTTCTTTTGTACAACTAAATGAAACAGCCATCCCAATTTCTCCAAGAAACAGAATGCAACATGAGTACATCAGTGCAGAACATGCACCTTCAGACTCTGATCCATGGGCAGATAGTCCTTTGCAATTTGGTCTGGGAATATACTATGTACCTCAGGAATGGCACAGTGCCAGAACAACCCTCTTCCATCATCTCATGGCACACCTCCTATAGCTAAACATGAGCTCAGAGGGGCTGTACTTTAGCTACTTAAAAGCTCACAACAAAAGGAAGGGCAATGATAAATAATTGGTTGATTTTTCTTTCCACTTGCTAGTCCTACAACTGGCAATCACTCCAAACTTGGAAACTTTCCTCACTGGGAATAAATTACAATTTCAGACCAGCTTCAACACTGACATAGCAGAGCCCTGCTTGCATTTTGGTTATCAAATCTGACGGACACTTTCCCAACAGCAACAAAGAATGAGATCAAGGTCCCATTTACAAAAGCTGATAGCCCCTTTCCAGATAGCTGCTCATCAAAGGAAAAGGAGAGAAGGACTGATCTTTGCTGAGGCAGGAGCCCCACACTAATATTCAACAAAGAGCAGCTCAGAACTATATGCTGAGAAGAACACAAAATTTAGCCAGAGACTGAATACAGCTTAGAGTTTGCAATATTAATCCTACCTTGGTAAACTTCAAAGTAGAAGTAGAATTGTTGGCCCACTTCCCACCTAGCAAAGTAAGCCTGTCTCTCTGATTAACAGCACATCTTCACTTGGCTCCAAGATATACCCAAAATACTCTGTGCTATCTTGCCAATGGTATTAGTATGGGAAATAGAAGACTTTGAGTGGAGTTCAACAATACTCCAGATGTGAAATAAGCTAGGAACTTACATGAGACAAATACCAAACTACTGACTTTATTCAGCCACACAACAAAATACCTTGGTATCATTTATGACACATGTAATTGTTACTCAGATTATATGAAGCACTAAAGATATTTATAGCAGTCACTGATTCATTCCATTTCTTTTAGACTCAATGCCTAAGAACATGAGAGGCTTGAAAGTGATGCTATCATCAAGATTTTAGACTTCTTTAGGAATTTGCTTTGCTAGAGAGTAGGCTATGTAAGCCTACACAGTCAATAGAAACTCCCACAAGTCAGGCTTGCATGCAGACTCTGCAGATCATGGTTTAAAAGAGCCTGAATAAAGTCTGCAGCTGTCACCCAGACTCCCATGCTCCATTCATTACTTCAGGAGTATTGTAGCCACACTCTAAGAATTCATATAAAAAAGCTGCCAAAGGGATTTTTGTCAGTTACCCCTTCCTCTCTTTTTCCAACACTAGGACTCCAAGAGGAAGGACATCTTTGGTGAAAGGACTTGAACCATATCTGCAATACTTTTGCTGAGAGCCCACTCCTGATCCCAGTTCAAGAATAAGGTATTTTTAGCTGTCTTCATGGAAGCTGAGCTAGATTCAGTCTGTTCCTATTTTCCTCTCCCACTTAGTCTTCTGGCAACTCACTTTAACCCCTCAGAAGTCCCCAGAACATGCTTCAGGTGCAGGGACAATGTTACCTTTCTGAGTACAAGTCTCAATGCAACCCTCCAATGACTCTACTGTAAAAAGCAGTGAGGAAGATGTCTCCTCTTTGATTCCCTAAATTTCTCACTGCTGGGCTGCATACACCATTAAGACAAGAAACACAGACCTCCAACATTCCTTAAGATAGCCAGAAGCCACCCCAGCATGTAACCATTAGTCCTCTGCCTCACAAACATTCCAGAGACAAAATTAATTAATTCAGGGACAGACCAAATAAAACACTTCCAGAAGATGGAAACATATTCTGGTGAGTGCAGGAGGAATAGTGCAGCATTGTCCCTTACCTGCACAGGGGGTAATCCCCAAAAGGAGCACTTTAGGAGGGTCAAGTGAAAGGTTTCTCCCTCCACAATTCCTAATGTTATCAGGAGCTCTCAAAACCCGTCTCATCACCAATGGATCATTCTGTCATGTACCAGAGCAGCAGGTCTCATTTTAGAGTAGAACAGACTATTTCAATAGGAAGGACTACAATGACCATCCAATGCAACTGACAAGTTCAGGGCTGATCAAAAGTTAAAGAATGGTCCAAATGCCTCTTAAACACTGACAGGCTTGGGAAATCAACCACCTTTCCAGGAAGCCTGTTCCAGGTTTTGATCACCCTCTCAGTAAAGAAATGCTTTCCAATTTTGACTGAGCTATATAAATATGGTGCTGCCCCAGAGATCTACTTACACATCTACTAGCTTAAAAATGTATTTTCAAAGATACACCTAAAAAAATCCCTTCCAAATCCAAGAGATTTAAAGAGATCATAGAAAATTCAAAGAAATGTGAGCACAAATGCCACAGGGCAGAACAGAGCCATGTCCTCAGCTGCTTGTGTAGGACTTCCAATGGCAAGAGAAAGGCAAGTCAGAAGCAGAGCAGTACTTCAGCTGGTGAAGAACTGAAACACTTCCCCCTCTGTGCAGAAGCACCACATGCATTACACAAAGAGGAAGGACTATTTAAAGACCAAAGTTGACTCAGATGCACAATGTTCTGAAAGCGATCTGAGCCCTCTAGTGATGGAGAAAAATAATGAAGGGCCACTCCGAGTGAGAAACCATTTCTCATTACATTTACAGATGAAGTGATGATAACACTTTGCGGATTCCTTAAGTATGTTACATCCTTGCATTTTTTCTTCTATTAAAACATTAACAATGCAGCTGAGCCATACATGAATAAAGCAGAATTTATTAAGTACTCTTCACCTTATTTTATTTTAATCTTAGACCTTGTTTCCCTTGTGGGAAGTGTTATGACCCTACTACTACACTAATTGTTTAAATCCATTAATAGGTTATGAATAGCTAGCTCTTTTCCAATGATATTCCATGTCATTTCCCATGACTGCACAGAAGTTTTATGGAAAGAATAAACTATCTGAAGATGGGAGCTGACCAAACAGACTTAAACCATGTTAACACATGGATTAACAACCACATACTTTCTTCTCATCATGTTTTCCAGCTCATATTACTGACCTTACACTCACATTATTGACCTCAGTCAAAATGAAGTAGTTTTGATGCATTTTGAATGTTCTTGAGCAAACAACCCTACCTCCATCAGGTTCTACCCCTCTGCAGCATTATATACCACCTCAGATAACAATAACATATGGCAAATTCTGGTCTGTAGAAAAGACTCATGTTTTAGGGTGGCCCAGGCAGCATCCATGGGCCCAAATCAATGGCCCAGAGACCCAGAGGGGCACAGCCCAACACCCAGCCTGTCCACCCCGAGCCACAGCAAGCCATGCCTGTCACTCAGAACCACCTGGGCAGCATTCCACATCCCAGTTACTCCTGCAAGTTTCCAGAAGGGTGCTCCAAGATGATTTTCTAATGCTTGCTAACTGGTCTCATTTCTTACGGTAACAACCACACTGGGCTTCTGAGAATCATTTTTAATCCCTCATGTATGTTAAGGCCATGATTTTTCCAAAGGTAGGAGAATCCATTGGCTTTTAATGCAGAGAGCCCAGCTCACGAATATTCCCTTTTATAAAACCTGTTCCTTGTAAACAAGCTTTCAGCTACAGCTCCCTGGTGGAAAAAACCCTGCTCCCTGGCAGGGAAGAGGGTGCTCTGGCACACACCAAGGGCCCCTCACTGCCTCCAAGATTAGTATTAACTGAAGGTTTTTCAGCAACTCAGTTTTAGAGTTAAGCACCTACTGCTGAAGTCCCACTTAAGCATTCCTTTTAATCCATCCCAAAGTGATTAGCAGCATACATTTGAATAGAAGTCAGCAGATTCTCACTGCAGAGAATTCTGAAAATCCCCATGTGAAACCTCTAAAAGAGACAAGATAAAAATATTTGAGATAAGGGGGGAAAAAACCTCTTGGCCTAGCAAACATAGCCAGCAACAACTCAATTAATACAGGAGTAACAATTAAGATTAAATTTAGATATACAGATGCAGAGCTTCTGGTGATACTTTTAGTTTATTCACAGAATACAAATAAAGTAAGTGTTCCCCAGGATTTTTTAAGACTATAAGTCTACTGACCCTTTCAATTATTTTGCATTATTTGAAAACTAACCTATCTCAAAAAGGCTCTGGTTAGATACTGGGAAATATCATTTCACATTCTTTTTTGAGCACCCCAGAGAACAACTTCATGTGTGTAAACAAACACTCCTGGCTAGTCCTTGGCCATACTAATAGAAGCCCCCATTAACCACCTGGAAAAAATAATGATTACCTGTTTAGACTAGACCTCAGTAATTAGCAGCGCTGCTAATATAAACAGTTAAATGCTAAGCACTAAAAACAAAGGAAAAAAAGGGGGGAAAAAGGGCGAACAAAAAAGGAGAAAGGTGGCCAGCATGAGGGGGACTCTAGGCTGTGCCTGTCACCACAAAAAAGTGCTGCAACAAAATAGAATGTTAAATTAGTTTCAAGAGACTGCAGTGGTGCATGAAATTATTTCTTACAGCATGCTGCATAGATCCATCCCCTGTGGGAATGCAAAGCTCCAGCAGAGATGGCCACAGAAAAAGGGCTGTTCCCAGGGCTTGCTCGAATCAAGATGCCTGAAGACACAGGGCATGTGAATTTCACTAACTGCTTTATTCCTGAAATGCCAGTTTAAAATATCAGTAGTGTTGTTTTAAGTTTAGATCAGCTTCCATGAATAATTGCCTGCATTTCTTTTCTGCAGCACTGAGTGCATGGCTAGATTTCAAATATTATTAGAACTTTAAATCTTTTTCCACATTGCTACTGCACTGACAGGTCTGGCAAAACTGTATTTGTTCCACAGTGATAAAGTAGGAGCAAAACGAAAGCCCATCAAGAAGAAAAGAACATATTAAAACCACCTCCTACCAGAATTATGGTTTTTTACATTGTCTTATTAAAGGAAAACTTGCACACTTGCCTTGTTCTGGATGCAAGCTGCTCTCACTGCGTAGGCAATGTACTTCAGGGAGAAGGGAGCAGCTGCTTACAGCAACAGTCCCTGCTGAGGTTCCTACAGCCACCACCACCCTCACCTTTCTGCTACACTTCGCACCACCAGAGAAAGCTGTGAGCCCGAGGGGTGACCACAGCGAGGGGCAGCAAGGAGCAATTCAGGCCAGGGGACACGGGGGTTCCACTCCCCGTCCTTCCACAACCTGCAGCCTCACCCACAGCCCCCCTGAGGTCTCCTCTTACTCTTTGCTGTCAGGACTGTAACAACTCCCAAACACAAAGCTGGCAGGGCAGAGGCAGGGTTTATAGGGTGGCAGCACCTCCTCACCTGAAACACCAGAGTGCAGCTGCAGATGTGGGAGCACACCTGTGCTGGTACCTTTGATGGCACAGGGCTTGGGCTTAGGTGCACCTGGCTGCCTGTGTGCCAGCCTCTGCTGCTGCCAGCTACAAACCCAGCCTTGCCTGCCTGCTGCTCTGAGCCCCTGCTGGGCCAACACATGCTTCTCTACAGCTTCCAGTTGTGACTGCCAGGCAGTAACTGATACCATTCTCCTCATTAAAGCCATTTTCGGCAATGTCATGTACTGTTCTTTTGCCTGTCATTTCCAGATGTGAACAAGACCTTTTAGACACAGGTAAACATAACATCCAAAAAAACCAGATATGAATTACTACTATTCCTAGGATCAGTTGTCAACACTGAACATGAGATATGACTCCTCAAATAAAGCAGAGAATTTAAGCTTTTCTCCTCACAGATTAGTCTGTGTTGGCAGATAACCCAAAATACCCTTTTTTTTTTCTGATTTTCCAATTCAATGGAAGGTTAAAAGTGCCTGTAGGATAGTTCTTGATCAAATTTAAATGAAAGCAGCAAACAAGAGAGATGGAGAGGAAGGACATCAGACCCATCACACCAGGAGCTCAAACTTCACATTATCCCCTTGAGGCCTCACAAATTCTGGCTGGTTCTTCACAACACATGAAGTAATGATCCCAGCTGCCCTGATGTCACTTCTCTGTGTAGAAATTGTATTTTCTCAGTGAAGCTAAGGCCGCTCCAAGGGACAAAATATCCAAATGGGATCTATGCAGGTAGAGTAAGTTAGATTGAGGGCAGCCCCAAGGCCAAGTTTAAATAGCAGGTGTTTTGCTGCCTTGCATGGTCATGTAGAAGTAGGGCACAGCAGTAGCCTAGAGGTTGGGAAGTTAAGAGGGTTCAGTCCAGATGGTCCTGTGGGACAGAAACTTGTTTTAATGGATTAGGAAACAAGCCAGCAGAGCTTTACCACCCGCTCATGGTGAGTCAGAAATTGTCCAACAGCAAATAGAGCCCAGGGATAAAGAGACAAGAAGCAAAATGAAACACAGGAAGAGCAGAAGGCTCCTTACAGCACCACAGACACACATGGAGTTCTCTGAAATGTCATGTAAACTTTGGAACACACATTCAGTCTGATGAAGACTAAGGATTTGGGCCATATAGCACTGCCTTCCCAAATCTGCAAGAACTGAGAGCCAAAGGGTGAAATCCAGGATTAAAGCTACCTGTTAACACAGATAAAGCTGATGACTCAAATCACAGGATTGTAAAGCAATGAAATAGAGTCACCAGTTACACTAATCTTTTTACAGCCTCTTATCTGTTTAGAATGATGTATGAAAACACAACAATCTCCAGCATGGCTAGACCTTGGGAGGCCCTTCACCATTACATTTAATTTAAAAGTTTTATAATGCTAATTAATAAACTCATCCAGTTAATTACACTATATTATTATAACCAAGATAAACCTCTTGTTTGCCAAGGAAGGTCTAGGAAGATAGCAGTATTAACTGACAAGCATGAGAGATTAATTTCTAAAGTATTCCTCAATGTCTGACAAACTTTTAGACACTGAGAATGGCCAGGCAGTGACTGAGGCTGTGCGCAGCTTGGATATTAGCCAGGTAAAGGCTCCTTTTTATCCAACAGCACTTTTTCCAAATTTGAACTATATGTGATTCAATTCTCCTTTCAGTGAAGCACAGAAAACTTTTGCTGAGCACAGTTGATTAAATAAGCTTTTTTAAATAGTTTTTGTATTCTGAATACTTTCCTCATATGACTTACAGAAGACTAAGCACGTGCTATCCTGCCAGGGCACTGGGAAGGAGACAGGCTGTGGCAGGGGCCAAACCCACCTGCACTTAAATCTGCTGCAAAACTTCCAGTTCACTGGAAACGTTGGCACTAATCACCCTCATATTCACCACAAAAACAGATGAACACAAAGGACACCGTCACAAAATGATTTGTTTGTTACTACTGTCCCCAGGAACTCAAAGCTGTTAATGCTGGATGTCCTATGGCGAGCACACACAAAGCTCAGGCACTACAGCAGAACAGAACACACCAAATGACTCCACCAACGACACTGGCCCTGACCTGTCTCACAGTTTTGGGGGGAAATTCAAGTCAACTGTTGAAGTTGTCCATGTAGATGTAATTCAGAGGACCTGGAATATATTTCATTTTTGCTGCTGCTAAAGAGGAAACTTGTGAGCCTCTCAGTGACACTGGAAAGTAAAACCTTGTTACAACAATATTTTAACAAACTTAAAGCCTGATGTTATTCTGCAAGAAAAATTGGGGAAGTAATTACTAACATATTTTTAAATGGGAATTTGACCAGACCAAAATTATATGCAACATATAACATTATGCAACATTAATTATTTTTTCATTATAGCAGGTTGTTCTCTAAGATGTTTAATTTACAGCATTTTTGACAGCACTGGGAGCAGGTCTAGTCCCCACTGCAGTCCACAAAAATCGTACTGCTTGCACTGGAAGCAAATATCAAATATAGATTTTTCTTGTTTTAAAATACTTGCTTCCAGGCACAAGCAAATCCTCTGTGTCTTACATTGCTCTTTGCAAGGATGGATGACAACACTCCTCCTTCCATAACTGAGTTTGTATATAAGAACTTAATCCTGGAAGGACTGACCTCACCTCCCCTGTTTTCACCCTGGAAAGAGACTCTTTGCATTTATTTACTTAAAACAGACAATCAAAACGAGAAAGCTCCCAAAATATGATGTGATGAAAACCAATGGAAAATACCTGCTTATCCAATTGCTTGTTTATACAGAATTGTTCATATAATTCTGTAAAAAGCAACTATTACTGTTATTCAGAAATGTATGTTGAGACAGAAGAATGCTGAGCAAGTCCATACAAGAGGTAAGCATGAGGATTTGGATAGTCAACAAACATCAGGCTCCATTTAAAAACTAGGTTAGCATCAGCAAAGACCAAGTGAAGCTTTTCATAATGCTGCTCCACAGGGTGTGATGGATCTCCCAGGAAATGATGGATTTTTGTTCATTACAAGCTCTGTCCTTCTGAGATGATGGTGATAAATTAGTTAAAAGCACAAAGCAGCCAGAGAACTGAAAGATGTAAGATTCTTCAAGAAACTGTTTTAGAGCTTGTGCCAGCAGCTCTTGCCAAACACAGGCACAATTAACCAAAGTGAATCTGCAGAAGACTGCAGGGAAAATAAAATAGAGCAGGGAGATAAGGAGATGGGAAATGGCTCATCAGATCTTGTGTTTGAACTGTGAAACAGCACAAAATAGGATGGTCATGTAGCAAAGAGGAAAAAGCAAGATTATTGAGCAAAATAGAACATGAAAAGAGATGGTAAGTGGATGTAGAAACATTGTGACAAAAAACAGGTTGGTGAATATACAAGTCTTTTCAAAACCCTGAGGATGTATCACACAGAACATCAGGAAACAAGGCAGTTTGTGATTGCACGCCCCAGAGGAAAGTAAAGCTATGAGGAGGAGATAACTGGTGATAGGACAAGAGCAGATGTTCTCCCTTAAGGATAGTGATGACAGAGTTTGCATGTTCACTGAAAACACTGTTGGGAGGGCTCTGGTTTGGTTGCAGGGGCACGGTGTGTGTCTGTGTTGACAGGCTTAGGAAGACTCCCTTTGGTAATCATAGCATGGTATCAAGAAAGAAGGGGAGGGGGAGACAAACAGAACCGCTATCTCCATGTCCTTGAGTTATTAGTGCAAAGAGAGAACTTTGCAGAGCTCAGTAGTAATTACTTGGCATAAAGAGGAACAGAATCATGCAGCAGTAAAAAAAAAAACCAAAACACCAAAACAAACCCCACAGCATTAAACAGCCTTCCAACCAGCATGACTTAAAACTTTGAAACTGCTGACCTCAGGAGCGGCAACACCCAAACACGGGCTTAGGGAAGTACATTATTAGAAAGAGTATTATTCAGCTTTACCAGAAAGGCACAGTATAAAGTAGGAACAGAACAGAGCAAATAGAAGAGCACTGAAAACATGCAATTTCACAAGCAGGTTCCAGTGATGATGCTCTCATGGCCCTCCCCAGGACCATCTCTCCTTTCCTTCTCGCACTTATCTTTTAAGCCAACACCTTCCCCACATACTCCAAATGCACAAGAAAGAAATACCACAGTGCAGGAAACCCGCAGACTGCAGTTTGCATTACAAAAGCCAGGATGTTTGTGCAGAGCTTAGCTCTGGGCATCTTCTGCTCCCAAGCAGAGGAGACTCCAGGTGCCACTGAGCTCCCATGCCACCATGGCACAGCATGGCGTGCAGGAGCCCTAGGAGGGAGCTGGCTGGACCTGATGCCTCCAGCTGCTTTGGGATGCTGCTGCACCTCATGTGGGTGTCCCACATTAGCTACATCCCATGGCCAACTAAGCTGGTGGGGCAATGCAGTGGGTCAGAGCGGGCTACACAGCCTGTGGCTCATCATGTTTCACAGTGTTCCTCAAACAAACCCTGGCTGGTGAAATCCTGCTCCCACACCAAGGCAAAACAGGGTTGGCTTTTATATTAAACAATTGCCTGTGCTTAAACCTCTGCCTGTTTATGGTAATGATGCACATAGTGAACCAAGATGAAAGGGTTAAATTACAAAAGCCAACTAAATACCAATTGTTTGTGCTTTCATTGCTAACCTCCTCCCATGTTGCTGCTCCTGCTCCTGCTCCTGAGCCTGGGAACCCACCACAGCTCCATGCTCCAAATACACAAGATGCCAGTGCCATGACAAAAGAATACAAGATGGAAGCCAAAACTTGCAAGGTTCATATGGACAGAGCAGGGCTTGACAGCCCAGAGAAATAAGGCCTGAAAACTTCTCCAAAGGTGGAGTGAGATTAAGTCACAACTTAACGTCAGAAAACACTGAAAGACCGCAAGCCCATTTGTTCTGAATGTGAGTCAAAGCAGCAGATTCTGGGAAATTCCCTGAGAAAGATCAGGAGTCTTCTGCCTGCAAGCAGCATGCCCTTGATCATTGTATATCCTGAAAAGTCAAATAGAAGACCATTATTGTCTTCAGCCCAAACTCAGCAATAAAAGCAGCAATAAATAATCCTAGATGAAGAGACAGAGAGCAAAGGGAAAGACAGGTGCATCTATGTGGACCACCTCTTCTGCCCTTCAGTCTCCTTCATTTATGAAGGACAGCATGTTCAAAGCAGTGCTGTTTTATAAAGCAGTACTTTCTAGAGAGTCTGCACTAATTGGATCATGTCTCTCCAGAGGTTTTCCAACACTGACAAGTGTTAGCATTCCTCTTAACCTTTTAATATCATAAAGCGAGAACAAGCTACAGCTCTAAAGTGAGATCAAGTAAAATATCCATGAAACTAATGGTTTCATCTAGTGCATCACAATGCATTACCAATACTGCAGTAAGTTTTCCCCTTTCTGGCTAAGAAATCACAACCAAACATCAAGGGATTTACTGAGAAACAGGACACAAGTGAAGCAGATAAGGATGAAGGGAGAGAGAATGGCAGAGCAAACTTTTAGAGTGCTGCTGACTCCTCTAGGCAGGGTATCTTGGCCCCACAGCATCCCTCAGCCAGCTGTGAGTGTGCTCTGCAGACAGGTCACAGCCTCTGTCATCCAGCACACAGCTGCAAGATCTCCTCTTATCCAGAGGCAAACTTTTAGAGCTAATCAGAATTGCCTATCTTGCAGAAATAATGAGAAAGAGTATGCCCATTCCATCAGTGAATGTCATTCTGCAGTAGCTTCATTGGTCAATCTTATCTTCAGAATTATAAATCAGAGAGATGGATGTATAGCCTGAGAAATTTTCCATTTTCCTCAAAGAAAAAAGGGCAAAACAGAGTACTCAACACTGCCTTCTTTTGGAAGCCAGAACTATAAAAACACCACCAGCAGCACTGAAGATGATTTGAGTTTACTTTGTATGGTGAGCAACTGCAGCAGAGAACATTTTGTTGGTGTTCTAGGGCCAGCCAGCTTCTCGGTAACCAATAAATTAAAATGTCCTTTCTGACAGCCACTGCACAGGCTTCTCAGCAGGGAAATGTTTGTTTGTTTTAACTGAATTTATTTCCTAGGCTCACTGGGGAAGGAGAATGTCTAGCTTTGAATGTGCTGTATAGCATGCTGGTAAATATATACTGACTGGTAGAAATGCATTATGGACAGTGGTCCTCCACTGTTTGCTGTAGGCATCTTCCAATCTACAAATATTTTGTCACCCTTCTTTCACAGTGGCTCAGAAAAGGAGAATGTTATTCCAAACCACACTGCTCTATTAAATACGAGCAAGTCTTTCTAGCAGTCAAGTTAGCTTGAGAAATCCAGTATTATCTGTGCCTATATATTTTACAGGGACTTTTTAATGTTGGATATAGGCTTTGTGTTTAGAAAAAAAAGGCATATAAACAACAACAAGAACCCCCCTCCCCTCCCGAGTTTGTAATAAAGCTATTACTCATCAATGATGTGCTAGAGCACTACTCCACAGCAGATTTTCTGAACAAGAGTACGAACAGGTCTCTGATTTTTCTTGAGTTTATAGTTATAGAATTACCAGAACGCCTGCAGCAAACAGAAAATAGTGCACTAGCTAAGAAAGTTTTTCTTGATTTAGAAAGGGATCATGGGCCACGTAGGCTCTACTGAGCTTTTTTGCAGGGTTCAGCAAAGGTGCACAATGAATGAGCAGAGCCAAGATCCACAAAGGCACTTTCACTCCGAGCAGCCCTCAGACCCTTTGGTGAACAGCAGCTCCATAGGCAAAAAGATATATATCTGCCCACTGAAACAGACCTACAGTGTTTTCAGTAAAATATATTTTAAACAGGCATAAGTTAATGTCTTTTTCAGTTTTATATTAGGGGAATCCTGCATGTCAAGTGATCAAAACATTGGATTATTCTGTGGAAACTCTGCCCTCAGTCTACATTCCAGCCAAACTGTCAGGGTCTTTAGGCAGGATTCACCTAATCTAATGCAGGCATATGGAAATTTGTTGTCTATGCATTAGCTTGTCACCTTAGGCTATCCTTCTCTTCAAGAGGCAGAAACAGACACCTTCAGAGGGAAATTCACATCAGACATACCTAAGCTAAAATTTATATATGAACCGTAAGTATGTATACACAGAATATACCAAACAAACCGTCAGAAACTAGTTACGGTCAGAGGTGAAAGCAAAGGCAGGTAACATTAGAAGGCAACAATTTTCAAGAAGATGGTGATTTTGAGTTGAGTATCTCCTTGAAACTCATAAAGCACTTGGGTCAAAATGATTTAACAACACTGCAAGGAGCTTAACCTTCTCAAGCAAAGAGCAGATAGGGAGTGACTCATCATTTAGCACCAGTCTGAATTAGATTATTCTACCATAAGCTATTAATTTCTTACCTTTGGAAAACAAACATATTCAGGTTTGCAGTTCACCATCATATTCTGCCTCCCTGTGAAACTTCACTAATAGCAATTCTAAAACAGTATTTCCCCACATGACTACAAATTGCTTTCATTGCACACTTAAATGATGTGAATTTTCCCTTTATGATGGTTCCTTTAGTTCTCATTCAGAATAAGTAGCATCTGGTGCAGTACTTAGTAGGAAACTGATGTCCTTTTTTAATGTGTACCAGAAGAGACAGATACACAAAGCATGAGGAAATAGTGATTAACTTTCTGCTGCCCATAGTCTCCCAGAGCTTAGTCGTATTTCATTTAATGGTTATACACTCAAGCAAAGATAACTGTGTATTGTTTATGTGATGACTTTGCCTCCTCTTAAACATGAGAGGAGTCACTTGAAGTTACATTCAACATAAAATGAGAGGAAGAGAACTGATTAATCACTGAAAACGGAATATGATTCCGGAAAAAAACCAAACTGTTCAGTGACTCACTATTACTTGTCATGCCTAGCCAGGAAAAGTTGGCTGGAATAAAACCAAACTGCTAAATAAGACCTAAAGCCAGATCAGCCTGAGCAAGCACTGAAGAGATATAACAACTCTGCATGGCTTTTCAGACCAGGCAGAGGCAACAGAGATGCTGCTGGCCCTCATGGAACTCTGGTCTGGTGAGAAGAGCATAAACTTCCCCATAGAAATGCCTGACCTTCAGGCTCTATTAACATTTCATGCTCTGGCAGCAGGGCCTCTGTGTCCCAACCCAGCAGCTCCACACACCGCTCACACTCAGAGGTCACTGTAGAGGTGGGGATAGACCACCTTACCAGTGTATCTAAAGAAAGTACACACCAGAACAGACATACGGTTTCAGTCTTACTCAATAAAGCCTGAAATCTCAGCCCCCAGGGGTTTTCTCTTAATGATTTCCTAACATCAATCTCTAAAAGTCTTTCTTTACTTTTTGTAGAGAGCAAAGAGTGCCTTTGTGTCTTCATGAAGAGCAGAAAATATTTACAGGAATGAACAAACGGGCCCAGGCACCTCACTGTTTCAAAATACACCCAGTACTGCACCTTACTGCACACCAGAAGCAGAGGATTAGCATCAACATTAATAGCCAACACTTTGACTCAAAGAAGTGACTGTACCAAAGTAACAGTCCTGAAAAGATACCTTTTCCTAGAATCTAAGCTAACTCAAATATCTTTATGTCACATTCCTGTGGCTGCAGAGCAAAAGAGAACATCTAGAAAGGTGAGAAATAATGAAACCAAAGGTGTTCCTGCTCATACTATACCATTTTATGTCAGCCTTCTGCAATCTCATCCAGCTGTAAAGAAAGAATAACTCAAAAATCATGGCTCATTGAATCAGTTACAGAGGAAGGAGAATGAATGGACCCTTCCCCACTCAGTCGTGACTATTTGCAGAGGAAACTGTGCTGAAATAATGATTTATCAGATACCTCCAGCTGTGCAAGATCCTGCTGTGCCTATCCACTAAAACAGGCACCACCAGCACGTAGCTGATCCAGAAAAATCCTTCCCTGATTCTCCCAACAGCATCTGCTCTCTTTGCCCTTTGTTTTCTAGACTCAGTCTAATCTCTCTTGCTTCAAGCTGGCTCGGCCTGCCCACTGGGCAACCTCTAGAAGTTGCTGTACGTGGGGACAAGTCCTGGAGCTGCTCCTCGGGCCCACACTCACCAGGCTGGGGGCTCCTGGTTGCGATGCATTCTCCCACCATGGCTCTGTCCATCTTCAGCATCTGCATTCACAATCTTCTGTGGTTAGCACAGAATATGCTCTTCTGAATGACTATTGTTGTTCCATCTGTCTTCTCTATATTTAACACGCTCTCTCTGGAAGGTTTGCTATTATATGTGCAGTTCAGGATTTGTGCAGCTGCTTCCTTTCTCTTCCACTGATTTATTTGTTATCATTTTGTGACATTCTCCTATAAACTTTTACCCACAATTTAATTTAGGCTTTAAGCTAATTATACATTCAGTTTAAGATAAGCCTTTTTTGATTACTTATGACTTTGTTCACCAGAAAACCTTCAAATGCTTGCTGGTTGAACTCTCCTGTGCCAAGGCTATTAAGCATTTCACCCCTGCCTTATCACACTGGTTTAATAGTTGACATCAGACCAAGTGTCAGCTCTCCAGTCTGTGTCAGTACAGTTCACCTACTCAGCTGACTTGTTTTCATACCTGGTTGCATGACCTGTGTTAAGCATAATTACATAATAGTTAAGAAACAGCAAAGCACAAGTGGCTTAAATGTCACAACCCCCCCAAAACAGCCGTTATTTAAAAGCTTTAAAAATGTCAGCTGGTTAGCCAAGCACAAAATTAAAAAAATAAGGCCTTTGAGTAATTTATTGCTTTACAACAGGATCTCTGCCTTTAAAGAGGTCTTCACTCACATGCATGCCTTGACTTAGGAACCTGAGCTCTCGTGGAAGGAGAACATTATATTTTGCTAAGAATATTTCATTTTGTTTTCATTATTAAATACATGTGAATAAGACAAATGTAGATACAGAACTGCATTTATATTGAATGTGTCACTGGCTCCATATAACACCCTGATAACAACACTAAAGCATTTCTACTTCTTCATTAAAATAATTATTCAAAAAAAGACTGTCTTTACTGCTAGGAGAGAGCACCTTCACTTTAACTTGAACTGGAAAGAGCAAAATCATCTGGACTGTAGCAAAGCAACTGACAGTCATTTACAGCTGTGGCTTTCAGCACAAGCCTCAATCCATGTCTGTCATTAGGAAAAGAAGCAGGATGGTTTCTGTTCACCAGAATGCCACTTGTTTCATTGCCACATGCAGCAGAAAAGCCACTGGGTTTTACGACACATGTGAAAAACAGACAGATAATTGATGAAAATAGTCTGTTAAAGAAATATTCTGCTGCCAAATGGTGTGACTAACTCAATGCTAGGAAAAAAAACCACCACAACCTGGCACACCAAGAACATTCAGTGCACACAAAGCCTAGCAAATCTTTTGAAGTGATCCAATTCCATACTCCAAACTTGGTTTGAGCTCTTGAGGTGCCCTACTAGAAGGAAAAAGTAAACATTCATACCATCACAGTACAGCAGCACAAAGAGGACAGCACAACATTGGACATGCCGAGGAGACCGGGACAATTTGTGAAACGTCAGTGCCTTTGCTGCCATTGGCCTGATTCCACCTCCAAACTCAGGACAATTCAAAGTAAAGCAAAGTAATCACAGAAAGGGCAGCCTTCGTCCGAGTCATTAAAAGCATGATTACTTCAAGCTCAGAAATCGACCTTTTCCGAATTCTAAAAAAGTGTATTTCATCATTAGAAAAGTTAAGTCTATCTCCAGCCTCAAGCAGAGAGCCTGTCTTTAAAACAGAAATGTCCTATTTCATACTGAGGAAAAAAATTGTTGTTTATTTTCAAAAAACCCTAGAGGAACATGTGATTCATTGGTTGTTTACTTAAGCAAATTTTTAAGCCGCTAGAGATTCATCTATTGCTAATTCAAAAGTTGGCACAATTAATGCAAACATTTGCTCCAAAGTAGTATAGATTAATGGGGAGGGGGGTGGGGGAAGAGAAAAAAGAAAAAAAAAATCAAAGGATCATGAAGAAGCAAATATTTTCTGACAGTCTGACACTCAACTGTCTTTATTTTTGAAGTACATTTTGCATAACTTTTGAAAGCTAACAGAAATCACCACCTTCTTGTAGGCAGCTGGTTTATGCAGAGGGATCTGAATTGGGAAATTTGTAAGGCAAGAATAAATTATTTTCTAATTTAGAAATAGTTTTATATGTGCACAATAGATTTCTGAATAGCTTGATTAATCATATAATTCCTATGAATAAAGGGGACAATGAGATATGTTTTTCAATTTCAGCCTCTGCAAAGGGTAGGTTCCATCACTGAGTTTAAAGGACCGGATTTTGGTGCTCTAGAAGTTTTAGAATCTTATCACTGTCTTATTTTATCTCATGACTTCCACTCAAAGATTCAGAGTCATCACAACAACCCCTCTGCTGCCTGTTTTGCCCACTCACAAGAATAATTCTATTTCTGTATGGGTTACAGCAAGGCCACTGAAAAGAGCACATCAAACACGCTGTCATTGGGAAGGGTCCCCCCAGCCCAGATCCACCTTCAGCACCAGGATCAGGATGTGGTGGGTCAGAGTGACATGGCCAGGACATGGCACTGACTGACCCCAGCGCAGCAAAGGCTCTCCAGTCTGACACCTACCACCTTCCCCTGTTACCCATTGTGAGTTTGAGGCTCTGCTCCTTCACTGCATGGAAAAAGCTGCCAGATGCCAAAGAAATCCTGGGTTTGGTGGTGGCTATATTGCCATTCAGGGGAGAAACAGTGGGGAGGAAGCCTTCCTCCCAGCCCCCAGAGGTGGCTGAGACATTTCAGCTCAGATCTCCAGCCTAGGTCAGGGGGACAACCAACCTAAGCAGCCGTTTGTAATTTTTCAAGAAATCTTTTTAAGCTTTTATGAAGAACGGCAAGTCTTCATAAAGACTTTATGAAGACCAACCAAGTCTAATATAAACATGCCATACAAAAAAAGTGAAGCAAGACAGCAGAGAGCAAGAAGAAAGAGTTCACAAAAAAAGACACATGAGTCAGGAAAGAACCTGAAATAAATTTGGAAGAAGTATAGCTGGCAGTGTTAGATATCAAGAAGCTTTTTCTTGAAGTATAGAAGAGGGCTCAGCCAAGGATGAAGAAAGATCATTTCAGAAAGGAATGAGAAATACAGCCACAAAGGATGGTAAAACAATTCAAGCGTTAAATGAATACTTACATGTTTACAACAGAGATGCCTAAAAATCTGTCAGATGACACTGGCTATATATCTGCTATCATGAAAGAATTCAGAAGCAGTTAAGGAAAAGCATTAAGCTAACTGGAGCAGTGGAAATGAAGGACAAGACCACTGGAGAGCCTCAGCTACGTGACAGCCCAAGCACTCTCAGAGTGAACTCACCTGTGCCGTCAGTGAACATGGCAAGGTGGCTCTTGGGGACAGTGCCCAGTGCTGGCACCACCCTCCCCACATGAAGGGGAAGCCTGATCCCTACAAGAACTGACAGCAAAGTTCTAACAGACACTAAGTTCAAAAATCCTCCCTAAAACAAAACAAAAAAAAAAGTAAAATTAAAATTACCCCCCCACACACCTTCAGTTGGTTTGATCATGCAAACAAATACCCAGGTGGGCAAGACTCATGTTGACCAGAACAGTACAATTTTGAAAGCGAAAATTCCACACAATTCAGCCTCTTCACAGTTGCAGAGTGTTTCATATGTGTTTATGCAAGCAGTGAACCTCCCCTTCAGAGGCTTAAATTCACAGTAACTCTCTTATTGCCTCCACATTTATTTTCACACTAATGGCTCAAATAATATGACTATGGTTGAGCAAATGAGGACAAAAGTTCAATAAAAAACCAACAAAAATGATTTTCAGCTCCAACAGGCTTCAAAGCTCAGATGGAAAACTGAGCTAATGTGTAGTGAATCACTCACTTAATGAATTTAGCCTCCTCCTGTTTGCTAATTGTCCAACAATGCCTGGCACTTTTCACACATGCTCCTTATTTGGAATTATTTGCAAAATATTTCTTTCAAATAATTCTGAGATTCCAGATTGCTCACAAGCAGTCCACTGTGATTACACAAGACTTAAATACACAAATAAATAAACGGGGCGATTCTTGTTAGCCTAGTGTTGTACAGCATACTTTTCCCTTCCCAGATTGGACAGTAATTAGTCTCAGAACTGGACAGGTCTGTGTCCACAGGCTGAAAGTTCAGTTTTAATGCATTCCTCTAAATGTAAATATAAAATTTGTATTTTTTTCCCCCCACACATCCTCTATAAAAGTCATTTAACAAATAGCTGACAAAGGACATATATACAAAGTGTTGGGGTATTTTTTAAAAAAAAACCACAAACTGATTTCAACTACTTATATCTATTCACATTTTAAATGAGTATCTTGGACTGCACAGTTCACCATGGCAGTGTCCTGAAGGTTGACTACTGAAAATACAGGTGGCTTCACTGTTTTCCCCACCCAAGCAGCCACAGGATTGTTACCGGGAATGCAGCCACCTTGACCACGGCTATTACTACATTGAAGGCTTATGTATTAATAACTTTACAGTCTTCTTTCATATACAATAATTGATATTTACACAAAGAGTATCACAGCAAAGGTAAGAATCCCTCACCTCCAGATGAAAGGCTCCATCCCAGAAAGCCTGCAAATATTTCAACAGACTACATAAAGTAGAACTGTATGGAGGCTAAGAGAAGCCCACCAGAAAGCAAACTGATGCTGTGGACCCTTGATTCATCAGTCACACTGAAAGCTGCCCCCATCAACATAACTTTGGAATGCAATCCTGTTGAACAGGTATCTCTCTTCTTTCCCTTTGCATAGGTTAAAACAATGAGATTAAGCAGAAAGAAGGGTGGGGGGAGAGGAAGAAGATGTGAACCAGAAGATGACATCAAGAAAAACATTTGTTAAACAATGCAGGTTTCAGCCTGAAGGATTCCCACATATATCACAAAATTACTCCTGAAAAGACCTCTTAGTCTTCGGAGAGAAGGATAAAGGTGTTTCATGTAATCCTCAGATTCAAAGGGCAACTAAATATTTGTTTTGTCATTGTAAGGCATTTATGTATAAGATTCTTTATGTTGTAGATCTAATCACATTTACAGTAGTCCATGGGAAAAACTAACTTGGAATTCCAGGCATGTCTCTACAAACAATATCTGTGGCAGCTCACTCCAACTCATACATTATTTTTATTCCCACAGTGCCCTCTCCTTAGTGCTAAGTTAGATTTATATTTATTTTTTTTAAAAGGAGTATTCCTATTCTGTAATTTCAGCCTTCTTATTTCTGACAGAAAGGAGGCAGAAGGGGGCTGCGTTTGCTGAGAATATGAGACTCAAGTTAGGCACAATGCTGCTAAATTACAATCTGCTTTGTCAAATATCTCAGCATCCTCAGCTGATCATGTTTTAAATAGGACTGGCTCCTTTTAAACAAATCACTTGAAAGCCTGGTTCAGAGTTATTTAAAGTGGTTGGTATTTTATGACACCATGAATGCTGCACAATGCAACTGCTGAGCTTTAAAAACACAGAAACTAGAAAGTGGGTACAAGAAACTACCATCTGTCCCTCTAAACAATTATCGTCCTGCCATCTGTCTATACACTAGATAATGTTTATGCTGTCGGTAATATTTGATTGAAAAAGCTCTCTCTATGGATACTAAGAAGAGGAAGCCATTTTAAGAAAAACAAAAATATATTGCTGATCATTCAAGTTTCTCTTTTCCACCAGAAAACTTACCATTGCACTGTACTCTACTGTTAGACAAAACATGAAGGGTACATAGCAATGATATTGGTCCCCTTAATACTGAGAAGCTACTTCTCCACAATTATTCTATTCTTTATGAAGTCCTTACTATATTTAATATAAAAGGCACATGAAAAGCCTAAAACTAAACTCAAACCATGTACAGGATGAGGAAAAGCATCTTTGAAATTTGCTTTGGACTTTTCTTCCCCACTTTTGTTTTTCCCAGATGATGAGTTTAAGCCCTTCGGTGAACGGGGTGGCTGGTCCCACATTATCCAAACCAAAGAGGGATTTAGACCCCAACACAGGCTGGACAGAAAGCAGGAGTTCCCTTGCAGATCCATAAACTACTGATGCTCCTGCTCCCCAGCATGTTTCAGCTAGTCCAGAAGGGCAGTTACATGGACATTGCTGCCAAAAGAACTTCCATGAATGACACCCTCAAGAAGTCTCTTGCCAGATCATCAGTTCCTCCCACAACTTCAGGTTCTGCCCTGTACATGCAAACTTTGAGATGGAGGGCTGTGTAGGAACACACTGCTGGGTGTTACACAACAAAGCCTCTAATATAATCTTGAATTTGAGGATGTCAGAGTTACCCTTTGATCAGGTCATTAGTATCTTTACTGTAATTATGATTATTAGTGCTACCGCACACTTACAAGGTCCACCCCTGCAACCTGGATCACCCAAGACCTTCCACCAAGACTCAAAAGCATAATGAAGGGCTACATTTGTTTTCAGGCTGTTGCAATTCCTACATATCTGGCTCCTGTGGAGCCAAATGAGTGCAGCAGCAGCCACAATAACTGAACCAGCATCTGTTTAGAGTCTAAGCAAAGTGATAATGAGATTTGTAAAATCTGCTGAATGTTTTATTAAATAAATCAGCCACACTTTGTGTTGGGGATGAAGAAAAGATGCAGGATTACAGGATTCATGAAGAGGTTAACACTCTGGTTTTTCTCATTCTATAAAAATTAAATCCTGTAAAGAGTCGGGGTGGGGAGGGCAGAAGTTTCATGATCTAATTCTGATCCTTTATTATATAAACAAGTAACCAAAAGATTTCAATTTGGCAATTTTCTAATGAGTAAAGGTCCAGTGACAGACCAAACACTTTTTAAGTCAAGGACAGATGAAAGGCAGGGACAGCTCCAGGTATGGGAGCATAGGTGTTATTTGAACTTTTTGGGGGGAGTTATACATTTGGGTGAGGGTGGCTGTGCTCGTTTTCAATGAGCATCATGTTTCATACAAAAATTTAAGAGACTTAATAGTACTGCAACAGAATAGGGGGAAAAAATCTCCTAAATACTCTTCATACTGAGAATGGGAGTAAGGCGATAATGCATTAAAAGACAAATTGTTCATTTCTCCTGCAGCAGCAGCAGCCACCATTATGGTGAAGGAGCCCAGGCAGCTTATGTGGAGCGTGCTCTGGAACACACAGAAAACCCTCAGTTAGAAAACACATAGTTATTAATGAAAAGCTGAACAAGCACAGCTGTATTTCTGAATGGGCTGGAGTGTAGCAGATATTCCCTGGAATCTTATGACCAAAACACAAAATTTGTCCGAACCTGGAAATGCAGAAAACATGAATGTAGACAATGTTCAGGGAGGGGGAGAGAAGAAGAGAACAGGACACAGCATAAGAAGGGCACATAGCAGCTGGATTTCCTGAGGCATGTATTTTATTCATAAGTGTAAGCTGGTGAATAATTCACATGCAACAGCATGTAGCAGAAGCCAGTTAGAGAACCCTACCGGGGTTATTCCTGGCCTTGGCTTTGGCAGCTGTTGCACTGAGTTACTCCAACTCTGTCTTTTTGCAAACATTTTTCCAGTAGAACTCAAAGCAGAGAGCTCAGCTATTTTTATTCTAGATCTGCAGTGATGATACTCTTTGGGAGAGTTACTGGGAAAAAACAATTCAGTGTAGCAAAGAAACCTCTTCCACCACTTTTCAACCAAATGTCTTAAAAAAGCATGAGCATATTTTATCAGAAAGACATTCACCAGCAGGCTCCAACCGCTTTGCTTTCATGGAGCTGAAAACTGACCAAGCAAGCCAACAAAACTGCTGGAGCCAACCAGTGTGCCTGAACAAATGGGTCTAATCTGCACCCTCATGCTGAACTGACCTGGAGAAAATCACATACTTATCTGAAGCTGGGTGAAGAGGCTCAGTCTCTAGAGCTCTCTGGATCAATGCAGGAGAACATCCGTGCCTAACCACGGTGCTGCACAGCAAGCTCCCCTCACCAAAGGCATGGAGGTCTATCCGAGAGCCCAGCAAAGGCACTGACTCTCAGGTACAAGCCTTTGCAGTACAACAAGCACCAATGTCTAAACTTGCCAAAAGTTTTCAGGGAAAAGACAGGATTATAACACACAAAGTATGTGGTGGTAGTGCCTCTGCAATATATTTAAGAAGCAGGACTGGGCAAGAAACTGCACAAGAGCAGATGAAGAGAGGAATGAGAATGTGTGAGAGAAACAGCTCTGCAGGCACTCAGGTCAATGAAGAAGGAGGGGAAGGAGATGCTGCAGGTGCTGTAGAAGCCCAGAAGAGAAGGGGGCTAATGTCTCAAACACTGGTAAGCTGGATGGCTGTGGAGCCATCCACGGATTGTTGGCAATAACACGCTCTGAGAAAAAACAGGATGTGGCTGCAGAAAGGGGCCATATGGAGGTAGCACAGCCTTTTCGTGGGACAAACATCCTTGTTTTGGCTCCTGAAGTTTAGCACAACACAGCACAGTGCAAGCACAGGAGTGAAGTCAAGAAACAGGCATGGACTCTTGACCAAAGGCCAACCCAGTAGAGGGGGAATCAAGACCACCAAAGACCCCTGAAGCCTTCCAACCAATTTCTAGAAAGGTCTAGAACAAACTGAGCATGATAACTAATTTGCGTAGAAAGTAAGAAACTTATCTCCAGGGAGGGAAAAGCTTTTCTATAAAAAGGTACACCCACAAAGCCTGAGTGCACATCCCCAGGACCCTGGACACCCTATCAGCTGGATGGATGATGGAGCTGCGGCTGGTCTTTCTTCCTGTCTAATTTCTCTCTTCTTCACTCTACCTCAAGGTGAAAAAGTTTTATCTTAAGATAAATGACCTTACATTTGGACATAGACCCAGGGAAGGTCACTTCAGAGCTTGCTTTCTTTTCTCACGTGTTAGAAAACAACAGCAGTATTTACTGCTGCCAAAGGTAAAGTCCTGTAAGATTAACCAGGGTCAGTGCTCAGTGTCAAGGTGGTACTTCAATTAAGAGATCCCATGGAGACTAAAGTTAAGAGTAACTCCCTGGATTCTAAGTAGCCATGAAAAGAACACAGTTCTGCAAGCAGATGTGTATGCACACAGCCCACAGCAGGTACCCCTTTCCCAGGGATGTTAAACAACTCTTTTCTAAGTAATGCTCAGAGAGGAAGTTCAGGGACACAACCACACCAGTGCCTCTGTCCGGTGCTGCAACAAGCCGAGGAGCCTTTGTCTGATTAGATGATTCTGACAGCTTCCATAGAAGCGTTGCATTATGAAACCCAACGAGAAGTTCCAGGACTAGTGAAGCAGTCAGACTTACATCACACAACTCCTAGGTTACAAACAGCTGAGAACTGACAAATGCCATGACTTAAGCTGGAGTGTCTCTTGGAATGCCATTTTCCAAAACTCACAGATCCAACTCAGTTACAACCCCACCATGGCAAGCAGCGAGTGCCCCAGGGCACAGGACTTCAGGCACCTTGCTGAGCTCCCTGCAGGCAGCGATAACTACACCTGAAACACCTAAGAGCTTCACCTGGGACACTATATTTGCCTTCAAACTTCACTGAAACTTCTAGTGTATCTAATCACAAGTGAGTTCAAACCTTAGACTATAGCAAGAAAATAAAATACAAATTATTCCATGTTTAAAATATAGTGGAAGATTAAAGTGTTAAAATGAGGATAAAGAACACTTGTAGATAGCTCAATTTAAGCTTTTTTTGCATCACTAAATGCAAATTAATCACACTGGACATTTTCTGATAAGAAGAGCAAATCATATCTTAGTTCAACTGAAACACTTTTTCTATATCTTGAGTATTAATTCACTAGCTCATTTCTGGTATTTACCCTTTAGGCCACAACCTATCAATTTATTCTTCATCCAGACTGTAAGGCAATAAAAGAAAGAAGGATTTATACAAATAAACTCTGTCCGATCTCATATCACAGCACAGTTCTCCAAGTTCCACACACCTTCCTTACATATGGCACTTATCTCACACCACCACAAGTAAGCACACAGTGTGGTGGATAAACTTTTATAAGAAGATTATAAAATCTTAACATTTTGTCTTAGTGAAAATAACAGTGAAATTTGCTGCAAAGGTCCAGTGAGCAGAGCATTGCTCTTCCTCATCACTCTGGGACTGAGACAGACTTCTAAGTTCTGTGACCCTTCTCACAGCTCCCAGATTTCCTTCATACCCATGCCTCTAATTCTTCTTGAGTGGAAAACTAATCAAGACAAGAAAAGGGCAGCTTGATAACAGAAAGGGATTAGACCAAGCTAATAGCACAACTAGAGGGCAAGATAAAACCAGGCTCTCTGGTATGGAAACAGGAAGAGAAAAGAGATAAAGAATGTTTTTCATCTGATCCTTGTCTTTAGACAGTATTTTGAAAATCTCTTGGAAATGAAAGGAAGCTCAGGAATAATGACAACAGCTGTAGGAATGCTGGTCTGTTGAGCCTGAGACAGCAGGCCACATACCACAGCACTTCACACGTGAAAGTCCCCGTGCAGCACTGACAGAAAGAGCTAGAGATCTTTATTTCAGTTTAGCATCACTGCCAGCAGGACATTCACTCTACCTAGGAACCTTCACTATAACTCTTCCCCAGCCAGAGAAATCAGCTCCCAGAATGCATGACTACAAAAGGCAGTCCTCAGTGTGGTTTGTGAGGAGTCCTAAGTAATCTGTTTCAAGAATCTTGTTTCGTTGCTCAAGTGCGAGTAGCCAACGTGATTGCCATTCGCAATTACGGTCTGAGCCAGCAGTGTGCCCCTGTGGCCAAGAAGAGCAATGGCATCCTGGGGTGCATTAGGAAGAACATTACCAGTAGATCGAGGGAGGTGATGCTGTCCCTCTACTCAGCCCTAGAGAGGCACATCTGGAGTGCTGTGTCCAGTTCTGGGCTCTCCAGTATAAGGGAGACATGAGATAATGGAGTGGGTCCAGCAGATGCTACAAAGATTATTATGGACTGGAGCATCTCTCTTAGGAGGAAAGCATTAGCCATCAGTTTTACATCTTAACAACAAAATGGTACAATGTGATAGGAGAGTGTGGAATGAAAGGGAAGGTCTCCTTTGATGCTTTCTCATAACCATAAACGCCTAGATAGTCCTGAAACAGGAGACTGGTTTTGGTTTTTAGTTTGTTTTTTGGGGTTTTTTTTTCCTCTCGCAGACATTTGTGCTAGAAAACATGAAGTATTCAGGAGGGATGTAAAGCAGCAGGGAGGCTCCTTATTCCAATCTGTCCCTGCATGGACTGAGGTCAGCCAGCAGCTCGTGGGAAGCACTTAGGTTCCCCCCATAAAGGTCATCTTTATCACCTCTCCTGCCCAGCAACCAGTAGGGACAACTCACTAGGGTCTTCTGTGCACTTCTATAGGTACAGATTGCAGTAATGGATCTGCAGGACACCTTGTATCTCCTAGATAACCATCCAGATCCCAAAACATTCCACCTGTGCAATTCACTCGTAAATGAAAACAGAAGGGGACTCAGACAAGTACCAGAAATTTTCCCCTCCCTCTCCTTTGTCACACCATGCTAATTATGCAATTCAGATAAGCAAAGGATTTTATGATGTTGTATTAGGAGGGATTTAAACTCCTATTTTTTTTTTTTATTCCAATCTCTCACAGAAGTAGAAAATGAAAAATCAAAAAGCCAAAGTTATTTTAAGAATTCATAAGTTATTGCACTCTACTGCCCAGTACAATGAACTATTCTCATTTTATGTCAGTTGTTAATAAGACTTTAACATAATATAGCAAGTCAGCATGATTAAAAATACACCATAAAGGACATTGACCTCTAAAAATAGTTATTAAAAAAAATGGACAAAGTCAATCTGAAAATAGAGAAAAAGGAAGAGAAGCAAAATAGATAAAGTAGGGCAAATCATACTGAATCCCAGGAATGAGTGCATTATTTCAAGTTCATAAAATATTTTTAAATAAATGTATAACCAAAGCATGCAATAGCATATTAACCCTGCCAGACTACGCATACCCAATCACTTATTTTAAACTATAAACAGCAGAGGTTCCAGCTCTCTTTTTAGAGATCCTCACAATAGGTTCAGTCGTGCAAGATAGTGAGAACTCTGCCATAACAAATAAAGATTCTATGTCCATTACAGATATGAGTAGCCTTGCCCACTGATTTCAGCCTTTCAACTTCACACAATAAAAGAAACCTCCCTGCAGCTTCACTCGGATAACTCAAACTAGCTCTGAGCTTGCACCATGAAAACTGATTTCATTAGAAGAAAACCCAAGTCCATTTTTCCTGAAGTTCAGTGGACACCCAAGTTGTCTCCTGCTTCAGTGCCAGAGCACCCAGCAACTGGAATGTTCACACACAATATAAATGCACTATTTCCCCTATTACTTGTGACTGCTATCCTAGCACATATAGCTAAATGCAGTGTGAGTATTCCATGCAAGGATTTTTAGGAGAGTGATGATATACTACTCAAGTTTAAATTTAGCTGCTTGCTGACCCAAGAAACTAACACCTTGTTTAAGAAAACCAAGTGTTAAAAACCATTTTTAAGGAATGAATTCCCCTTTTCTCCAAGGTGGAGATGCTGCAGATTTTAAGTGGTAACAGGTAATATCACTTAGATTATTACAAGATTTTCTCCAAATCCTACCAGGAAACACAAATGAGAGAAATTTTGTTGTTTCATGGATTTGTTCAGCACCTCCTTCTCATGGTACTTCAACACAACCAAATTTATGCTGGCCAGGCAATGCAAGCCCAGGTTCACAAAGTTCCTAGAATTCTACGATAACAGCATCCTATGACAACAGATCCCTATGAATCTCCAGAAGACTATAAGGCATTATTTGTTTAAAGCGTCGTAGGGAATAAAGCCATAAGACTTAATAATCAAAACAAGGTTCAAGGAAAGGAAGACTAGTGTAAGTTATGCTGATATATTGGTAGTTGAGATGTGCTATTGATAACAGCAAAGAAAAGCTAGAAGCACAGAAATTATCATTGCAGAGTGCAGGCATGATTTTCGTTCACTTGAACTGTAAAGCAGAGGTGGATATTCTCTGTGTTGTCCAAAATATGAGGGGCTAGGGAATGGTTGTTGCCAATTTAAATATGCAGCTAAAATAGACAACTAAAAATATGCAGAAATATCTGAAAGCACATCATACCTAATGGTCAGAAAGTGATACTAGGTTTAACACTATTCCATTCTAAGATTTCAGAGGAAATACTGGAACATACTCTTCTTCAGAATACATCTGTACAAATTCCAAAACTATTAGGAAAATCAATTTTTTTATTATTCTTTGGAATTCATGTACTAAAAGACACAGTCTAAATCTATCTGGACTCATCCTGTTTTAAAAAAAAACCTTATTCAACTTACAGCTGTGAACATTTCCATGAAATGTGTATTTCTTTTATGGCTTCCTTCCTGAAAGCAAGTCACTTGAATCTGAAGTTTAAAGAGTTTTTGGTTCATAGTGATTAAAACCAGCAAGAACAGTGAAAATGTTTGACTGCCAAGTTTGTGCAATTTTCTTTCAAAATCCTTAGGTATCCAAGTTGGAAGGATTTAATTTTCACCAGTGCCAAAGAGCCACTTACAGTCTTTCTCTGTGACATAGCTCAGCTCTGCTGGGGGGAGAAAGGAGCTGAGAAGAGGGCAGTTAAAATTCTTCCAGTGCAGATCCCTCAATGCACATTCATTGATTCCCTCCTACAAGCAACTGTTTCATGTACATAATGAAATTTAATAAACCAACATTTTGGACAGCTCCAGTGAGACTCTAACCCCTGTAAAATTGCCAGTGTGAGATCACATGCCCTCTTAAGAGTCCAGTGAGCATTTCAATAACTCACCTACCTAGAATATTAAAAATTACCCCTATGTGATACAGGAACACATTCAAGTGGACATACAGACGTCCATTGACTGTAATGGACAAAGTGTGCAACAAAAAAAGAAGCCCAAACAGTACACACTGTCCCCCCTATTTATTTTAGCATCCAAAAAAAAAGGTTAAGCTTTGGAATGATCTTATTGAATCTTGTAAATGTTACTTTTGCCTCAATGGTGTAAACCTCATTTTCTCTTCACTACTGCTATGGATCTCTTCAGTGGATTGAAGTCCAGCCATACAAACCGAGCCAACAGCATTGGTGCAGATGCTGATAGGTCTGGCAAGATCTTGTCACCTTTGCAGAGTGAAACAGTCTGGACTTAGGTCAGTGAGTATGTTACTATTTGAGGAACTATCTTAGAAGGCCATATGTCAGTAGAAAATTGAACAGTCTCTAGCTGGGTGAATTTCTTGAACAAAATGACCTAGTTACAGTATTTATAATTTGTGCACTATGACTTGATCCAAAGCCCATTCAAAGTCATCAGAAAGGTATTCATTGACCTGAGCAGATTTCAGATCAGGTATTAATTGATATAGTAAGTTTGATTTTTCTCCCAGGCCAACAAACAGCAAATATGCACCTCTGCCATTACTCTAATCTTTGCTTAAAAACAGAATCTAACTGCTTCAACATCAGAGGCTGGAAACAGATTTGTTCACTTCTGTGTGTAACATGGCAAATATTTTCATCTTCACAATTACAAGCTACCAGAAATTTCACCAAAATGGGGAGGTTAATTAAGATATCTTCATGCAAAAATTCTTCCTATTAGATCCTTGAGAAAATGTATTTGGTTTATATGATGCATCTCAGGGTTTGGATATTAACAGTGGGTAGGTAATGTGATTGAGCAATTAGCAAGGGTATCAAAAGGTTTGTGGATTAAACAATGCTATGTTACCAGCAACTACTTTAAATACTTCAACTTTCGGGAGACCTCTGATAAGGACATAGTGTTTACCCAGTGGGCCTGATAAGATCAGTCCACCATCAAGACCACACATGGGCTGGATAGATTTGCTGGCCAAGGGATGGTTCAATCAGCACAGCAAGAGAGAACCCAGAAATGGCTCCTCTCCTGCATCAAAAAGTCTCTGCACTGATGGAGTCAGGCTGCCACAGTGTACAGAGAAAAGCAGCTTAGTTAAGCAAGCAGAAGACACAAGGAAAAAGAAAGGAAAGGAAATAAAATGGCTCCTGCTGTTACCTGTGGAGCTGCAGGCTTACACACCGCCCTTCACCTCTTCCAGATCATCAGCTTATGCCAAAACAAACACAATCCCAGTCACCATGGTGTCAGCAGAAATAAAGAGAACAGCCTGTTCTGCAACCAACACTTAACATGATGATTAACTGCTGTAATTACAAACCACCATCTTAAGCAAGAAGGCTGGTTTTTTTAAATAAATTACGGGAACTTCTCATTGTACTTGGTGACAGTCCCCTCATGGGGGTCAAAAAGCCCCAGGAGATGTAGACATCCTGCCATGTTTGCTTACACAGGGATAGAGCCCTTGCTCACAGGAGCAGTCATGTGAAAGAAAAGTTAATGCATTCTTTCAGATCAATAAAGGCATCACTTAGGAATGATTCAGAGTTCAGGACTAAATAAGTTCAAGTTGCTGATATGAAAGGCAAAACTAACATGAGGTAAAAGATATATAAGTATGTGGATATATTTCCCCCCACCATTATTTCATCACTTTCTTATAATATGGGACACTTTAGGACCCTCTGCACAAAAAGGAAAGATTTGCCTCAAAAGATTGTTGGCATTTTCAGGAATATAAGCATATGTATGTGCACAAACATAATATTCTTACAAAATTCTTAGCAAATTGATGCAGCTATAAAAGAAAAAGTGAGATCTTGGTTATCATCATTGTTACTCTAATCAAAATTTTCATATCCACTCCCACCCCCCAATACAACAGTGGAAAGAAGTTTCTGTTTATTTTTTTAATGCAGGCTTACATGCCCCCTGGCTATTGGAATACAAACACAAAAGCAGATGCAGTGTTAATTTAATTCTGTAGCAAGTTTTCAGTGGTGCAGGAGCAACATCAAAGACAGTCTAAGAATATCAAATTAAAGCCATCCATCATTCTTCTTGCACCACGTTGTCCAAAAGGCTTAACCAATATCAATGAGGATTTGACTGTCACCAGCAAGTGCAAGCATTGGTACCGCAGGCCTAAAATTAGACTAGATTTGAGTAAATTGAATGATTATTAGACGGGGGACATTAACACAAGCTTCAGTCCAGCAAATTTAAAGCCTGTAATCAATCTTCACCAGGTAATCAACACCCATTTGTCACTGAAAATATTGATGCTCAGTTAGATTACAGGAGAATACTCAAAAGCTCCTAACTTCATTAACATGAAAGTACTAAGCACACTGAGTCTAATCCAGGACAGCAGCTACCCTGGCTACATACTTGGTCTGTCATTTCACCTGCAAGCCTCAGCTTTCCCAGATGTCTAATGTATGATATGATATACCTGCCTTTTGTGGAAAGCTGAGTGTCACGACTCTGAAGCTGCAACCTGCACTTCCTGCACATCTCCGTTTTTGTAAAAGCATAGACAACTTTTCAGAAAAGTTTTCTAGATTGGTAGAGACTATTAAGAGCAATTAACACCTCAGAAGTATTAACAGGCTTGAATACTTGATGCCACTCAAGGAAAACAGTATTATCCTTTCTTTGCCATAGCCCAAAGTCTGCACTAAATTGCACACCTGTCATTACACTTGGTGACCCTTCATGTCAGAGACATAGCCCATCAAAACACTGCACGCTAACCCCATCATGCAAGGCGTACCCAAGTATTTTCTACAAACCTCCTGCTAGTTTCCCAGCCTGTGAGTGAAGAAAGTCAAGACAGGCTTCAGAACACCCTGTGCAACAGCCTGACCTGCTGTCACAAGTGTGGAGCAGGACCTGGTGCCAAGGGATAGCCCTGGAAACAGGAGCTAACTGCTTCAGAGTCAAGGGCATCCTTCAGGGCACAGCCATGGGGGAAAACACTGGGGACATATTGTTAAAAAAGGAGGGGGGGGGGGAGAAATAAATGGATCATCAACTACTCTGCTGGGCTGCCATGCCCCAGTGCTGGCCCTGGGGCTGCAGGGACCTCTCTAGGAGAGCTGAGGGGTGTCCTCTCTGGACAGGACTGGTTCCAGCTGGGTGGAAGGTGGTGTGGATTCAGCCAAAGTGTATTTAATAAAGCCAAAGTGCTGCTGGTTACCAAAGGGGAGAGTGTGAGGAAAGCCTTGAGCACCAAGGGCTGGGGAGGAGAAGGTGGGAGGCCCCAGCAGACACTGCCATACTAAAACTCTAGTTTTTACTGGCAATAAATTTATTTAATTTGCTTCAAGGCAGGTATGTTTTGCCTGTAGCAATAATTGGTAAGTGATCTCCCTGCCTTTATCTCAAACTGCAAGCTTTCTCCTTTGATTTTGTCCCCTATCCTGCTGGGGTGGGGTCAGGTGATGGGTGTCATCTGGGTGGGTGTCTGGCAGCTACACAGGGTCAGCCAAACCAGCACCATCTTGCAAAAATCCCACACCTTTTGCCCGAGATGTAGAATCTGAAAGCAAGAGAGAACTACAATGGAAGGAAGAATACACTCCAATTACTCGCCATCATCCAGAGAGGGACTTCAGAACCATTTCAAAAGGTTTGATTAAATGAAACTACAACTCCAGAAACAAGGCAAAACCACTCATACAACTAGGATGTTTCAAAAAAACCCACCAAAACCCCCACACCAATACAGACTACAGAGAGAAATTCTTCAGCCTTTGACACTGGGGAAAAAAATAAAGTTATGATACCATGTATTTATCAAACACTGAAGTAACTGGGAATACAGTGCACATAGCCAATGCAAAGCTAAGAGCAATCACAATTTAAATTTCACTTATATTTGGAGTTGGCTGAGCTATACCACTGCACAAATCACAATTGTCACAGTGGCTGCAAAAGCAACATTTCATCAGATAAGCCTACCATCTTCAACAGAAAGAAGAGGGATTATAAAAATCAATTTTCCGCTCATTAAAGAAAAAGTAAGGATCACCAAAAATCTCTAACTACCATAGTGCTTTCAGTAATTTATACAACAATTTCTCAGTCTTTCACGGTGGACTGTCACATATAAGACAGTGTGCAAATGAAGAACACAAAAATAATTCAAGCAACGCTTCTGAGAACAAAACTGTTGCAGAAAAAAAAAATCTCACAACATTTCCTGGAAAGAAATGTGAAAATTCAGACAAAAAACCATAGGTGGTTGCTACAGAAACAGCCAGAGTGTATCACAGTATCATCCACAGTTATTCATACAGATCACTTAACTAAGACAGCAAATTAAATAGAACTCCTTCTCCCCAAGAGAACAAAAATTATACATTGCAGTAAAACAGAATCTTTGTGTACTGCCAACAATACATTAGTTCCTCTTTTAAATGAGAAAACAATTATAGACTTGGCTGAGAAGTAAACTTTTTCCCCCTCTGTGGTTCCTAATACTTCAAATCCTGGAAACATTTATACGATTTTCATAAATGTTTGTCAGTAGACAGCTGAAAAACAGTAAAGCTCTTTTAGAAATATTTGAAACATAAAAGTGCAACTAAATCAAATTATTTAAACTTCTGTAAATACCATAGCCATAATTCCAACAGCATTTTTCAGAGACATCTCTAACTGCAAGTAAACACAAAATCAGTATGAACAGTTGCTACTCAGTTCATATTCTTGATGGTATAATGAATTGTGGTACAGGTAAATCATCAATTTGGAAGATTAGAAACACTTTCAGTAATTTTTCCTTAGAGAACATACTGCGTTTGATCAGTTTGAACGCATAAAGAGCTGAGGCACGTCCCCAAAGGGTGATTATTTCTTCATCCTACTATCCTTACTTCTATATCTACAGCAAAAAGCCCAAAGATTTTCTGAGTGATAGGAATTATTTTTGAACACTGCAAAGAAGGACTACAGAGAGAATTTTTCTATGATTTAGATTATAGCAATTACTTTTATTTTCCTTCATAATATAATTCAGTGACCTTCTTCTAATGAAATACAAAGTGTTGACTTTCCAGAGACTGTAAGCAATCCTGAAGAGCCGCAGCTTGCAACAACTACAGGAGGATCATTTGCACAAGGATTACTGTGCAGAACCACAATTGTGCTCCCAAAGTCTTACACTGGAACAAATTCCAGTTCTCAATCTTAAGACATATAGAATTTAGACATACAGGATTTAAAATTTTCAGTCTACATTAAATTCAGGAAAAGCTTTTCCTTTGTATACAGTTAAAAAAACCCCTTCTGCTGTGTTGATTCTTTAAGGAAGAACTTTGACCTTAGTTCATTTCAGTTGTACCTACACAGAACTCTGTGAATTGATCGAAAAAGTGAAGTCATTCAAAAACATATTAAGTGACTCTTTCAATAATAAGTTTAAATTTACTGCAGTTGAATACAAAGGTACACAAGACAAAAATGTATTATGTGCCACTGGGCAGTAATGAGGAGGTCTTGCTCTGTACGACTACCTGAAGGGAGGCTGCAGCAAAGTCGGGGTTGGTCTCTTTTCCCACCTAACAAGTGCTAGGACAAGAGGAAATGGCCTCAAGTTCCACCAGGGGAGGTTTGGTTTGGATACCAGGAAAAATTTCTTCACTGGAACAGGCTGGCCAGGAAAAGTGGTGCAGCCACCATCCCTGGAGGCATTTAAAGCAGTGTAGATGTGGTACTTCGGGGTGTAGTTTATTAATGGCTGGACTTGATGATCTTAGAGGTATTTTCCAACCTAAATGATTCTATGATGAAATTTCCCTAAAACACCCCAAAATATGATACTGTCTCCCATACTTTTCATGTGGTTGGGTCTTTCCCCAAGAAAAATTATCAACTACTACATAATAATACTTCAAATTCAGTGGAAATAAGATTTATGCCCAATACAAATCTAATATTGGTCTTTGTGGTCAGTACTCATAATATCAATAGTAATTAACCCATAAAAGGCTTCAGGCTTTCCAATGTCACATTAAAGCCAGGTCACAGTCTGATATAGGACATGAAAGAAAACCTAATTACAGTCTAACATATTTAAACAATACCAGACATTAAATGCCTATTCTTTTTCTTATCCTCTTTCTGCCTTCATCTAAAGATTACAGTACAAGGCTCAGACCTCAACAGAACAGAGGGGAAACCCTTTCTTTAGCCCTGGCATTCCAACATAAAAATTTCAATGGACAAACCCCTGCAGTGGACGGAATCAGCAAGCTCTTAGAGCTACTTTGAACGTGTATGTTTAACTGGACATCAGAGAATTCATTTGGCACAAACCTTGGCTAGGGCTCAGACTGTACTGACAGCCTCTGGCTGGAGGGTCTTGCTGCACCAAATTAGGGCACCTCGAAGCCTTCTCAGGAGCTGCCACTCACCTTGTTCCACGACTGGATGGATGGCACAGAGCAGATGAGAACAGGTGGACTGATATTTCATCTTCCTGAAGCAACATATTTCCCTCAAGGACTCCCCTATTATTTTTGCCTTGGCCCTCAGGCTCTGCGCTCACTTTTTGAGTTTTCCATCCCGGCCCATCGTGGCTTGCCAGGCTGACAGGACCATGAAAACGGTATCTGTCCCCTGCTTCTCTGAGCAGGCTGATACTGAGAAGGGACAGGGGTAAAGGATGGCTAGAGCTTTATCATAAAGAAGGAGACAAGAGACCAGTATACAAAGAACGAAAAACAACTCACAACTGAACCTTTATCACTTATTCATCATCCCTCCAAGATGTAACAAAGCAGAAACTGTAGCCAAGTTCCCTTAATGTCTTCAAAATGTGATTATCTGTGGGAAACACCATTACCTGAAATTGCTTAATATATATTTTATTTCCCAAGATTCCAGAGAAAATAATGATAATGCATTTGTACTAATAGGAAAAAAAATTGGGCACATCTTTCTGGTCCTCATAGCCAAACAACATTTGGCAAAGAACTGCATGGTTCTGAAAGCAAGTCCTGATGTATTGTATTGAATACATCTCACTGTGTGTGAGCATTAATTATTTTCAGAGGTGAAGTGATTCCCATTTAAGCACAGGAAGACCTTTTTCCCTAAGAGTAGACAGTAGGTGATACCTGATACAAGAATTTGAAAGATTTGCTCAGAATGATGATCTCTGGCTCTGGGGATTAGCTCATTTTATCTACCAGTGCAGCTAGATAATTCTGCTGGTAAAGAAGGGTATAATGCCACTTCTGCTGAGGATTTACATGTTCATCTGAATGATGTTAGAGTCTGGCTTCTCTGTTCTTCTGTTCGTAATATTCTTGTCAGATTTAGCACCAAGGACCAATACAAAAAAATACTACTAACTATTTCACTTAAAAGAACAGTGATATACAGTAACTACCACGAGCAAAATAAAGTTATAACTGCAAGAAAGAAAAGCAGAGCATTGGCTGACCCAGCGTTACTGTTCCTTACAATCATTAATCAGTGGCCCAGAATAAAATCACAGAAAATATATGTTATCTGTTCAGAGGAGCAAATGGCACAAAGAAAATCTTCCTTGAGATAGCCCACCCTTCCAGTTAGTGAGAGATTGAGTGACGCCAACCACTTTAGAGCGCTACAGTTCCTCCACCCATCCTGCAGGACCCCTGGTCTCTGTGAAGAGGGAACCTGAAGTGCACAGCTTAAAAGGGAGCTCAATTATACTCCTTTCCTGGTCCCCAAACTTGATGTTAGAGAAATCATGACCCCTCAGATCACAAGTGGCAGACACCAGGCATGGTTGGCATGTACTGCTGACAACTGCACACCTTCACCTCCCACAGAACAACACTCTGCTCCAACATCCAGCTGTCAAATACAACTTCCCTCTGCATCTTGTTCCTCCACAAAAGAAGTCAGTAAACAGAGTTTATCCCATACAACTGAAGCCAGCTGCACTCTGAACTCAGAGACATCTGTCCAGACCAAGTGCCAACCACCCAGCAGATGCAAAAAACTAATTTCGCCTTCATCTCGTCACCCAAGTGATTGGAGCAAAACATAGCAGCAACCTCTTTTATTAATTGCCTATTAAGAGTTCTCAATTACATAAAAAGGTGTTTTTAATTGTTTAACCCATTATAATCCCAGCAGGAGAAACTTGAAAGCCAATAAGAGAAGTTATTTCAAAAGGCTTATGAAGAGTTGTCCCAGTATGGTTTCTACAGAAGCCTGATCTTTTCATAAATCAAACTCCAACAAACATCTAACAGCAAATGTTGTCTATGACAGAGATCTTTTGGAGCCACCTTCAGAATAAAAAATAAATCTGTGAAGAAGGTTCTGAAACACCACACACATACACACTTGAAACACTTTGCACCATTCTTTACCTTTTGAAGGTGACTTGTACACATTTTTAGACTCGGGAAACCCCAAAAGAAAGGATACAAGCAGAAGGGCTGAGGCTACAGCCAGAAATTGAGCAGTTGCTGAGAAGGTTTTGAGGAGGCTGCTCAGCACAGCTACATCTCAGCTCTGTTCCACTCCTGCCACCACCTCCCCAACCACCTCCCCTGCTAAAAGAGGGTGAAAAGAGCTTTTGCTGAAGAATCATGGAAGAAAGCCTTCATCAAGGCTTTGTCAAGTCAAGTCAAGGATTTCTGGTTACTAAAAGATATGTCACCACATTTCAGGAGGCAGATTCCTCCTGAGTCACAGTACACCAGCCTTCTCTGCTGCCACTACAAGCACAGCCATTAATTTTGCCAGTGCTGCTGTTTGTCTTGTACAACTCGACGAGGTTTCTGATTTTATTGTTCATGGGGCAGGCACTGACATTTTGAAAGCAGCAACTCTGCTCTACTATTTCTTTTGTGGCCACCTAGCTTGAAGACTGCTTCTATCAAAGAAGGCCTTTCCTTACCTGCTGCAAATTTCTTGACTGTAGCAGCACTAACTATAATTAAAATGGGTTCAAGAGGTGTTTTGCACTTGTGGCTAGACAAGAATGCCTCAGAGAGAGGTGTTAAAAATCAAAGTGGTACCAAAATTCCCCCATCCCAGGGAGAAAAGGGATAGCTTTTATCCTACAGATGTACTTCAGCAGCAGATAAGGGACGGTTAGACGTTTTTTTCTTCTTGAGGAGAATACGAGTTAGGGAAACAAGATAATGCCTGGCTGTGAGAATTAGGGGACAAGACTTGGAAAAAGTGTGACTGGGTTTAACGGGCCTCACCTCACAGTCTCTGGAGAACCAATGACAAGTGTCCCACATCCAAGATACTAAGCACTTAAGGCTGGCCATGCTGCTGCAGGTGCTACTGGCAGAAAAACTGGCAGTGCCAGGGAGCAGGCCAGTGTATGAAGGACTGCCCAGTTTCTCTGCTGGACAAGCACCACAGTAAGTGAACTGCTCTGCTTCTGAATGCAGGGTGCAGAGAGAGGAGACAGCCCAAAGCTCGGCTCCAAATATCAGGAGTTTGCTACTGTTTTCTTTTCCCGTTCTCCAAACATCTACAAAATAAATGGAAAAGCAGTTGGCAAAATAGCCAAAGCACACATCACACAGCACTCAGACTGCTTTCTGAGAAGCGACATTCCTTGATAATCATTTATTTTACTACAAAAAGCTTTGTTGCTCTCTCCTGCCAGCAGCACGCACAAGGCTTTGTTCTAACAGGCTTCTAATGTCATACATTGAACCCTGTAATTCTTGGCGAGATGCAGCAGCGTTGCCTGTGCAAAGCCCGACAGGCAGCCCACTGTGACACAGCCCATTAGGACGTGCCATCGGGACACAGGGTGGAACTGCATACTACAACTGGCACATTGTAATGACTTTTCACTGTCTGCTGTAACAGGTGCTTCTGCAATGTGCCAGTCAAACTGCATGCAATATGACAGCAGATGGAGAAGGGGAGTTTAAGGAGTCCCCTGCCCAAGTCATTTGGTTATTACTGGCTTTAAAGAGAGGATTCCTTGCTGGATTTTTCAAAGCTCATAGCTAGACAGGCACATGAGGTCCAGCAGGTTGACCCCAAAGACAAACATAAATCTGTGAGCCCGACCCAACAAAACCCCTGGCTAAAGGCTTCTGCTGTCTTAGTTAACTACAAAGGGATTTGTTGACACGTGCATAAAAAAGCTGCAAGACTAAGTCAGACTGATTTTTTTAACACACACACACCATCTTTCAAGGGCTTTGTGAGCACTTTTACCTTAGCAGTGTAACTATGACATTAAGAAAGCCATGCCAGCCTTTTCCTTTGAAAATCTAACCCCTAATATTTGTCAATGCATTTGAATTGTGGGCATTTGATGTGGTGATTACCATTAGAAAAACCAATTGTTTCAACCAAACAGGAAACAATTTCCAAAGTAAAGACATAGCACTGAGCCAATGAAGAATCTGGCTGTCCTTGCACCAGTTCAACTCACTGCCACCAGCTGGGCTTCGCTGCATCATGGCTGCAATGGAAGAATTTGGTGACAGACACTGGAGATCCATAAATGCAGCTCAGCAGTAGCCTCTGCTTTGTGCATGACAGGAAGAGAGCTGATCTTTGCCAGCCTGTCTGTTCATATATTCAAGAAATCAGACTGTTTTCCAGAAAGGGCAAATCTGTGTGCTACAGCTATGATAATTCATCACAGTTGGTATTTCAAACAGGCTAGAACAAGACAGCCAAGGTAGGAGTCCCTGCGTTCAAGGAGGCAACATTATGAACTCCGCTACGCTTCTAGACACCAGCAGAATTTCCATAGACGACCTACTCCTACATCTTCAGAATAAATCAACTCAGCTACAAACCAAACTCACTATAGAAATCCTCCTCTTTCCCTCTCGCCTCTCTCTATCCTTCTCCAAGTTGGCATCAGTGCAGCCCTACACATAAATAGATTACTAATGGACAGAACAACAAGGAGAAACACAGAGCTGAAGAATCTTTTTCACCAAAACATGACTTAGGAAGACTTCTTACCTGGGTTTGCACTTGATTCCAGATGAGAGAAAAGCCATGAAGATAACTTCTACACAAATGCAGAATGACATAGTGTTTTATAATAGCACGATCTAGAGATCTGTTTTCACCGACCACTCAGCAATATTAAAAAAGATTCACCAACTTTCCCCCACAAATAACCCACAGCAACATAAAAGAGCAACTTCAGAGAGCCAAACTGGGCATTTACACTGATGAGGAAGAATGTTCATAAATCTCTGACTTTTGTTAGCAACTGTGACAAAATGTGGCATTCTATATTTTCGTATCCTTGATGCATGTGAGAAAATCCTGTCAAACTGCTGATTGCTTCAACAGTGTCCAGAAAGGGACCTTACAGATGGCATTGCACCTTTTTTTTTTTTCTCCATTATATGTTTAACAAATATTGTTTGGAAATATGTTAGGAGGACTGTCAGCTGCACTGTCAACATGCCATCTTCGAGTCCACACAAACATTATCATTTGTGCTGGCTGAAAACCTGGCATTTGCATTGCCAAGGCTGGTAATCCTGTGCATTAGTATGAATCCTTGTATTTCTGCTATAAGATCTTGTTTTCTCTTTCCCCCTAGGGTTAGCCAATGTACACAATACTGAATATTTTTATAACAGGTCTTGTCCTCTAGCTGATTTGAATTACATGCAAAGTTCAGCCAAAATAATTCATCTGCACAGCAAAGAAAGAACATGCAGATATTCTTCTGAGTCTGAGCTTTGAGATCTATCAGGACAGTTTTCTCTACTAGGAGCTTTCCTGTGACAAACACATCTGTACAGCATTGGAGCTCATCTGAGAGAGCAGTGGAGTGGTTCATACTAACTTAGAGCCAAGAGAAGAGGAAAAGAAAAGACACTCATAAGTAAGACAACTGAATGGCACTGCCAGGCAGAGATTGGCAGGGATACAGACATTGGTACTCAGTTTGCAGAAACTACACTTAAACAGTCAGTGTGCAATATTGCCAGTACAAAATCGAATGCTAAAGATCTTAAACTGAGCACCACAAGCTGGCAAAAGACTTTTGACCTTTTCTCTTTTGCTTCAGCTTCCCTGAGTTGCTGTCACTGCCTCATCTCAGAGGCTTATTGTGAAGATAAAGTCATCATTAGTGCTTGTGAAGCTCTCAGACACTGCAGTGGCAACTGCTGTTAAAAAACCCATGAGGAGATTTAGATTTTCTTTTCAGAGCAGAGTTTCAATAGTGTGCCATAAATAAAGCATGGGACCACACACTGAACAATGGGGAAAACATAATACTGAATAGCTGCTCATTTAGTGAGTGCTATTCATCCTGCTCACTGAATGAGGGAGCAGGAAAAAAAAGTATATGATCATGTAATTAAAGACTGTATCATAATGCATACACACAAGTGGCCTGAATCAGGGTTGCACTGACAACCTTATGTTTGATTGCTTAATTTTGCAACCTTAATGATGTCCCTTTAATGTGGTTTAACATTACATTTGAATTCTTTCTCTAAAAACTGTAGTAGGCAGCATTGTCAGTAAATGCAAGTAACCCAATGCATTATGTATATTTGGTTCCCTCCAGGTATTTCAGTATGAAAAGAATGATTGCCAAATAACACATTTAACAGGATTTTTCCGGAGTTTTTCTGCAAAATATTCTCCTGTTTAAATTCTTACAGTGGATTTGTTGAAAACATCTCCAACACAAAGCTATCAAGTGAAACAGCACTTCTATCATAATAATGCAATGGAATTTTATTTGGAAGCCTTTCCTTTGCATCTCTATAGGAACAAGAAAATTTCCTCTCTATCCTAGTAGGACTAACTTGATAAAATGGCAATGAGAATTACTGGCAGCCTTTTAAAAGAACAGTGAAGCCACTACTGACTGAGGAAATAGAGCTGCTGTGAAGTCATGTCTCTTAAATACGAGCAAGGGAAAATATTTTCATTGGTAATGTGACTTACTGAAATATTTCCTATACCAGCATTCCTGTACTTTTCTGTAGGCTAAAACTTGTGCAACAATGGCACCCAGTCCAGCAGAGCTGTTCCACCTCTCAGCTGCATTTGCACCATTTCAAATGGGCTTGAATGTTACTGTCATGCTCATATAGTCATGGGAACTCCTACATAATAATATTAAGACTTCAGCTTTGGTTTTGAAATCCCACTGTAAAAATCCATGGGATTTAATTAATTTGAAGTGTGAAGCTAAACCACTCCCAGCTAGCCAAATTCACTGCATTTTGTTCTAGAAATGTCAGTAATTAGTGTGCTCAGTCAACCCCTTTAGCTTATGGCTTCAGTGAAGAAATGATTGTGAGCCCAAAATGAAAGATTGCAGACCTTCACACAAAGGTCACTCCAGACAAATTGCAAAAGCAATTATTCATCCTACCATGGGATATGTAGGGGTTCAATGAGCGTGATTTGCCTGTTTTGTTTTCTTTTGCATTGCTTCTACCTAGACCACATTTGTAAGGCACCTTCCTGTAGTCGGAAGACAGCATCGTTTCCTGAAGGTAGAGCACACAGAGAACAGCCCAAAGGGAAATGCACACTGTGCTCCTCCATGCAGAACACACTTTTCGCTCTTTATTGCCTTTCACTCTGTCCCCACCTCTCCAGAACACAAGACTGTGGTATTTACAACAAAACTACTTCCTCCCCATGGGTCCTCACATAATGAAGTGGAATGGACAGAGTACACCACCTGTTTTGGTACACACCAACCCCTCACGTCAGTCCCAGTCTGACACCAAGCCATTCCACACCCAAAATGTCTGCCCAGAGAAAACAAGAGGCAGATGCAAGCTACAGTTCTCTCTCAGGATTAATAACCACATTTAAAAATAAATAAACAGAACTCAGAGCATCTCTATACTACACTGAGGGTTGTCTGGGTGCACTCTTTTTGTAGGTCAGCCACACAAACAGCATGACAACTCTCAAACTTCTCTTTTGAGGACCTGGCACAAGTTGTTGGCATCCCACCCCCTTCACAGAAAGTCCCTTTTACTTTTTAGCTGTTCTAGCACATGTCTGAGTTGATATTTTCTCCTGATTAGGGTATAGCTTTTATTACAGAATTCACAGATCATTAATTCTCAGGCGAGCAGGAATTGTATCGCTTTTCTCTTTTTTTTTAATTTATTTTTTATTTATTACAAGACAGCAGGGAAGAGCCTTGTTTTAGAGGACTAAGTCCCAGTGGCATCATTAGGACAGCCTTCCAAATTATTTTGGTTGGCTGGGAAAGTGCTTTGGTTTACACTTTTGACTAAAAAACCCTCACTCCAGACAAAAACAAAAACCTGGATGAATGCTAGTCAGTAGATAGTTTATCAGGGACCACTCAGTAAATGACATAAATAAAACAGTTACTGACAGAAGAAACAGATGCACATATGTACAGAGCAGCCCCTTGAAAAATCCATCTGCCCTGCCTTGTGGATTCTATCAAATATCAATAACTTTCTTAGTACGTCTATTATATAGCACATTGTCCAAAAAATATGCAAACAGTCACTATCCAGTCCCCAAAGACTGGATGATGTTTAGGTGTCGGCTACATTCAGAGCAGGTTTCCACCACAGATTTGTAAAATACCAACAAATTCTTGCCATGCAGAGTTGTAGTTACCTCACATGGGTACTAATCTGCAGGTGAAAAGCAGAAGCCATTTGAGCTCCAAACACAGACCAGGTCCTTCTAATCCTATGTACTCTACAGAGTGAGCCCATGGTTTGTAGCCAAGGCAGATGCCAGTGCTTGGGAAACATCTTTGCTCAGTGTTGCCTTGGTGAGAAACATGATGCATTAGCTTCCTGCAGTGCCACAATGTGGGGCCATACAGCCTGACAGCTCGCTGAGGAGATGCTACAGCACCAGGCAGATGTACCACAGCCAAAGTACAGCTAAAGAGGAGGGATCAGGACAGCAGTGGGTGCCATCTGCTCATTGCCATGGATCTCTACAGTGTCACGGGTATGCGTACTGCATGTGACATGTAGCTTGTCACCATCTCAGATCTCCTCTGCAGTCACTCCCAGTCTTTCCCACAACCCATCAGCAGATAAGGCCTCAGTACAGCTCCTCTAAGCCAGCAGCCTCTATGCAGGGGACTAATGGAAGAAAGCAGCAATTCCAAACCAACCAAAGAAAATATCTCATGTATGAGGGAAAATTCAGAAGGAGCAAAGGAAAGCCAGTATCTTCAGAATATGAATGCCACTAAAAGGGATGGGACAACAACCACACCTTGTCAGGTATCAGACAGCTAAACAGATTACAGCTGATGGGATGAGTAAGGAGAGCCCTAAGCAAAGTGAGGTGCTGGAGAGTTAAGTTAATCATAACCAGGCCTGGATGCAGAACTTCATCCAAAATCCATCGCACAAGTGCAGGAGCATCACAACACACAGTGTTAAAGTTATGAAGAGTTCATCAAACACACACTATCATTTGACGTTGCAAAGGAAAGGATGTTAAAACATCTGGGCATCTCCTTTTAAGGATTAGTAGCTTGCAGGCTCCACATGAGGGGAGAAGTGAGATCCCCTGCCTCTTGATAATTGAGCTCTGAGGAGTAACAAATGCCCTCCTCCTCACCCTGGCACAGGAGCTGCTTCCCCTGAGCACACTGGCCATGAGACAAGGGCACTGCAGAGCAGCAGTGGGGATGGAGCAAGTGCTTTCTAACACACAGCTCCAGGGCTGTGGCTGCTGCAGGCAGGCGGGTGTTCTGAGGGATGCTGACTGCACGCCAGCACAGAACAGGCACTTCAATTCCTGCTTTTCTTTATTTGTGGCTTGCATTGCCTGTCATTCAAACCTGAATGGTCAACAATAAACTGTTGCTTACAATTGCTGCTTCCAGAATGACTGCATTTAATGCTTTCCTGACACACCGTTAGAGAGATATATGATATTATTATTATTTTCAAATCAATGCTGAAATTAATAATTTGTATGCACCAGCAAGCTTAGTTGAAATCTAGTGACATGTCTAAAAATAAATGTTCTGCCAATGGGTAAATTCTGGCAAGTCACTGAATCAAGAGGAGTGTGACACAGGCAATTGGAAGATGGAAATAATTAAGCTGGGTTTTTTGCCCTTTTCATCATGAAAAAAAAACTAACAGATGAAAATTTGAAGTGTTCTGTAGGAGACACCTTTTGTTTTCCTCAATAATGAGCCAATTCCAAGACCTAAACCAACACCCTACAAAAATAAATGCATGACTTCTATGCGTTTTTTGTTCACATCTAGCTGTTTGGGGTTTTTTTCAAATACAGTTTTCAGAGAGCTTGAAATGTAAGTGAGAGCCTTGAAGTTCCCAGAGGAAATTTGCACAACAGATGGGAAGATACTGTAGTTTCAGAGGTTTGATTAGAAGAGTCAGTGATATCTAGTGGGTTGAGTGCAGGCATGAGAGCCAGGAGCTTTCAAATTTTAGTCCCCACTTCACTACTTGCTCCCTGCCCAGCCTGTGACAAGGCGTGTGGTGCTCTCATTCCGCATCACTGCAAAATGCAGACATGGGCGATTCTCACAGGATTGCTTAGACGGGTTACCCTGAGGTTTTACTTTGCTTAGATCTTAAATGATAGCTGTACTCTATAAATGAGACACTATTGCTATACCAAATCAAAATCTGCATTGCTCTACAACTCAGAATAGCACTTCTGACAAAATACAGTTCTTTCACCTTTGCTCTAAGCAGATCATCCAGAAAATAACTGGTAATCAACTTGAACAAAACATACTGAAAAAATTCAGTGTGAATCTTTCATGTGGCACTTCTACAAGTGTGCTGTTTTAAGTTTATAAACAAACCAACTCCAAACAAACCCCACAAAACCCTCAAACTGTAAACAAACCTAAAACAAAGACATCATTGGAAATAAGCATATCCTCATAGGAAGGGCTTTGTTCTAATGAGGGCTCATAAAATATCTTAGAAACACGTCTCCAGTCCTGATGGGGATCTGAAATACTTAATGCTTACAATAAACATTTACCTTGGCAATACTTTCTCTCCTAATTTTTTCCCTTCATGAGTTTAGAAGTGTAATCCACATTCAACTATTTTTAAGCCAAAAGATAAATAGCTTAATGAAAAACATTAAAAGCTATAATTCAGTACCATTTTAATGAAGGCTACACCTAAAAAGCTTTTATACACTTAGTGCAGAACCTTTCTGTTCCACCACCAGATGTGAAAACATCTTAATTCAGCACAACTGAGGATTCCTTCAACAACATGCCAAGAGGTAAATTGCTTCCATTAAGTTGCAAAGTTTCTGGAAGTAATCTTTTATACAGGCCCATTTTTGCCTACTATAAAAAATTCCTAAACTTTTTCCTCTTGTATCTTATTTCAATTATCAGTTAAAGATAATTTACACCAACATTGTGATTTCTGTCTGTATTTGATCTCCAGAACCCATTTTACATGTTTGAACTAGGAGGTAGTCCCTGTCGCCCAGTGCCAGCAGTACAGCAGGACAAGGCACATGTAGCACTAAAGGCTTGGGTCTTCACTTGCCAGGTTCCTCAGCTTGTCCTAGTTGGTTTCATGCTAATCCAAAGCACAATCAGTTTGCAGCTTGTTTGCTTAACCCAAGCAAAAGCAGGAAAGAACAAGCAAAACATGAAGCAGAGCAATACCTGAAGACACAGCTGAACCACAGCTGTCCTGGTGGACTGGACAGTACAACTCAAAAATAAGCATTAAGATAAGTTACACAGACTGTAGCAGTCAACTCCTACAGCTTGAAGCCACTAAATACAACTAGTTAAAACCTAGAAATTGCGTTCACAAAAAATACGCCCCAAGAATTCATACGCACACCACAAAGCTTCAACATTTGTTAAAGGAACCAGGGGAAGAGGAGTACGTGGGAGAGAGAAGAAACACCACAAACAAAGTTCAGCCACTTTTCACAGGTTCCTCCCACATCCATTCAGTAGTAGCTGGTTGCAGGTCTCTTACATGCCTTGGCTCACTATCTGCTACATCATCGCTGAGACATCCTACACCTTCCTCCAACGCAGGGCAGTAAAGCCAGAGAGAAATAATTGTGGCCATCCACAATGCTCATCTGTCCTTGCTGTCTGGGGCTAGCCATAGAAAGGATACAAGGCACATGAAGTACAACTTATATAAAGAAATGCAGAAGTGCAAGGTTCAGATTTACATTAGCCAAGAGTATTTATTTACTCCTGCTTTAACAAAAAAGGAACTAAAATGTTTGATGCAGAAAATATTCAGTGTATTCTTACAAAGAAAGAAAAACAGATGGGAAGACACTAATCAGCGCAGGGGAAGCAATCTTGTCATTTATACATCAGAGATAGACAGAATTCAAAGAATAGGAGTTCCAGGTTTAGAGTGGAATGCAACACTTCACATTTCAGGAGTGTATAAACATTGAATCAGTTGAATCCCTAAAACTGAGTGGCTACAGTTGTGGTTCATGCAGTGTTGTGCCCAAACCAACACATGAGGTTATGAGAGAGGTATAAGCAATTGTCAGAGTTGTCAAAAACATGAGTAAGGGACACTAAAACCCTCACATACTCCCACAGGCTTGAAAACATTTTTGTGTCTGTTTAGCCCTGCCATCACTGTGAATCATTACTTGGAATCAAAAGAAATTAGGGGGCTTAGATGTATTGCAGACACCTACTGAAAGGTCTTCATGCAGCACTTTGTGAACATGGCTGCTTGTTGCCTGCCCTTAGTAACCACGACACACCATGCTTCACTGAAAATTTCCTTGCTGTATTTTTAGGTTTTTTATGTTGTTTCAAAATAATTTCCCATTGGGGAATGAAAAAAATCCCAAACAAACTGGAGGAACCTGAAAAATCAACTCCCAGTGCTGTGTTTTTTAGATGTAAGAAAAAGTGCAGCCTTCCCCCAAACCAAGAAGTGAACTCAGATGCTGCTTTGACCTTATATCTCTTATGTACAACCGCATGTGAACTATGCTATTATTTCCAAGTACCTTATCATCTGTTCTGGGCTGTATCTGTGTCCACAGAGAGGAGCTGCATTTTGATTTTAAATTTTGGAGCAAAAGGTTAACCTGTGTCTGCATCAGCAAGAGAGAGAATTAGAAGATAACTGAGACGGAGTGGGATCCCATTTGTTTAGAAAGTAAATACACAGCTGTTCAAGAACTGCCTTTTAATTTCATTTCTCTAAAGCAATAGCATGAAATGCAAGTCTGTTTTTCCATAATGAAATCATTTCAGTGATGCATTTTCTCATGCTTAGAATAATGCCTCATGCTTCTTTATTCCATCTTTAAGATTAATTCAGAAAAATCAAGGGCACTTCTCTCCATGGCTGCAGGCAGTCATGTGGTTAAGGTTTGTCTCACATTACCCCACTGCTTAGTGAGGATCTACATCACCTTCATTCAGAAAGAATCATGTTGTGCTTGCTCACAATCTTAAGAAGACAATAATTCAAATAAGTACTGTTACTTAAATAGACTTCATCTAGTGGAGGAAAATTCCTTCCCCTGTGAGTTTCAGGATCCCAGTAGCTATTTCAGATATTCTCCACTGTAATGTCAGGGAGACTGTTTCACTAATTTCACAGGAACTAATTGTGGGCTTAGATGGAACTAACAATTTTCATAACAGAGCTCAGTGCTGAAAAATTACAAGTATTCCAGAGAAATGTCAGCACCCATTTACACTGCAGAAAAACAGAAGAAAAGTCTTTCATCAGGGCATCCCCAGATACTGACACTATTGCAAGGGATGTAGTTACTTCTCCAGTACCGCACAATATTCATGGGTGTGGTAACCCAGGACAGTCCATCTATAGCAATAACTTGCAATTCTCCTCCTTTTCTAACAGCCTATCCCATTTATGTTTTCTTCAATTATCTGAGTGCAGAAATGTATGAGTATTAATTTCATTCACACCCATACTGGATACCAAATGATTAATTTTTTGATGACTGGGAAGCATTTTGCCTTTCCCACTGACAACAATAAAGACTTACAGTCAGCCAGATATCCTCAGGTATGTCATTACCTTTAAGAATGCCATTCTTTTTTTTTCTTTTAATAGACAGTCATTCATATATGTTTAAATCACTTTAGCAATGAAAATACTTCTGCCAAGAATTTCCTTTTAAAAAAATTAATGAAAAACAGAAACCATATGTACAGTCACAAGTGCAAGGATTTACTCAGGAAAGAGAGCTCTGTGCCCTTCATGCTCAGAGCTGCTCTTGATTCACTTAAGCCAATCTTTGGGCACAGGTTCAGTATGTCTGTTTTGGGGCCAGCAAGATCATTGCCCTACTGAGCAACTGCCCAAGGAGCTGAAGTTTATTGAGTTCCATGATCACACATTGGACTGTTTTATCTCAGGACTCAAGAATTACTGAGAATCACTAAAATCTTTCTTAAGGAAGGGCTCTGTTAGACAGGGTCCTTTAGAGTAAATTAGTATGGGGCTTATCATTTCCCACAAACATTACCTTAACTAACAAAGTGGTAAAACCCCTCTCTCCCATTTACCCAGCTTTTATTCCTGTCTGGCTCAGAGCCCTGACTGCAAGGCTTGGAGAAGGATGCTACAATTACTGAGGAGTGGATTATTTTTAACAGTTCCGTCCCTTTCATTTCCAAGGATATATTGCTTCCTATTGTTTGACAGACATTTCCTAGTATAATTTATGAGAGCAATTGGGAGTAAAATGGAGTGATGCTTTTCTAAACCAAAATAATAACTGTAATCTAGGCCACTTCTAGACAGTCTGATGTAACAGGAGGGTGGAGCGTGTGAGTCTGTGGCACTGGAAATAGAGGAATCAGTTCTTTTCTGATACAAATTCTTTGGCTGCATCCTAGACAAGCCTGAAAATGTCATGCAAAAGCTAATGCAGATAATCTCAAAGAGAGAAATATCCATGAGAGCCCTAGAAATTTACATTGAATTGACAAGAAAGATCTGCAGCCTTTTTTATCAGTTAGCTTGAAAACTGGATGCGCCATTATACTCCAAGCATTGTGTATTGGTAACCTACAGGGCAGTCAACAATACTTTCCCTGTGCTCTACTTACAAGGAATTAGTTCGGGGGCAATTTACCGCATTTCCTTATACTGCAAAAAAAAACCAACAGAAATATGCCTCAAAGTGTGGGCATTAATTTGCTAATGCACTTTACCTCTGCTTCAACTTGATATCCCCTTGCTGCTTGGATCATTTTCCTCGCTGCAACCCCCATTACTACTGCAGAAACACGCCTCAAGAAGTAACTCAACATGACCAAAATGTCTGTGACTCATCTCTCTTGATCTGTTGGTGTTGACCTAACTTACTGCCCAGCGCCACTCATCTTTTCATACTCTCGGAAGACATATTTTGGATTTTTTTGAAACCTGGATTCTTAAACATCAAAATTTGGTATAATAAACTTCACTATGAGAACATGACATTGCACCTAGGTTTTGAACCCAGCCTTGATACCAGCAGAATTTAATCAGCTTCACTGTCAAGCACAAGTTTCAAAAAAATCAAACTGATTGATCCTCTAAGGGATTGACTTAAAAGCAAAGTATGCAGCCCTTTTTATTTCAGTATGGCCGCAGGACCATGGGCAGTAATTGCAGCAACACAATATCAGTATCAAAGGTTTCCAGACTCTCTTACAAACTAATTTAATGGTCACCAAGAAAGGTGTCAAGTTAAATTTAACTTTGAAAGATACCTTGCAGAGAAGCCCATAAAAGGAGCTGGATATCCTGCACAAAAAGACAATTCCAATTATCTTACATATAGCAGAAAAAGTATGGCAAAGATTTTTTTTCCCCCCTCTGCATTTTCCGTATTATTCAGAAACAGAGAGAATGAGAAAGAAATGTAGTATTTCCTACTCTTTAGTTTCTCCCTCCTTAAAAGAGTAACATTTCCACAGCTATTATATTAGTAAAACTGAGCTCTATATATGGGGGTTGGTTTGCTTGTTGGTTTGTTTTTAAAAGAAGACAAAAAAGTTGGTTGGGGTTTTTTTTTTCCTTTGGCCCCATCTGTTAGCAGCTGCTGAACTTCAGCTCACCAATAACTCTTTGTGGCTGGCATGTTTTCCTGCTCTTCTAGAGACAGAATAGGAGATTAATTCAAGCAAAAACAAGGCAAGAAAGGTGGTGACTTCAGAAAGGCAGGCCAAAGACCCCAGTCTTTGGGGTGGCTAGACAAGCTTAGTGGTTTATCCTCTCCTATGTTTTGTAAACGCCTACTTGTCACCTAAATGCCTAGTCCCTGAATAGTTTTTAAATTTGACCTAGTAAGGTGTTGTGATTTAACCCCAGTCAGCAGCTCAGCACCACACAGCCCCTCACTCCCCCACCCCCAGCCGGATGAGGAAGAGAATCAGGAAAAGGTAAAACCCATGGGGTCAGATAAGAACACTTTAGTCATTGAAGTAAAAAATAAAAATAGCAATAATCATGATGATGAAAAGGAGACAAAAACAGGAATAAAATCCAAAAGCCACAAGTGATGCACTGACAGGGGCCCAGCCTAGCCCCAGGCAGTGACTGGTGGCCTCTGGGCAACTCCCCCCAGTTTCTCTACTGGGCAGGACATTCTACAGTATGGACTATCTTTTGGCCAGTTCTGGTCAGCTCTCCTGGCCACAACCCCTCCTGGCTGTTTGCACACCTGCTCACTGGTACAGCACGAGACACCAAGAAGTCCTTGACTCAGAGTGAGCACTGCTTACTAACAGCTAAACCATCAGTGTGTTATTGACATAATTCTCATATGAAATTCAATACACAGCACAGTACCAGCTACTAAACACAAAATGAACTGAGACCAGGACTTAAGGCTAAGTCAGAGGATAAAAATCAGTGTGAAAGTAGCTTGTAGTATTAGCCATTAACATTCAGGTGGAGAGAAAGCTACATTTCTACCATTTCTTAAATTATCTTCTCAAACTTTTACACTCTTGTCGAGCATTTTCAAGTTGAGATCAACTCATACAGGCACTTCTCTAATTTCCTTGTCTTTGAGCTGAACCTTTGATTGAGGATGACAACTCTTGCAAGGACAATTTAAAACTGACACTTGGGCCAGCAATTGCCAATCACCCCTTCATAAGCACTCGTCATGCATTCTGCAGAGCTGAGGGGTTTTGACTTAACCTCATTTCACTTCTGACAATCTTTACAAAGGAATTATTTGCAGTTGCTACAATGTGTGATGGGTTTGAACTTAGGTCAGGGAGATTGAATTAAAGCAGAGGGCATCCTTGTGATGAAATCATACCAACTTTTCCAAATAAAATTACTTATCCACACACAACAAAGGGTTGAATAATGTAAGGTGTCCTTTTGTGATGGGGATTTTCTTCTCATGAGAAGAGGTTATGCTTTACTGTCAAAAATATTTAAAGGTCATGGGCATCATAACCTACAGCAATTCATTTGAACCTATGAAAAACGCTTTACATCTCCCCCTACTAAACTAATTTGGCAGATGAATTCAGTGGCTGTAGTTCCAGCTGAACTACTCACCACCGATCTGTGCTTTGTGGTGCATCCTGTGTTGTTGCATCACATGACCCCAGGTTCATTTGTGTAGTGTTGGGTTGTGAATACAAAGTTTAGGGGACCATGAAGATGTGTTCTCTGAAGGTTTGCATTTAACATGCTGCCCCACTGGCACCCTGTAGGCACAGGGGTGCATCATTAGCACTAGAGCAATGCTATTTCTTTGGGAAGAAAAGCGACTGTCATAAAGAGAAATATCAAAACAAACTACATGCTATCAGATCAATTAAGTGTGATAAGGTTAGCTCAGTCTCAGAAGGAACAGAGGATGTCATGGTCCATGATCCTACAGTACTTTAAACATACCGGTTTTCCCCATTATAATTTTCTATCTTGTAAGGACAAGCCAAGGGTGTTTAATGCAGAGATGCCACCCTAAGGTGAAGCCAAAGTTGCAAAAATAATCCAACCTTTTTATTAAAAACAAACAACCCCTTCACCACAGCCACAAGTACCACACTTTTACAAGCAGCTATAAGGACAGCAAGATACTGACTTCAATAACTTCACTTGGTTAACAACAACTGCAATGTGCAGGGCAGCATCTAAACAAACAAAACAACCATTATTGCATTTCTTCTTTAAAGTCACTACATGGACTGTTTTTTTTTAAACTAACACAGATAAACAAACAGAAAAAAAACAGTGTTGGAATCTCAAGTGGAGCAGAACAGGTGACTTTAAAAGGTAATAATGTGCTTTATTTGTAGAAGTTGTTGGGTGTTACACCAAAACAACTCATTCCTTAGCACTGCTGCACACACAGTGGTGCAGGTTTAAGCTTCCTATCCCATACAAAACAGAGACTGAGTACAAATCTTTTTCCTTTAAATTCCCAGCCTGCAATGTGACTCAATGTGACTTTGAAAAAACCACTCCACATATGCTGCATTACTCAGATTTGTTCTCTTCATGTGTTCAAAGTTAAACAAACATTTCTGCATTTCACTCCCGTTATCTCAAAGTCACAGGAGGGAAATCTGGATTCTTCTCTGGCTCCTGCATCAGCAATAGATGTTCAGCATTTTATTGCACTCACCTAACAATGAGAAACTTCACTGTTTCCAATTATGCACAAACAAGAGAGGTCCCAGCACCCAGTTCACCTGCCTGCCAGTCTTTTTATTTTCCAAAATTAATATATTTTTATTTGTAACCAAAGTTTTTATGACAACTACCCATAGCAAACAGAAAAATATGAATTAATATAGTTTTCACCTCATGCATATTGCAAATCAGTATTCCAAATTGTAAAGACTCCACTTAATCTAATTAAGTGTTAAAAGGGATTGTTCCACTTTAACTTGCAGAAATTACTAATTCACATTTTCTGTTTAGTCTGCTTCCTTGTGAATACCAGAAATACTGTCTTACAAAGAACAGTACAAGCTCCTCATCTGTAAAAGGCACAGTTTCTTCCTGGTGTAAAAATAAAACTGACAAAGGAATCCATTTTTTAAAAAACACGTCACTAAAGGATTTATGACTTCCCCTCAAGTTTTCCCCCCACAACTAGCACAGATTTCTCTTTCTCAAGGTTCATATCTAGCATTTTGTGTAATTAAGGTCTGATGTTTGGGTTGTGGGTCTGTTGGTTTGTTTTTTTTTAAAAACAAACAAAAACACTAGAACAGCTTCTTGTAGTAAGTAATGTCAGCTTTGGGTGTGACCAGAATAAATAAAACCTCAAATACTGCATTTTAACAGGAATCAAATTAGATTGGTCTCACCTTCAGTGGCTCTTGTCAACATTACACACAAAACCCTCACTGGCTGGGTTGTCAATTTACCTAAGTTTTTTCCTTTCCTCTGTCCACAAGGAAAGGTCTTTCTTGATCCCCTGGCAAAGCAGGGAAGCTCTGCGTGCCCAGGAAAGCATTTGGGGACAAGCTTTCAGACTCCTCTCATCGACAGCTGAAACATTGACGAGTGTTTTACCTGTCGTTATGTAAAACTGTTAACACATGTTTCCATGCTACTTATAAATGCAGATCTACACATACAGACTAAATTAACATAGTCTATAATAAGCCTCACTAATCCTCCAACTAAGAACAGATTGACATTTAAAACTGTCAAGAAAATTCAATGCCTGAAAAGGATTTATCTGCTGAAACCCAAACCTTTTCAGTTGCTCAGGATCATAATAAAAGGCTATAAAAAGGAAACAAAGACCTGGGAAACCTTGTCTCAGCTGAAGTCAATAACAGAACTCCAAAACCCTCAGAGGAGCCAGGAGTTCATTCCTGGTACTCAGGGCTGTGCTCTGAGCCAGCGCACACAAGAAGTTCACAGTCCTCTGTTCTCTCCCCATCCCTTCTCTGATCACTTTCCTGTTTCACAGCAGTGTAAGCCACATGCCTACACTTAGACATACACATTGTCCCATTGGCTTCCAAAGGCCATTCATCTGTTTATCCACAGCACATACATTTGGATTCAGCTCTCTTGAGGACTGCTGTTCCTTCAGGGCACCCATCGTACCATGCATTCACACAACATCCCACCAAGACCATGAAAACTCCAGCAGGGCTAATAACAAATCACACATATAACAAATGCTGATGTAGTTTCCCTTCCCTGCAAAGTTCTTCAGTGCAAGGGCTGCCTTGGAATCATGTGTGGACAATAACCTGAGCTAGGCCTCATCATGGTGCATTAATGTAAATAATTTAAAAATCGAGGCTAAGCTAATTAGTACAGTGCTGTAACTCATAATGGGTAGAGTTAATGTGTGATCCAAGAACACCCCAGCTTCTCCCAATTCTTTCACATTTGGGGTTTTTGCACTCTGCTCCTACCTGTCTCCCCACCATCCCCTACCACTTAAACCAGATTTATTCCTGGAAAGCAGTTCTCACCAAGCACAGATCATACATTAGAACTGACTTAGAGAAATTTGATTTCACAGTTAACCCACACCACTGTAAGAAGCCTCCTGTATTGTTTTCTGAAGTAAAATTGAGCTCCTTGGTACTACTATGGTGCACATGGCCTTAGATTAATGTCTTTTGTACTTTTTCACTGATGAAGGAGTTGTCAAATAAACGTGCCCTTTAGCTAGCTGTCAGGGAAAAAATAAAGCCTCCTGTGGCATTCAGGAAAAATAGCACAGAGCAGAAAGCAGGATTCTGTATCCCAAAGTGGATAAATCTGTATTAGCCAAAAGCTGACTTACACTTGAAACAAAAAAAAAACCAAAAAAAAAAAGAGGAAAAAAAAAAGAAAAGAAAAACCAGTTCCCCACTGAAAATCTCAAATCTTTGGCAAACACATTGCTATTCACAGAAGGCCCCAGTTCCCAGCAGTACAAACCTTCAATTTTCTGCTCCCTCCAGATGTTTTCCCCTTCCTGTACTCTCTGCAAGGCACAGCACAGCCCCTAATAAACATCAGAGGGTGTTTTAATGCTGAGCAGGGCCACCGCAGCTACCACAAGGAATACGAGCTCCATGTTCCCCTCATCCCCAAGCACAAGGCAGAAATGGCAGAGTGGGCAGAGGCTCCTCAGCAGCTGAGCCAGGTTGGTTCTCATCAGGCACAACAAGCCTCAGGTGTTTCCCCTAAGGACACCCAGGTGCACAAACCACCAGTGATGACCCAATCAGGACTGAGCTTTTCTGAATTTATTATACCAAAGAGAAGCAGAACAATTTGTCTTTTGCTGCTCAGTGAAGTTTAGGAAAAGCCATCGTGCCTAGAAGCTCTGCAGGAGCTGCCTAAAGAAGAATGATGAATTTTGGGAAAGGGAGTTAAAGAGCACAGGGGAGTGTGCATGGGCACCCTGTTTCTTGATGCTTCAAGCCAGGGCTCTGACCATTGCACAGCCATGTCTCTGGAACATTTCCATACCCTGTACCATCCATATATTGCTAAAGTTTTCTCCCTCATCTTCCTTTGAAGATGAGAACAGTAGGAGAGCCAGGGAATTGCTCTTGCTAATGCAGCCTGACCCAGCCACAGCAGAGATCCTTAGTGCTGCAGGAACAGGCTGTTCACCCAGCAAAGCAGAACAGCACAAGAAAGGGAGAATGAGTTAGAAACCCCTGTGTGCTGCCATCAGGAACTACAGAGTCAGACATTTCACACTCGTTCTCATAATAAATAAAATTAGCTGAATATTTTTTACAACTGTGTCAATTGGAAGCAATTTTGCTATTATCCAACTTGCACCATCTAGTCCTAATTAAAAAGCAACACAGGTAACAGCTAACAAAGGAACAACATTCTTTTATGATGTGAATTCCCCAGTGAACATGAAAATTAGCAGATGTGTTCACAATACTAGTTATTTATTTATCTATAGCACTACTACTTTGCTGGGGGACATTCAGAAACAATCTGGGCTTTTACCAGATGTCTGCAAAGTAGTAGCTACTCCTTGATCCACTTGACTTCTTTAATGCCTGAGGATATGTTCAGCATACATTTGGTAAGAGGAATTTGTATTAGTTCTATGGGTTTATGCTGATCATCATCATGCTTGTCATAAATAATAGGGTACTCTAAAAGAGATATGGTTCTGGGTAACAGGACCAAGCAACTGGAAAAAATTCTCCCTAGAATAGGTTTTCAGATTTAAACAGCAATGTTGGTTAGACTGTATGTATTTGCAAACCTATTTCTTCAGGCAAAGATTAGAAAGGCAAGGAGAATCACAAAGTCAACTTTAACGGTGAATGTGCACCTAAAAAGCACACTAAATTGTATCTTTGTCTGTGGCTCATGCATTTCTCCAGTGTCCTAGAACAAGCTCAACAAGACTGAAATCTAGATGAATTATTTTAGAACTTGAAAGACGATTTTATCTCTTGACAGTTTTCAGTGAAGTTCTTCTCATCTGCACTTGCACCACATATGAATGGGAGGGAGGGAGAGAGATGGCCTGAAAGAACTCTACCTTTCATTTTGTATGTGAATAAAAACATATTCTAAACAGCACAACTGTGACACTAAAAGTTTCTCCCCTGAACTCTCCTCATTTCAAATGCAAAAAAAAAAAACCCTTGAGAGCTTCAGTTGAAAGCTTTGCAATCATAAAATGTAAGGAAAAAAAATGCAAATGGGTTGAGATCTCCCAGGTTAACTAAACAATTGTCTGAGACAGAGACCAGTCAAAGTGCTTTTCAATAGTTTGGGGGAGGGGGGTGGCAAACTGGGATGCTGCTTTTGAATAACACTGGAAAAGTCTGGCCACTTCACTTCTTTTCAGCCTCAAAACCTGAAAACAACATATGTAGGAGTACAAAATTACGCCACATGGAAGAAAGACCACAAAACTGCTTGATGAGACCAAGTGTCAAGAAGGGGAGCTACAAGCAAGAGCTGTTTCATGTATGAGAAAATTTATTGCTGTATATCAGGTTGTTACAGGTTCCCTAGTTTATGGATTCACCATTGTGAAGTTAAATACCATTATTGCATGCTACACAAAATGGCGCCTGGTTTTCTCCCTCATGCTGCCCCCGCTCCCTGATTGGTCAGATTTGCCACAGTGGAGCCTTTCCTTATATGGTTATCTCTGCCCTTGTTTACCTTTTATGGTCATGATCCTCCCCGATCTTCCCTTTTATGGAGGAGGATTTGGAGGCTCCGCCCAAGTTCCACCCCTTTCTGGAAAGTTCCAGGCTGCCCTCATATCAGCTGGCACCACTTTAATAAATGTGCCATTCCATTGTACCCCCACCTGGCCAGTGCCAGACCCACACATCGACTGGCACTGTCCAACTTCTGTGGTGCTGAACTTTCTCAGGATAGCTTTAAGATGTTACAGATAACTATCCAAGCCATAAGGGCTTTAGCAGCTTCTATGTTCACCTTATTTTCAGCAGTATCCCAAATTAAAAACCCTAGATTGTTCCAATCTTCAAGATTTAATGGAGTGCAAAGGGGGTATCTACACTTTGTAATCCATTTTGATAAAACCTTTATCAATTTCTTTTCCAAGGGATGCCCATTTATATGGATAAAGCATTTTAAGTGCTTGTGTTTTCATCAGATTTAAAGCAAAGGTTCCCCATCGTTAAACTTTAAAGAATAAATCAGGCTTATGGGGATGGGCTTGGGGAGGTATAGGAGAGAAAGTCTCTTCCCAGCGGCTCACCTTCATTCCAGACGGAGGCGATTGAATTCTCACTCCCAGTTTCTGCTGGGGGGTCTCCGGAGCCAGAGACACTCAACCCGAGGCTCTCTGCCGAGGCTCTGCCCTCGGTGGAGTCTCCCAGCTTTTCCCCAGGGACAGGCTGGTCCTCTGGATACCCGGGGTTCTCAGTCGGGTCCCTGTTCAGGCGCCATTTGAGGAAAACCTTCGAGGGTAAGAAGGAGAGGCGCTGGCCAGGTGGGGGTACAATGGAATGGCACATTTATTAAAGTGGTGCCAGCTGATATGAGGGCAGCCTGGAACTTTCCAGAAAGGGGTGGAACTTGGGCAGAGCCTCCAAATCCTCCTCCATAAAAGGGAAGATCGGGGAGGATCACGACCATAAAAGGTAAACAAGGGCAGAAATAACCATATAAGGAAAGGCTCCACTGTGGCAAATCTGACCAATCAGGGAGCGGGGGCAGAGTGAGGGAGAAAACCAGGCGCCATTTTGTGTAGCATGCAATAATGGTATTTAACTTCACAACGGTGAATCCATAAACTAGGAAACCTGTAACAACCTGATATGCAGCAATAAATTTTCTCATACATGAAACAGCTCTTGCTTGTAGCTCCCCTTCTTGACACTTGGTCTCATCAAGCAGTTTCGTGGTCTTTCTTCCATTGGGTGTAATTTTGTACTCCTACAAACATCTGACGACAGCTGTGGAACTCTGCCCATGCCAGCATCTGGCCTTGGGGTCAGGGTGGTGCGCCCAAGCCAGCAACCCTCGGGTACCATGTACTGATTCGCTGGGGCAGGGGCAGCAAAGGACTCAGGGTTCAAAGGGATAAAGCAGATATGGGTTCATCAAAAGCTTCATTTCACTGAATGCCCTGGAGGCCCCTGTCAGTTGCTTCTTACCTCCCTCAGAGAAAGGAGAGGGTAAAACATCATCACGAAACCCAGAGGAAAGAACTAAAATAGCTGCTTGTGCGGGTAACTCATCCATCAGCCTTTATTTTTATTTTCCAGACTGGTGAGGAGGCCAGGGACAGAGGTGAGTATATTGAGAGGCCGTCCCTTTGTGCAGCTGCGTGTTTGAATTGATGGGACAGCCCTCAGAGTGACAGATGGATGCCTGTAGCTATTTGATACATTCACTGAATGAATAATATATAAAAAGGCAATGCAGTGGCATTTAAAGGGCCTCAGACTCCACCACCTCCCAGACAAACAGACTGCCCAACCTCAGACACTGAAAGCTTTACAATTCTCAAGGCTTTGTTTCACTGTTAAGACTGGGCAGAAATTGATGAAGCAAAATTTCAGTTTCTGCTTTTGAGAAAGAGTCCTTTTGCCACAGGGTTATCCTCACCAGAGCTTTCACAGGCTTTATAAGCCTACCAGGAAATGCTACCACTCTGGCTACAATTAACCCAGAATACACCTAGGTGTCTTAGACATGTGTGATGACAAAAAGCAGCACAGACAAGTCACAGCAGCTTCACCAAAAGCTTATTCCACTGCAATCAGTGGAAGAATTTAAATTAAATCCTTAATATATACATGCATTATCGGAGCTGCTTTTCTTCCACATGGTGTAGGAGCATGGAGCAACAACCATAAATACAGGCATTAAGTGGGCTCCTTTCTGTTACTAGAGGGACAAACTTATATCAGCAAGTTGGATCTATTTAATATACATCATACTGCCTGTAATAGAGCCTGGTAAATCCTAGCCAAATATAAGCACATTGTTCTCCTCGACTTGCCATTCTCTTAATATCAGAGCAAATATCCTCCCAAAGAAGCTGCAGCTGCTACTCCTGAGGTGGTTCATAAAAACTCATAGCAGCCTCCAACTGTGAACACAAATATGGCTCTTAGTTTGGCTACAGATTTTCTCCACTGCCCTACATAAGACATTTGCTGTGGTAACAAATGCTGCTCTCTGATAACAAAGTCATGGCATCCAACAAAATACAGATGTGAGTTGCCAATTTAATTTAAAAAAAACAAACAACAAAACAACAAACCATATTGATGCTTGATATACTTTTAAGGTATTTAAATGAAATTTTATTAACGAGATCTTATTTAATCTACATTACTTTCATCACTAAATTGCTGCTAGCTAAGCTTGAGGTAATGGCTGTGATACACCTCCATGTTCATGTTGTTTCAGTTAAATGCAGATATTTTCATTAGAATTGAGTGGTACCTTGCAAACCACGCTAATTAAGAGGCAGAACATGATCACTTGCCCTTGCAGGAGTTGGACACTGCCTAGTCCCTACCTGTTCTTTGTTCCATGACAGAGGACAGGACATACCAGCTGCTCCTTTGATTTGGATTACTCTGCCTTCCCTGTGCTTTGCACATCAGGAGAAAGCTACTCTGTAGAGATGGCTCTCACCAAGCACTGCCACGGGAGACAGCGGGACCCCCAGGTGACAGCTCTGCACAGCCAGCACGTATCTGTACCTCAGGGCTGTGGCTGGGTTCATGAAGGAATCACAGGATGTATATCACAGGAAACTGGCAGCCTAAGCAGCGATTTACAGAACCCTGGCCTGATTTTATTCTCAGAAAAGTCAATTGAACACTTAGTTTTGCTTTCCAAGGGAACAGTGGGTAAAGCACACTATTCTGACCACACTGTCACAGTTAATAGATGGCATATTTGCAATACAGGGAAACATGTCATGTTTCCTTTGCCAAAGCTGCTCCCAACAGGCATTTCCACCATCACCAAACAAAAATGTACTGGATGTAGTATGTCTTTAAGACTTTAAAGATCTCCTTATTTTATGCCAGAAATAGCTCGCTTGCTTACCTGAAAGGTAAAAGGTTATTGAGGCTGTAGAGCGTTGTACCTCTGACAAGCTGCCTCCCAACCACAAAGTAAACACAAGTCCATCCAGTTTATGGCCACTGGACAGGCAGATAGCCAGGCAGCTGCAGCCAAAAGCAGATCTGTGGGAGGTATCACTCACTGCACACAACCACAGACCTCATCCCACCCTGCCTGCACCACTTTTCCCACCAAAATCTTTGAGAGATGCAGTCCTTAGCATGCATGGTAACGTGGGTGTTTGCAGTACACTTGTCTCCCCAGGAAACTTCCAAGCTGGAGGGCAACAGGTCTGTAAGGTGTAAGATCAGGTATTACAAACCATATTTGAAAGAGCCACCCTCTTAGAGACTTCAACCTATAAACCCATGACTCAATTTTCCCACAGGGAGAGGGGTTTGCCATGGATTTCTCTCTTTGGGAGATAACACATACAAATTACTTTGTTTCTGGCATATCTGAAAATTATTTTTTTCTTTCTTGCGAAAGCCCCGAAAGGTCAGACTAGCAGTAGTAACTGGGAAGGCAGTTAGATGGAAAGGACCCAACATCTTAAGAAAACCTGTAGCAGAGTAGAACCAACTTACCTTCCTTCCTTAAACTGTAATCCTAAAAGCTTGGCTCAGCATCTTCAAACCCTTCCATCAGTCCCCTTTATATAAAACAAATAAAACTGCCTGTCTTGTCAGTATTTAGCAAAATTTCTCCTAGATATTGTATCTTGAATGAGATGAAACTAAGTGTCTAGATAACAAAGAGTGCCTTGGCAGTGACATAGTGTCTTATTGGGCCCTGTGTCATGAGCTCCTGTGGTCACACATGGGATCAAGTATTTCTAGCCCCAAAAACCTGAAAAAACATTATTAAACATGAAAAAGGAAATCAATATCTCTACCAGATATTCTTAGGAAAGTTCCAGCACTGAAGGAGACCTCCATGTGCCCCACTCTGTCTTCTCTCCTGGGAAAATTTCCTCATGCATCAAGTTAAGGTCTAACCAATTCATTATTTAACAGACATAAATGACTCTTTAACTAACAAGCTGCTTTGGGGTTGTTTAATCCAGGGTAACAGATCAAACGAAGGTGATGGATGTGCAGAAATCACAGAGAAGACTTGGACATGCACACTTATCCCAGTCCTGGTGAAGGGCAGGCCAGGGCAGCAATCACTCTGCAGAGCAGGGAGCATCCAGCAGCCCCACACAGCACACCCAGGGGGAAGGAGCCAACAGCCATCCCAGCCCTGACACGGCTTCTGGGTGGCAGCCAAGACCTGTCTGGTCCTGGGACTGAGACCCCTGTGCTGGCCACACTCAGAGAGCCCCACTGGGATTCATGTTTTGGACCCTAATTCAGTAATTGTGTTTCAACCTTTCTATGGTTCCTGTGGTTTGCTTCCTTTAATAGAAAATCTGCCCCTAAGGAATTAAAGCCCCTATAACCAGAAACATGCAGCAGCATCTTAGGAAGCGTGGCAAAGAATTGTACTGACTGCTTTTTTAAAGGTCACTCTACAACACCAAAACCTCTGCTTTGGTGGAGCATTTGCTGCTTGTTTCACTGCTAAATTAATAATCATCTCCTACCTTGCTTTAGGGATACAATGTCACAAAACCCACACAGGCCCTTCACTACCAGAAGGGTATAAGGGAGATCATGACCAGCCCAGCACACACTGGGACTTCCCCATCCAAGCCCTGTCTCCAGCACTGACTGCAGCAAATCCCTGCCTGGGAACATGGATTGGTGACAAGCAGTCTCAGTGGAGGGCCCTTAAATCAAGTCACTTTGCACCATGGTCTGAGACACATCCCAAAGCTGGTTCACCTTCAGGGCACAGCACAAAGCTCATCTATCTGCTCAGGCTGCTGCTGAGGGAAGGGGAGAGGTTGTGTGTGTCTGTTTACAGCAGAATGTCAGTTTGGCTGTACTCAAGTTACTCTTACAGGCACTGAATTAAATGTAGCACTTTTTATATCCAACAGTTGTGTCCAAAATTTAAAAAGAAAGGCAGTCACCTTGCATCCTTTAATATGAACACTAGAGTTTAGCAAATCTGAGTTTATCAGCAACAGAGTCAATTTTATGTGCGCTATGAAATAAATAATGAACATCAGGTTCTTGTTTTTGTTTATTTCAGTGACGCACTTATTTCTATGGATCTAAATGCCTGAGAAGTTTCACAAATCTGGTCCTTTCACTCAAATTATATAGCTGAAGATTTTTGATTCAAATATCAGAAGCAGAATTTTTACATTAAAACACAGAAATTTTCTGAAATATGCCAGTTTTAATTTAAATATTAAAATCCCCCTTCCTCTAATTTATATGTGTAAATATTCTACAATGTAATTTTAAAAATAAAGAACTAAATAGAGTCATCTAGCATTACAGGTGGCCCCAGAATTTCAATGGATTCTACCAAATGGCTGCTGCTGTCTTTTCCACAGAAAAGTAACATTTGTGACATTTAACCTCTGGATCTATCCCTTTGGAATGCAGTCATCATTACTTATTGCATTATCCATGCCAGGAAGTTTTATTACTACACAAATAAGATTCTCAGTACTGTTGCTAAAATTCACCAGATGCACTTCACAATTTTTTCCCATCAGTCCTGCAAAGCAACTAGGATTAATGGTGCGTTCATGCCATGACCCATTGCCCAAATAGCCCATTGGCCACAGAAGAAACTCACTCTGCTAAAGCCTTCAGGAAAGGATCACAGCCTTTCAGCAATAAAGAAAACGTGCCTGTAGGATTGCTGAGTTTAACTCTTGATGTCTTAGTTCAAGGGGAGAACTAAGATATCTGTGTTGGCCAAGAAATAATCCCTCTCCTTTAAATTTAGAAAACAGAATTTGAATTAGAAATATATATATGTGTGTATATATATATATGAAAAGGATAACAGTTCTTAACCACTATATATATATCCAAAAAGGACCAAACAACAACAGTTTGTAATAAACCCTTTGAACGACAAGGCAAACAGTTAAAAGGTCTTTTGGCTACCCCTCAAAAAAAAGGGGAAATGCAGTTGGCCATGTTGTGCCCCAGTCAGCTGCCCTCTCTCTCTCCAGGGGATGGCAGGAGCACAGTCACCAGGTCAGCTCCAGTGGTGTTGTTGGCGAGAGCAGCAGAAGAAAACCTGTCTCCGTAGTACAGGAAACAGGCGTGCTCTCTCTCTTCTCCACAGCAGCTCCCACAATGCCCACGGTCGCCCACGGATGAAACAGTCGAGGTAGGGAGGGGAAGACAGAGTCCTGGCTATCCAGTGATGGCAGAACTGGTGTGCCTCTGTCTCGCTCACTCCACCGAGAACCCCGAGCTTCCTGAGCCTGCACAGAAGAAAAAAACAAGCAGAAACACTGGCCATTTCCCCCCACCTCCCCAAGCTGTCCTTCCTCCCCCAGCCTGAGGAGAGACCAGAACAAAAGGCCCTGGCTAAGTGATTAACATCAGGACATGAATATTCATCTTGCCCTTTGTTAACCATCTTTACAGACACTAAGGCATTGGCTCCAAGCTTTTAGGAAGGAATTCCAATGAGTGTTGAAACTATAACACTTAGCTACAGTCAAAGCTTTGCAGGTCACAGTGACCAAAACACTAAAAACACTGCATTTAATTTCACCTTCCTTACAACAACAGCAACATCCTTCCATGCTGCAGACCTGCTCCAGTAAGCTTATTACCTTTCTAACTTGCTTTACTTAGAATTATCAAGATTTAGGGGAGGTTTAAGTTGGATATCAGGAAAAGGTTCTTTCCTGTCCTAGTTCAGCAGGTGGGACCAGTTATCACTGTGTGGGGGTGATCAAAGCTATGTATTCTACCCGCTCTATTCATTTCCCAAGAACAAAGGACCATTTGCAGCAGCCGCCCAGGGAGTTGTTAGCACCTTCACACCCAGCCTGAGGGGGCGTGGCTGCTAATGGGCCATCAACGGTTCAACAATACCCCATGACTCAGAGTTAATCACCCATTGTGTGAGTCCCCGCCCTGGGGGAGGGACTGGGTGCTCCCTGAAGTTACATAAGCAGGAGTAAGAAGACCTTGGGGGAACTTGTTAGATCCAGAAGAGCAGCAGGACCTTGACAGGAGGAAACCATCACTCTTGACCAGTCTACAGCCATCACTCCTGACCAGACCCCAGCCATCATCTGTACCAACAGGTTCTTTATTTCCTTTTGCTTTGGACTTGGGGGAACCACGCGGGTCTCAGCACAAGGGCTAACAAACCCCTTTGGGCTTGTGCCCTGGGACACTGGGTTACACTGCTGGGTTTTGGTGAGGTGAAAGCAGTTTTCTCTTTGTGTCAGTGTATTTATTGTAATGCCTTTCATTAAATTGTAATTCTGACTTATAATCCCTCTTGTGGTGGGTCCATTTCTCCTGCTGGTTTACCCTTAAACCAGCACATTCCCCCAGAGGGTGGTTGGGCACTGAACAGGCTCCCCAGGGCAGTGGTGACAGCGCCAAACCTGACAGAGTTCAAGGAGTGTTTTGACAACATTCAGGAATGAGGTGGGATTCTTGGGGGTATCCTGTGCAAGGCCAGGAGTTGGACTTCAATGGTGCTTGTGCATCCCTTCCAACTCAGGATATTCCACAATTCTGTGATTCTAAGATATTAAAGTTCCGCTATACCAAAACTCAATACTGAAGAAATTTAAGCTCCTATTCAAATGGAAAAGCTGAAAATTCACTGTGGAGCAAAACCATTTTCATAATACAAAAACACCTAATAGTGCTTATTTGAGGTTTTTTTAAACAAGCATAGTAATATAATGTAAAAATTAAGCATTTACAGTTTTCACATCAGGACTGTTTATGGAAATTTGTATAGCTTCATGGAATGCACAATTCAGTGGAGAAACAGCCAGAAAGAAATTCCAACTTCATCTGTGCACAAGAGTTAACATCAGTTACATCCAGATGCTACTTCAGCTGAAGCTGCTCTTAAGGAAATGTAGCTGGATGGTTTGTTTTGAAGCTATTCAACAGTAGAGTTGAAAAGAGAACAGTTTCAGATCAAAACCAAAGCAAAATTAAAAATTGAAAATCTTGTCAGAAAATCTGCAGCATTTTGCACAATTTAAGCTTTTGATGGAGGGGGAAAATGCTTACTATTGCAGAAATGATATTTTTAGTAGAAGCAGCATTTTCTTTCAGGAGAATTTCTCCAAGGAAAGGGTCCCAGCCATCACTGCCTTCCTGACATCCAGCTGATGATGCTTCTACAGCTGCAATAAGTATTAAAACTGTGACTCCCAGGGACTAGCAAAGGTACTGCATCTTCTAGCTCTCATTACAAACTCAAAATAAAGAATAAGAAAAGGTGGTTTTAAATTCATAGCCACTTTAAAGGTCACAGAGAGTATTATACTATTACAAGATTAGTTAATTATATTATTTATGGAAAGCATTTGTTCTGGGAGCAGAGATTAGACTTAACTACAATTGGATGTGTCTGTGACAAATCTAGAAATTAAACAAAGCTCCCCTAAAGTCAAAGCCAAGGCATTTTTTTTGTACCATAAAACCACTCTCGACATGCTGTCCTGGCAGGAAAAACTCCTTTCCATTATTTATTACCCTGTGAACTGCTACTGGTAATGCTAATAGCTCTCAGCATCGTTCCTACAGCTGAGCAACTAGTGGGTGCTGAGATTTCAGCTGAGTTGGGGTCCAGTCACAAATTCAGGCTCAGTGTATGCATATGAACTGCAACAAATAAATAAAGTTATTCCATTTGAGCTAATTTGAGGAATGAAATGTCTCCAAAGGACCATGTTAGCGGCAACAGAGAGAACAAGACCAGCTTATTTTAAGGTTAGTAAGGAGTTTGCAGCTCTTGTGTCCTGGCATAACTTTTGTGTGTCCATAGTTTCAGAAGTGGATTACACGCATCTTTTTGAGCTGGTTGGTCACCAAAGCATTCAGGATCTTTGGCAGTGGATGCAGAAGTTTAAATAAGAATGTCATGGCTTGTGACAGAAAAGCACCTTCTGCTACACTTCTTCTGTTTACATAATTTAACTTCAAAGCATTTTAAGGCCAAGCTTGGCAGAGGATGTTGATTTTGTAAGAAAAAAAAATCAGTTATAATTATTCAGTACACTAAGCCCATAAACAGTCATTACTGATTGTTGGAGGACTGAGTACTCCAAAGGGATCTAATGAAGGATCAACTCTATGCAGTGCTGGAGATAAGACTATATTAAGCAGCTCAGAAAATTAGGGACAACCCAGAAAAAGGCTTGAGCAGAAGGTCAAGTATGAAAGTAACATCTAAACCGAGTTAGTCCCTGAGCAGTTCCTTCACTTCCTTGCAGCAAAAGGGATATGCTGTGGCAACTGCTGTATCTGTGTTTTATATTCTTTTTCACAGGATTATCAAAAAGGTAGAAAATAATGCAGAACCAAATCTCAACCTAAATCTTCAGGACTTGACATCTTAGGGGAAAAAAAATACAAATAATATTTAAAAAAAGGCCAAAAATATATTCTTCCACTTAAATAGCAACTGAGAAAGTTAAACATCTCTTAAGAGTCCACCCACAGTGCTCTCAGCTCAGCCTGCAGCACTGCCCTGAAGGGAGAACAATTGCCGGCCATGGCCTCCAGATCCCATTCTGACAGAGGAAGAAGGCCAGAAGAGATGCCACTTCCCTCCACGTGCAGCAAGGCTGGTGCCACTCTTTAACCAATCTAAAGCTTGCTCAAGTAAAATTCAAGCTTAAAAATGGCCCTGCAAAAGCTGGTCATCTTTAAAAATTCATAGGTTAACCTGGGAAAAATCAGTACTGTCAGTGAGTTAATCGCCATGTCCTGTCCCTTTGTGCTCCCTTTGTGAGGAGAAGCTTTTTTTGGCTGGGAGGCAGATGGATGCTGGCTGTCCTGCTGGTGAGAGATGGTGCTGGGACTGAGGAACTGCTTACTTGGACTCGAATGCAGAGCCAGGCACAAAGAACCCAGGGTTCTAACATCTGCATTTCTCCCCAAACTCCATTTCAACACATATAACTGTAGAGCAGAAAATCTGGCATTTGGGGCTGGCTTGTAACACTCTTTGTTTCCATTACCAGGACCTGTGTCACCCGCCTCCTCCACTACAACACACACGTTTTCTTCATTGTTTCCATTCTGAGCTGAAGAGCTGAAGCCTGAGCATGTTGCTTAGCAATACAGGAGTGGAATAAGCTATGCTTAAAGTCTTCCTCCTCTGCTAGATGCCCTGTAGCAGCCATTACTAGAGGAAAAATTGACTTTTTCATTATCTTCTCACTGTTTCCAGGGCAGTTTCTCCCCTGTTCCCATTGCATCTGCTTTAGATTTCTCCCTCCTCCCAATATTCTCACATTAACCTTTTCTTAGGCACAGCATCTACTCTCACCCCTCTCACATATCTAATATGTTTCTCAGTTGTGTGTTTTTTGATGGGAGTTTTCCACTTCATTCTCAGATAATTGAATTCATTACAGATTTAAGCAAACAAATCCAGAATGTTACAGGACAATACCTGCAGGAAAACTAAATACTTCCTTTCTTTCTTTTAGCCAATGTTCAGTTGACTTTGACTGCCAAACAGAAAGAAAAATAAAAGGTGTCTGAATCCCCTTTCTGCAGCTCAGAACCTAAAAAGCTTTCTTTCTGAGCAAAATCCCTGGCTGTTAATTTCAAAGACCTATGAAAATGAAAGCTGTATTGTACTCTCTCTCCATTCTGGTGCCTGATATTCAAATGAGGCTCACAACAAAATTAACCATTCCTTAGTCTAAGGACTCCCTTAGACTAATCTTTCCCAGACAGCACTAACTTCCTGAGGGACTCTCTGAGGAATGGGGGGCAATCTTTCAGGCCCATTTCTCGAGGAAAGCCACGCTATATCATGTCTGTCAAGATCTTGTCTTGCTCTCTCTGAGAGAGGATATGAGAATTTGTATGACTAGTGTTTGGATTTGCTACCAAGGTACAGAAACAAAGCCATACCTCAGCTGCAGGTAAATCACATCATGCATTCATGCACTGGTACTCACTCCATCACCATAAAACACACCAAAGACCTTTGTTTGCGCATTCAGCTGCAAGCCTTCTTTAAGTTTCTATTGTGGTGCTTATTCGATTTGTGGTATCAATAATCACGTTAGCAAAAACAGTTCAGGGACAGTCTCCTCAAGGAAGATCACTGCTCAGGAGGGAATTATCCATTTCTAATTACAGTTCACGCTGCTGCTGCTTGCTCTTGCTGACTGTCTGCTGCTGTCTGGGTTTAAGGCACATGGATCCTGCTTTGGACATTGGATTGGTCCTTTGGAAACCAAGGCCCCACTGTGTGACAGCCCACGGTCAGTGAAACATGTGCTGCAGACCAGCCATGGGGACAGTGGGCAGTGAACACACCAGATGCTCTCCAGGAAAGTTGAGAGCTCTATAAGAGCACTCCTGTACCTCCCTGTTGGAAGGCGGGTCATGCCTGCATTTCCTCCTGTGGTACCTTTCACTGTCCTGGCTCTTTGTCCTGTCTTGTCCTGCAATGAGCTGCAACCTGCTGGAAAGCACAGCTTTCCAAACAGCCTCCTTCCCAACAGGACGATGCTGCAGAGGCAGAGGGTGCAGCAGGCGTGGGCCAGACCCCCCAGCAGGGCCTTTGTGTGCACACAGCCACAGCATCCTCTGCATTCTGGGGTGTCCAAGGATGGGTGGTGGCACTTAATGAGGGTGTGGAGCAGCCGGGGATGCAGCAGAACCTGCCTCAGCAGCACAGGGAAGGGTGTCAGAGGGACCAGTAAAGAAATGCAGCTCCCAGAGACTTCAACCATACAGTCACTCCGAATAACAAACACGATGTGCTACAATAGGATCCCTCTGTGCACACTCCTGCACCGGCTTTAATTACAATTACTTTCAATTTGTAAAAACTGTGCAGACTTGAGGTCCCACGCATTAACATTTTGGCAAAATCTCCCAGTCCTGGGCTACTTTCAGACACCCACATCTCTGGCTGAATCGGGCTCTTTGCCTGTATTCACCCTGACTACAACCAAGAAAATAATTATATAAGACTTTTGTTTTAAAACTGACAGCATGATACTTACATCTGAATATTTTGTGGGTTGCAATATATTTTCATAAATTCATCAATCATCCAAAGATTTTTGTCCAAGAAGTTTTCAGGAAATTACAATGAGCTTTAAGGATCACACAATTCAACAGATATAATTTTAATATTAAAGACTCATAAATTCTTCAACAAGTAGTGCTGCTTAGATTAAAATCAGAATCCAGATGAAAAAAATCTATTTACTTATTCATTTCAGAAGACAGAATGTGGAGCACTGCCTGCTTCTGAAACCACTGGTTATCTGAGAACAAACCAGTCTGGGCTTTGAGGTCCTGCACCACAGAAAGCACCTTGAAGGGCTTGTGCTCAGCACATTTGAGCCATCCCCTTAATGAACAGAACCAATAGTTTGGGAGCTCCTGGCTGCTCCACCTGGCATCCCACCAGTCCCATTGCCTGCGGGGCACACGTAGGAGGTGACAGTCAGACTCTCATCTTTTGTTTTACTTATTTTAAAAACCTTTCCTTTTTTCCTTAATCCTTCAGATGCTTTCTTTTCCTCCCTACAGCTCTTCTAATCAACACTGTTGCAAATTTTACTTGTCAGCTCCTGATTTGTGTATTTCCTCCACCCCTTACGTAACTTCTATATCTCCACCTCAACATTAAAATTGTATTGTCAGTGTTTCTGAGCAGAAAAGATCAGGCAACAGGGGAGATGGCTTCACTATCCATAATACATGCTCTGCCACCCGTGTCTTTCATGCATCTGCTTAACCAAACAAGACAAGCCTCAGCACAGAAGATGGGGAAGGATATGATATAACAGAAAGGTATTTTAATTAAGCTACAAAAAGCTTGCTGTCTGATCACTGAGTGGGGCCACTCAAATGTGGCAGAGGGACAGCACTGCTGCCTCTGTAATTCCAGCTGCAAGCACTGGCAATATCAGGAGCAGGGAACAGTTGTCCCAAGGCAACTAAAGCTGCATTTTGCTTCATTTTTTTGCAGCTACACGGAAGCATCCCCCTAATACAAATGTAGGGGTAAATGCAAGGTCAGCAAGCTCAGGCTCCTGCTACCTGGAATTTACCTTCGATATCAATTTCATCTTTTTCTCAAAGTTCTGTTGGGCTTTATTTGTTTGCTTTTCTGTTTTCTTAAGGGCAACAGAGGCCATTTGAATGTGAAAAGTTGGTGCAGAATTTTATCTAGCTGCAGGAAAAATTGAAGATTCAGATGCCCCCCCTATATGAACAAAGGAAACTCCTGCTGAAACATTGCTAATATGACTAGATCCAGAATAAAATGTTAAGTGTCCCTATGGTATTTTGGAGCAATAAAGGGATAAAATGAACAGTTTGCAAGCTAATTCTCCATATGTAACAGATTTAGACTATGATCTTCAGGGAGGCAAGGGAGAGGTGAGTCCCCAAATCCCAGTGAAAAGCAATGAAAATTCACCTTTTAAGGGAATTCAAGATTCAGATTCAATTTTTTTCTTTCTATATTTCATCATTTCAGCCCCTAACAGTCATAAAATTAGTGAAAACATCTAAAAAGATGTTTCAGTCAAAGAGCTAGAATTTCAATAGTATATTCCAAAGAATTATGTTATCACAAGTACCATCCAGATTAAAGGGTAGTATGAAAATAACCACACAATCTGGACTTTCCATGTGTAAAATGAAAGGAAACTAAACCAGCTACTAACCTGTTACTAATTGTAAAACAATAGTGATAGATAGGGCTGGTTAAAGCAATGAACAAAGGGTGGGCAACAGGTTAAATAAAGTACAACAGAACTTGAAAACCTGAGAGGAAAAAAGAATTCTAAATGAGAGGGAAATGCACTACTTGGATTAGATCTATTTTTTTTTCCTTTAATCAATGTAGAAAAGTTGAGCAAAGGTTTCTAGATTGTATTTGATGGATAACATTGTGAATGACAAAAAAAAGAAGAAAGAAAAAAGGAATTTTCCTGTAGACACCAAAGAACCAGCCTAAGCTACTGTTGTTTCCCAATTAACCAGCCCAAATATTAAGCAGAGCGCCAAAGATCTCTCTGAACCACCGAGCTTTACTTTTAACATGTCTCAGAAAGGAGGAAAATTTTAAAGGGAGGTAGGACTGCCAGCTTAGTTTGTGTGTTTGACAGGGCAAAGGCAATGCAGAGAGGGCAGCAATGACTGGGCATCTTGCAGATTCACACATGGCATAAACCTGGCATACGCTGCCAGTTAACTGCCATTAAGAAAAATACATTTAATACAGCACTTTATCATGTGCTACATTTGGAGATGAGTCATGGTGTTAATTCAAAAACAGAAGCACAGGGAAAAGCGTAGAGACCATCACAGGTGAATTGTCCCCAAATTATTTCCCAATAGTGTGCAGTAGGAGGAAAGGACTAATACCATCCCTAAATGATTAAAAAGAAGACAACTGAAGAAGAACAAAGTCAGTGTCACCTCTAAACCCAACTTTGGTGCAGCTCTTATTAGGCTGCTGCCCCCAGTCTAATTCAAGGAAGATGTGAAAAAGTGATGAGCAATTTAAAGCAGAACCACAAATGTGATTCACCAGCTGAGAAACATGCTTTCCAACGTGGGGCTTAAGGCATTAAATAGATTTAGCTTTCAAGAAAAGCTTCAGCTGCAGCTTGGTCACTGTAGATACAGGTGAAAGAGCTGTGGTGGCAGCTTTTCAAAGGCATTGACAACGAAAAAACAAGACCCAACAGATGGGAGCTGAAGTCACAGAAATTCAGCCTGGAATAAGAAACAGTTTACCATCACAAAGGCTAATTAAACACTGGAGCAGCTTTTCATTGAAGGTGATAGACTTCTCCCAATGTAACCCTTTAAAATGAGATGAAACACTTTTTAAAGGATGTTCTTTAAACTATACATCATTTGAAGTGCTGCGCAAGACTCATTGTCAATAGACTGGAGGAATTACCTTGCCCCTGCACTGACTTCAGTTTCTGCAGCTTCACATGAGGATATTTCACCTATTTAAATATTGTAAGGCCAAGGCAGACCCTCTGTAAGGTTCAGAAATCCTTTCTCTTCTTCCCCCTAATGGTCCTACAGGACATCAGTCAGATTCTGATTTTTTTTTTCATTCAGAGTTCTGAAATTTCAAACATTGGCTACAGCTAGAGCAAAGACTGCACGTGGAGCTACTCAGGGCTCTAAAGTGATGCTGCAAAGCACCCGTCCTTCTGTTTCAAGATAAAAAAGCCTAGCAATGATGAAAATGATGAAGTCAGACATTTAACCTCAGCAAATACAAATTTTACCTCATTATTTTACCATGGCCGCTGCTTTGGGTTTGTTCTTTTGCGCACTCTGCAACTTTGGCTTCTAGAATTATTTAGACACATTTCCCCTAGTTGAGTCCTTACCAACACAGTCTGTGTTCTGAGGACAACTCTCTAATTTCTTCTTCCAGTACACAAGCTGAAAAATAAAATGCTCATATTAACCAAGACACCAAGGTCAATCCAAGAATACTTCGGTGAAATGGAAGGAAAATCTTGTATTTAAAAGAGAAAAAAAATTTAAAAAGGACAAAGTAAAAAGGAGTAACAAGATACATAGGTCCTTTCTGCTCTGAGGCTGCACAATAAGGATGCCCATACACATCAGTGAAGGCTTGTACACACGTAAAAATGCATCTTTACTCGTAACAGGAGAAAAATCTAAATCTTTTGACCCAGCACCACTGTGAGCCTCACTGGAAATGCCATGAGAATGAGCATTCCATCAGCACACCCCTGAAATGCTCTAATTATGCACTTTCAGCATGTTACTGTGTTTTGACAAAATTTAAGTTGATGGCACCAAGGACATTTCTACCACTCAAAACAGTTACTAAAATAATCCTGTGTAACACAAATCACTGGGTAATATGGTCCATAAACTGACTGCTCAAAGAAGCTTAGAATGACCTTTTACCCTCTCCTTTCACCAGAGTAAAAAAGAAAGAAAAGACACAGTGCAGTGGCTCACTGAGATGGGGCCAGCATTTGGCAACCTGGACCAAAATCTAATTTCATTTGCATGGCTAAATATGTGCAGTAGTCCTTACCCCAAATCTCAGATGACTCCCTTAAAGCCACTGCAACCCTAAAAATTGACAATTGAAGATGTATTTTCCTAACTCAAGCAGAAAACAAAGGAGGGAAATAGGGAATGTCAGAGATGGAAACTGCATATGTTTTATAAATACACAGTGAATCCTATTTACAAAACCAATTCATCTTCTACTCTCTGTGTTTAAATATTCTATGACTGGAGAAAACCAATACCTTTCTGCTTATCTCATTCTTATTTATAACATTTCATTACATTTTAATTCATCCAACTGTTCTATTAGATTTCCAGGCAAAATGTGCTGAAAGCCCATGTAAGCAATATGTATTTTGTTAATGAACTGGGATCCACCATCATGGAAGAGAATGCTTGATTTCTCCATTTTTGCCACCCTGAAACCATACTACCCTTGAATTCCAGCTTTTCTCCCAGATTTTCTGTGCTCAGTCACCTTTTTTGCTCATTAATAATAATTATCCTAAACTACCTGCAGTCACCATTAGAAACTGTGATTTTCCCCACGAACCACATCCTGCAGTGGCTCCTTCCACCTATGTGATGTATAATGACAGTCTGTCAACACCACACACCCCCCTCACCTCTGAAGGCTGTGCTCCTGCAGGGTTGCTATTTCCAATATGAAAATAACCCAGGGTCGAAACCCAATCATATGCCATAGGGCAGGAATCTTAACTCCCTGAGTTTGCCCAGGAAAGGGGAAGTAGATACACTTTCCTAGTACGAACATAAGTATTAGGCTACAGCAAACTATAGGGAAAATCCCACAACTGCTGTTTTGGTGGCTCCCAGGTACCTCTCTAGATAACTGTGCTGTAACCCTGGGATGAAATAACCTACGGAAGAACTCATTTACAAACATACAACACGGTGAGTTCAGCCCTATCTCTGCTGTGGAGTTGCGATGCAGTTAAGAACTACAACTCTATTCCTGCTGGATAATCTGGGGTTTTTTTCATAATGCGCTCTATTAGCATCAGCTTCCTTTCTAAAAGTCAGTGCTCTTCTTTTCCACTGCTGAAATTCCAAATATCCAGGATTGTATCTGTGTTTAGTGACCTACCCCACAAGTGTGTTACTAAGCTTAAATAGTTAACAGTTTGTTCAGTGCTATATAAATTCCAGACTGTAGTTTTAAGACCGGTGTGAAAGCTGGAATTTGCTGGCTAATACCAAATTTCTGCAAGAGTTGTTACATATGCAAAAGACATTCTGTTCTCCAGTCCCAGATCTGTGGTTGTCACAGTGATTAAAACTCCATGTTTCCTAAACAATTAACTAACATAGTCTATTAAATCTCATTTTATTACTTTGAATGGATTGAGATGGTACAATAATCCAACTCGGAAGCCAGACAGAATTTGCATATCTCTTTCAGAAAATGGATGAGACATAAAATGAACGACATGGTGGATAAAACCAAATCCTTGCATGTTCTCGGTCTGCCTTGCATTTGATTTTCTCTGCTCAACTATAAACAAGTTTTAGCAGTGATAGACTCAGATTATGTAGAAACCAGAGAGAGAGAAAGCTCTCTAGGCTACCAAAACAATTCACTTTTAACAGAACAAGCACATCACTCCGTATATTTTGACACATCTGAATGTGCTATCAGCCAAATATGAATGTTTTCTTTGACTAGTACTGCTGCAGACTGTGCTGCACGTTGGGTGCCCCATGCTGCAATCTAAATTCAATTTTGTGATTTGGAAAGTTTTTCTGTTAGTGCTTCAAATGGAATATATGACCCGCAATCCATTTATATTTCCTATGTAATTAGTAGCTGGCAAGTAAAACAAATTAGGTGCTTGATAAACACAGACAATTATATTTTCAAAGCAGTTGTATTTATGCTTGGAAGGAAGGACAGTTTTATGAATATGTAATCAAGGATGTAAAATTGGAAAGAAAACAAAATAGAGCATAGTTAATTTGGTGGTAGCGACAAATTAACACTGAGCCAAGCCCCCTGCGCATGCACTGCCCTGATAAACTTGTTATTAGCAAAGGCTCACTCCAAGAGGAGCTTGGTAATCCTTCTTCTGTGTTTGCTCTTCTTTATTAGTCCTTTGAGAAAATATTGTTTACAAAATAAAGATCTGCACGAGCAAAGATAACAGAGTCCCCATTCCCTGTCTAACCTGTGTAATGGCTAACAAGCTGGGAATATATAGCTTTTTTTCTATTTCTTTTATATATTTGGCTACAGGTGTGTGCTGCACACCAGTGATTACCAAGCATTTAGGAGCAGCTGTGCCTCCAAATGAAAGATGAAACCGAACTGAAAGTTTGTTTGAAATGGGAGTAAAACCTGGCAGATGGCAGCATCCAGAAATAGCAGCACTGAAACGGAATTTTTTGTGCAGCTACTGCTCCAGAGCACTAGTGAGAACAGGGGGGAGGATGGCTCAGCAACAATCTGCAAGGGTAAAAGGGGAAAAATCAAAAGTAAAGGCAGTTTTAGGCGAAGGAAAACCCCGGAGGGGATGAGAAGAAAAGAAGAAAATTAGCTTCAGATGTCAACACCTAAAAAAAGAACAGTAACTTAAGGAAGAATCTATTAGCTAAAGGAAAGGATTACAAGTATGTATAGGCTGGGTTAATGCCTTGAGCAAACGAAAAACTAGTGGAAGTACATGGGAAAAAAGACTCATTTAGAGAAAAAAGATGAAAACTGACCAGCAGTCAGGATCAAACAAAGAAGAATTTAATACTTAATAAGCTTTTGGTGCACTGTGGAAAGTCACACTTTCCTTGAAGGATTGTGGATAGTCATGCTGAACCAGATGTAAATCTGTTTTCAAAGGGATATGGGGTTAAAGGCACATGACAAAAGGAACATTCACTGGTGTCATTTCAGTTACACTGCAAGAGGAAACTGTGACTTTAGCTTTCCCAAGCAGCACACACGGTGCAGATGTTCACGGCCAGCAGCTCCACAGCACTCTCTGCGCAGTTTTCTCCAAGGTGGAGCTTTGGGGGCTGCAGTGCCACAGCAGAACCCGCGTTTCCCTTAATCCCATTGATGGCTCACTATAATTCTCTGTAATTATTTCAGCTGAAATTTCTCAGAAATGGCCTAAAGGTGAATCTGAGAGGAAATGCAGCTCGAAGTGATTCAGCCTTTGGCCACTTCCCAGTGGACCAACACTACATCCTCCCTCCAGTGACGGTAATACCTCCCAACATCAGAGGGGTCTTGTAAGAGCAATTCATCTTTATCAGGGATACAGGCTTTTGGCTTTGATGTATTTATGCATAGCTCCACTATGCACTTCTCAATAAGAAGGTTTGAAAGTGTCTAAATCACTTTTCAAACTGGAATTTTGCCCAGGAAAGTCACAGAAATCTGCAGAAAAAAACCCCTCACATAAGTGATTCCAGTTTGAGTGATTGGCATTAAACGAATCCTAACACTGCTTTCTAAGTGAGGGGGCCAGAAGAAATGTGTTGCTCTCCATTCACTGTACACACACAAGGTGGGATAATATAATGTGACAGAGTAATTAGAAACTGTAAATTAAGATCACATCTGGATGCAGGAATCACCTAAAACTTGAACATTCCACTTTGCAAATGTCTTTTTCATTTACTCTTGTCTTTTGGCTGCAACTAATGTCAGACCATTTAGCAGTCTGAAATCAGCAAAACCATAGGGCAGAGCACCCTGATGACTTCAAGAGATCTCTAATTGCACTGCTCTTCTACATCTCGTTTAGGGAAAGCTGACAACCTTGCTTTCCTGACAAAAACTGTTCCAGATGATTCAGACGAGTCACTTGTGATAACCACTTTGCAAAAGTCTTCCAATATGAGTCATTTTATGGTGATTCATTTACTTTTTCATCATTTTAAAACAAACTTTCCTGTGTGAAAAAGTTTAAAGACCTCTTTGAAAAGACAATTTGCAATTGCAAAGCTCTATTTTTCACTAGAGACAGAATTGCTGCTTTGCCAAAACAAAGCTCTTCCTAGCAATTTTCATCTATTTCTGGCCTTGTAAACCAAGCCCAGTCTGAGTGCAGTGTTGGAAAGTGACATCAGATATTCTGTAGCATGGGTGGGTTACTAGGCGACGCTGCAAAGTTCTGCAATGTTATCCAAAATCCCAAGCTTTCCCAAAACTACAATCATATTCACTACAATTATATTCACTTGTTAAATAGATGTCTGGAGCAATTATGTAAAAAACTTGTGAAAAGTTTCTTATTTGCAACAAAACATTTTCTTTAAAAGTTAATTTTACACATCTTAAATAGCAACTGAGATTTTTCTGTAGAGTGAATAATTGTTTTGCTAAGGAAGTGTAGGGTAACCACTACACCAGAATGGGAGCTATTGAGATATATTGATTAGGAATTTCTATCCTGGACTTGAGGTCTAAGATTTCTTCTAAACTGTCCCCAGAAAACCAGAATTCTGACCAGTCCTTAACAGAGAGCTACGCTGGAAGTGACACACACATACCTTTGTTTAAAAAATGGTCTTAATGTATTTAACTATTTGCAGTAGCCACGTGGAAAAGTTGGCAAACTTATAACCAAGGGAAACCCCCCTAACTCTGGGGAATGTCACTCACATTGCAACTCCCTAAGAGCCAACATAAATGATTGCCAGATGAATTGCCACCCTCAAATGAGCAGAATTTTGTGGAGACCAAAACCGAAGACAGTTGTCCTTATTGCTGCTGCACTGATGGACTTCTGAGACAACAGCATGGATTAATGAGCCTCTGCTAAACATAGGGAAGCTAAACAGACAGCCCTGGGTTGAAGGAGAAAATTAAATTATTCTACAGTCATTTAACAACAGGACTGTGACAGGAACACCAAAACCAAAGTCAATTTGAAACTCTGTCCTCATCAAATGCTGCTCTCCCAAAGGATGTGGGACTGTAAAACAGCAGCAGCTTTCGCAGATCGGGCATTTGTCTGCGGTTGTCAGGTCTCTGGAGGGAGCTCTTTTAGGGACCCAGATTTCACACATCACGTTTGTTGGTTAGACCCAGGATGCCCAGGCGGAAGAGCCTGAAGCTTCTGAAGAAGCTGAAAGGAACTTCAGCTATGCAAACGTATTTCAGAAATATAATTTTTCAAAAACCCCAGTGATGTGCAATGTGCAGATCCGGACAAATAGTCATTCCAAATGAATGATCACACGTACTAGAAAGGGCAAAATCTCTGTCTTCCATTATACATAAATGAGTGTGTTCCATTTATCCAGTAAAGCAAGACTGAATAATGTATTACCATAATGAACTTGTTGGGAAGACAACAAGCTCTGGAGAGAACTCTCTTCCCTGATATATTTGTACCCTTCTAATGGTCTCACAGTGTTTTCAGTGTGCCCTCATTTTCTCAGAAATTTGGATTTTGATTCTTTGCAATATTTTATTAGGAAAGCACAGAGTTTTCTCCACATTCCCACAGGGGTTGAACTCTGGGCTTAACTAAAACTCTCCAAGTCTCTTTCTGCTAAGAGCAAAGTTACACTTCCATGTTGTACCTTATTTAGGAAAGAAATGTACAAAAAACCCTGGTGCTTTTGAATGATGTGAAAAAAGAACATTAGCACATGGTTCTGGAGATCTTCCTGGCAAAACAGTTCAGCTATTCCATAATAGCTATGAAAGGCAAGTACCGTTCTTTCTTAGTTCAAAAGCATTCTCAGGTAGGCCTTGTTTTCTGCCTCCAGCAGCTTGTTTCCCCTCAAGCCTGTTGATACAGAGTGCTGTCTATGAATACACTATTTTTCTTGGTATCTGCAATACCTATGCTAAACAAAAACAAACAAACAAAAAAACACACAAAAACCCACCAAAAAAACAAACAGCAAGTCAAACACATTTCAACTTTCTTATTGCTCAGACATACCTTATTGACCGGTTACCAAGAGGTTCAGGCAGAGCCCAAAAACTGTAACAGGAATTAACTCAGTGTGCATTAATTGCTTATCTAAAAACAGATCTCTGTTTTCACTCTCTATAATAATCCCAAAAGACAATTTCCAAACATGGATTTTATTACTGGGAACGTCCATTCCTCACAATTTTATCCTGTGAGCATCTTCAGAGTCACACCTGGGTTGCTGAGCCACCAATCCACATCTGCTAAGATTTTTCTGCCCACAGCCGAGGCTCCCCCAGTGCAGAGTCCAGGCTGAAACCAGCACATCCAGCAGACATGTACAACTCCTGCATGGCTGCAGTCCAGCCTACAAGCTGTGACAAGGCAGGGCACCCTTACACTTGCTAAACTTCCAAATTTATCTGAATTACTTTATTCTTCTGGGTATTGGTAAATCAGTATCTGTTACAGCATCTGCTGACCTGCTGCGCTACCCCAGTTACCCACAGCTACTCCACACCTGGTGGTAACACTCTTATCTCCTGCCAACACAACATTAATTCCACCTCCGGACAATTAACCCCCTGTCAGAATCATATTTGCCAGACTGAAATTTCTCAGGACTCAAAATATTTTATTAAAGGCTTCACAGTTTAAATGCTAACAGCACTAATTCTCTTCTTTGTTGAGTTCCCCCAGGGAGGGATGAAAGAGTCAATTTAGCTGAGTAGCCTTTGTTTTCAGAAGCCAACGATATCAAAAAGGGCTGTAGATAGTGGGTATAATCCTACAATATGAGATTTTTTGATGTTCAGCTCTGAGTGAAGTGGATGCCTAAGTTATTAGTATACATAATAGTTGCCCCTTGAATTGAACTATGTAGTTAATATAGAAATATGAACACACTGAGTTAAAAGTTAAATAGCATTACCATAATGCTTGATATTAACGTTGCTTTCATTAAACATCAAGAGGAACAAAAAAATACAGAGGCCCTTTGCATCTCTTCAACTGCTATTGTTCTCTCAGTGTCTTGCAGTAGGGTATTACCAACATGTATGATCTGCTACACACTGGATTTGCTATCCTTGTGTTACACACTCTAATAAATTTCTATTAATATGATAAGCATCTGATTTACTTTGTAGTAACTTTATAAATAGCAATCCTGTTTGATAGACCCAAAGAACATCCAGTAGAAATTATCTCAAACTGCATGAATTATCTTGCAATATACAGGCAAAGCCATACCATATATGCAAATGTCTTGCAAATCCCATCTGAAAACACTCTGAAAATAGAAAATTATGTTTTATTACAAGACTTTTATAGTGTAATAAGTTCACTTTCCTAATTCATTAAAAGAATGTCTTATCCAACATCTTGAAATTAGTGCCTTAGAGAATTTGAACAAGGCACTGAGAGCCTCAGTAAAAATCTACTTGGACACCAACCTTTGCATATTCAGTACAGGGAAGGGAAATAGGTTCACGGGTGAAAGATCATTTCTCATTAAAAATGCTTGAAAGAAGAGCAATGAATGATGTTCCAGAAAGTTTCATTCTCTAAATTTGGTGTTGGCAGCACCAGCAGCCTAACCAGATTCACAGCAGAACCTGAATTCATGGGCTCTCTTAGGAAGCACTCGTATACCAAAGGAAACTAGGACTAGAACTCCATATCATATACTGCTACAATATCGAATAATTAAAATGTCAGGCACAGTTTTCCTTTCACTTAATCTATTTACTAATTCTGTGAATGACAGAGAATGGAGACAGCTCTTGCTTATTTCTACTGTGTGCAGGGTGTTGTCAGCCTGAAGTGCTGTACTTTCTTAACACGTTATCTCATGGGATGAAGCAGTTTCCTAAGATTAAAAAGGGAGGGGTGATTGTTTTAATTAACTTGCTGCTGCTGAAAATGTAAGGAGATTAATTCCACATCTCTAAATAAGTATGAGATAATATTTTTCTTGGTAGCAGAAGAATTCTTCTTGATTTCCATTTTTAATATGTATTCTTTGCCCACAGAAGGACAGTTAAAATCCTCCAGTATAACCAGACAGCTTTTCACAAAAACTCAGTCCCATAAACAAAACCAATGCAGCAAAACAAGCAGAAACATTTAGACTATTGCTTTCCTTTAATTAAAATATGACAGTAGCTGTAGTGACTGTGTAACAGAGAAGAGCAGAGGAAGAGAAAACACTTTGTCCATCTTTATATGACCAGGTAATTGAGGGAAGCGGAAGAGTGAAAAACATGTGACGCCCTGTGTTCACATGCTGACTTCACAGAGCTGGCATGGAACCAATTTCAAACTGAAAAGTAGCCCTATGAAATTATTTAATCTATTTATCCTCACTTCTAAAACATCCAAAAGTGATTTTGTGTGTTCTCAGCTATTGAAAACTCCCACTAATTTCAAACATCCAACACAGCAAAATCATTCCTTGAGAATGGTTCGGAAATTCTTTTTCAAATGGTCTAGGAATTTCCACTAAGCAGGTTTTTAAAAGTCAAATCCAAAAGGAGTTTGCATGCCGGCACCTGGAAGCTTGCAAAGCACCAGCCAACATTACACAGCTGCAACCAGCACTTCTAGTCTTTCATTTTCAAGAACACCAATTTAACAGAAAACTGCTTAGCAAAAGGGAATTTAAACCATATACAACCCACCTCACTTTTTGGCTTTCTACAAGGAGACCTTTAACCCACTATTTATAACTAAAGCTACTAGATTTATACTGTAAGTCACCTACAGCTGTATACCATGAGTAACTTCTGATTTCACCCCTTCCCTGGTGGCAGCTACTAGTGATGAATCCCAGCACGGTACAGTCTGTCAGAGCAAGACAGGAAGATTCAACATGTCAGAGCTAAGGGGTGGAAGCACCCAATTCAGTGAAAATGTGCAGCTCCCAAAGACACCTAAAAACAGGAGGCACTCCCTGCTGAAGCTGAAGGATCATGCAGGGGCAGAGGTGTGTATCAAAGAGTCAGTTCTTGAGTCTCTAACCTATTGCTTTCCCGTCATCCCTTGCCTTCCTTCTTGGAGTCTATTATAATGATGTATTTTTAACCTGTTTCTTCAAGAAATGAGGCATATGTGGTTGTGCTGCCTGGCCATCTGTCAGTTTGCTATTTTCCCTCAAGCGCGTTTTGAACCTGTTGAACAACTTCAGCCAATTTGACAGAAGACTAAAGGTCTCAGACACAGAAATTTCTGCATATTTCACCAAAAATTAAAGCTAAAGGAAAGGGAAGACCCTGTGCATTGCTGTGTACGTGTGGCTGGCCAGGCTGGCACAGCACAGGATGCGCTGCCACAACGTAGTGGGACAAGCAGAGCTGTGACAGGGAGGCTGCAGACCCAGGAGGGGAGATGGAGGTGAGCTCTCTTACATGCACATCCATCAGAAATCCACCCACTGTGCTTCCTCAGCAGTGGCATCTTCAGGTTTCAGCCAAAAATCAGGTAAAAATCCCTGAAGGGTATTTTGTTCTTTGGGGTTTGTTTGCTCTTTTCCTCCAAGTATCTTTCCATCCAAGACAAAACCAGAGGAATGGGGTGCATTAGTGGGAGGCAAGGAAAGCAAGCCAGAGCTGCTGTGCCCATTTCATATGCATGTACTGCAACTGAACACAGGTGACCAGGATGGTCAGAGGTCCAGAATTCCCAGGCACAAGATTTTCCATCTGGCTCCTCTGGGTTTGATCCATAAACAAAGAGACTCTCAATTATTCAACAGCACATAAAACTCTTATAACCATCTTTAGTTATTGCATGCTAGTTTTCCAGGTGAGAACATTGGAACTTCTATGTCAGAGCAAACAGTAGTTTAATCTTAACTGTCTCCAGCTATGACCAGAAAGAAAAGAGTATAAAACAAAGAACAGTTATTTCCATCTTTCTTCCACTGTCTTATTTTTGTTAACATCTCCATCTTCTAAATCTTTTCTGCATTCTAAATTCAAAAGCATATAACCTTATCTTTCTGTCCTTGTGACTCGCACCTTCAAGTTTTACCAGTGACACTAAAGTAGATCATAATAGTGAAACTAGTTTGACATTACCAAGGAAAATGTTAAATCAGCTGTAATAAGATATATTGAAAGTCAAAATAATTGTCTAAATTTTCCTATTTAACAGTTCAGCAACCCTGCCAGCACTTTCATCTACATCCTTCTACAGCCTCTGCTGAGGGATTTTGTGTACCTCATAGATAAATGTATATATATCATGTCTACGTCTTTACATAATGGATATTTTGAAAAGATTTCCTGCAGTCTACTGCTCACTCTCAGCACCGTGTAGAATTATCAACACTATTTGCAATGTGATTAGGAAGTCTTAAATACTGTTTTGTGCCATGGAGATACACTCTGACAATATTTGAGCGGATAGGATGAGTCACGCAGGGTTTGATTTCGGGCAGGCAGGACTGCACCACCGAGAGTGAGGCAGCAGCTCGTTGCCAGTGCGGTCACACACTGCTCCCTCATTGCAAACACAGTCACATGCCATTATGCTACTTTTTATACAATATGATATCCTACTATTCTTAGCGAGCGTTGTGTTGAATGCAAGTGTAATAAAGTGCAGCATGACTGCCCCTTGTGCTATTTTAGACAAATACAGTGACAGCCAGAGTGTTCCCGCAGACACTGCTCAGGCAGAAGGGTATTGCATTAGGAATCGTAAGTACTCCACTTAACCTGTGCTGCAGAGTTACCTAACAGCTGCAATAACCAGGGGTGTGCTGGGCAGTCAGGCACTTTTACCCGCAAAAAGAGAGGGGAAAGAAATACCTCTTCTTCAGCTCTTCACTGCAGCTTTTTTAGTGTGGGAGTTTTTGCTTCTGTGTTTTGCAAGGGAGCTGACCATATTAATATGGTTGAAAGAATTCTGCAAAGTTACATCATGTCATAGGAACTAATTTAACTAAGGATAGGATATTTTAAAGGATTGGGAACATACTGTCACCACCAATAAAAAACCAAAAAAACAACACTGTCTTTCTTAAAAACAGATACTGATTGCCTACTTTGCTGGAGTTATAGCTGACAATGTTACAAGGAATTCTGGGGAAAAGACCCTCCTTTACTTCAATCCTGACAGTAATAGAAAGTTAGCATACATCAGAATCCCTGTCTCTCCAGCACTTCACTGGAATACCCCCTGCCTTTATCTCTGAGGAGCTCCAATCTCCAAGAGCAGGAAAAAAATATGGATTTGGTACTTTGTGAAGATTACAGAAGTTGCATCTGTTTAACCAGTTATCAATTTAAAAGAAGTGATAGGGCTAGAAGGCTCCTTACCTCAAAGCAGGTTCAAATGCCTTTATATCACTCCTGACAGATGCTTGTCTAGTATGTCCAGAAATGAACATGGCATTAACTCTTAAGGAAATTTATTTCAGTGCTGGCACTTAAAATTATTCTACAGGAATGTTTCTGAGGAAAAAAATAAAAAGGCAGAGAAAGCTGGTAGGAGCAGAACATACAGTTTAGGATAGCAATTCTCCCTGGGGCAAAGTCAGAACAGCTCTGTATCCTCCAACAAAGCATAGGACAAAAATCAACAAAATGCAAGTGGGAAGCATCAAATAAAATTCGCAAAAAAGTCCTAAATTTGAGACTAAAAATAAGCAATAAGAACAAATATATATACAGGCTGTTTACTAAAGAATGTTCAGAGTAAAACTTGATAAATAAATAAAATATATCAAGAAGGAACAGAATCACTACAGGATGCAATTCCAGTCCTCGGTAACAAAATGGCAGAACCAAGTTTTTATTACTGACTTACCAGAAAGGTGACAATGCCTGTGACAATCACATGTACTGGGTAGGTGTCAGTGGAGCTGCCACTGAGACAAAACCCTCAGATAACATAAACCTTTGCTTTCTGGAGATATTTGTTTAGGAATCAGAAAAACTAACTCTTGCCTTCTCACTGAAGGGTGCCTGAGACCTAATTCAGAATATTGCTTTCAAGGCAAGGGTATCTGCACTCAACCAATTCATAAAATAAAGAGCAAAGGAAACCAGAGATCCAGGAACAAAGCTCTTAGAACAAAGTGAGTGAACGCAGTTCTCACACAGGTAAGTCACGGCACTGCAACTTGTTAGAGTTCTCTGTAGGGCAAGGACAAGGCAGTTTATAACCTGTTCTTGAATTTTTAAAGGCTTTCAGCAAGATTGCTTAATCAAAGGTTCATAAAATGCCATGAGAATGTCTTCTTACAGATTAATAACAGATTAAAAGGATAGGAAAGTAAAGTAGGAACAAATAGTAGGATTTCAAATGCAGCCCCTGGCCTAAGGCTTGTGCTGTTCAGTATTTTTGTAAATGATCTGGAAAAGGGGTGGCAGGGATAACAACGTTTGCTGCTGGTGACAAATTATTCAGGGTAGTAAAAAGGCAAGCAAACTGCAAAGACTTGCAGAGGAATTTCATGATTCAGAATGATTAGGTAATAAACGTACAGAAAAAAAATCAGTGTAAATAAATGTAAAGTAACACACATGGAAAAGTAACTTCAACTGTGCATATTCAGTGACTGAGTCTAAATTAGCTATTAACTTTCAGAGAAGCCATCTCAGAGTTATAACAGATAGTACCATGAAAACATCATCTTGGTACTCAGAAGCACTTAAAAAAGCAAATAAAGCATTAGGAATTTTTAGAAAGGAAGAGAGAATAAAGAAGAAAACATGATTATGCCATTTTATAACTCCACAGTGAGCCTGCTGCTGAAAAAGAATCCAATTTCCCCATCTTGGAAAGCACCAAAGAAGGTTCAGGGAACTACAGCAACAGCGATTAAAACTCTTCAGCACTCAGAGACAACAGCAGAGAGGAAATTCTGACATTTCAGGATTCCCATAAAGTGGAAATCTTAGGGTAGAGGAGAAACTCATTTTTGAAATGCCAGCATATGTTGATTCTGAAACACAATATGCTTCTTGGGACTCTGACAGCTGCTACTGAAATTGCAGTTAAACTGCTGAAGTTTGGAGGCTCAGACCCTCTGAGGGCAGCCCTGGCCCCCAGCGCATCTCAGTCCCTGGGGGTGATAGTTACTGCAGTGCCTTGTGCCCTGCCTGCCCTGGATGGATGTGGTCTGTGCTGCTGTGGAAACCTGAGCCTAAAAATTCCCACTGCAGATTTGACCCGAGGGTCTGGAGAGCTGCAGCTTGTGCTGGGCTTCCAGAGATCCCACCCTCAGGGACCTGGACAGAAACACTTCGGGAGGCTCACACAGAACATGCCTGTGCAAATGTCTTTGCCTTCATCCCACCAGGCACGCAGCCTCCCCTTGAAACTCAGGCACTCCTTTGTCAAACATTTGTCATAAAACAATTGAAGTTTGGAAATCAGTTTTTCCAACAGCTTACACAGCCTGTAAGACAAGACCACACAGAAACAGGGTATTAGGGCAGAAGAGCTCGTATGTACTTATAACTATGGACAGATTTAGAAAAGAAATTGAAGACCGACTTTAAATCCTTTCTTTAACATCTGAAAAGCCTCTTTAAATTAGGTCATTTTGCTACCTTGCTTAAGGTTTGAAAAACACCAGCAGTGTTGTTGTGCAGCCTTCCCGAGTCAACAAATGTGGTGATAGCAAACTATCCAGCCACCCTTATTCTATTTCCCAAGTGTCTCTCCTAGGACATTCAGAAGAAACTTCCAGTCACAAAGACTCCAAATAAAATAAAATCATTCTGTTCTACAGGAAAGTTTACAGTAATGATGTGATTAACGAGGCACCTCAGTCAGGCCGGTAAGGACAGAACAGGTTCTAAAGGCTAGAGATGGAGACTTGACAAAATCAGACCAGAAGCATTTCTCAGAGTGAGATAAGCTTGGTAACAGTTTACCAAAGGATATTTAATATCTTTATATCCCCATTTCCTAGAAGACATGTTCTACTGCAAACAGAAATCAGTGCTGTAAGGGGTGGTACACAGGAGATCCAGACTGGACAATCACAGTCCTCTCTTCTGCTTTTATCATCTGTGAAACTGCAAATGTCACAGAAAGCATCTAATACATTTTAAAGTAGTTAATTTAAAAAAAACTCCCAAATTCCCATGGCTAATGTGCCACAACTCGAAAGGCATATAGTCTTTGCATGATTGTTTTTGTATTTTTTGGGATACGTGGAATTCATAGCTGTAACCAGTATCTTAACAAGACCACAGAGACAGAGAAAACTATAACCTTACTTTAAAAACAGTTTACAAATAACATGTTAAAACTGTGTATCTTCTCATCTTCCTTACAAAGATTTACTTCACTACTAATCCTTCAACCTAAATTAAAGATTAATATGTATTTCCAACTTTTCTTAAAAGGAACAGAAGACGCTGGTTCTTTATTTACTCACCACATGCCATCTCCTTCTCTCACACATACCTGTATCACACCCACAAGTCTTCGTGCCTTTCCAAAACAATGTCAGTCCTGATCTGCTCATCACTTTTGTACTATAAGGGAAGCAGAACAACAGTAGGAACTGTTATTAACAGGCAGCCACAGCAGCCATAGCGTGTGATTCACTGGATGGAGATGTCTCCGCTTGAAAAACTTTAAGCAAAACTTTATTCAGCATCAGCTGACAGATACCCTCTCTCAGTTTTAGCAAATCTCAGATTGGAACGGGAAACTCAACTGGAACCATCAAGATCCTCCCATTTTGATCAAAGTCGTTATGGATCTCATCATTTCTAACCAAAATCCTAAACAACCTTGGCTTTCCCAAACTGTCATAAGTTCCTCCTTTCACTTCTACCCTGTGTTATTGAACATTGGTTATTGAAATAAACCAGCCGCAAATTTCATAGATTTCATGAAACGTTCAAACAGTTTTAATACAAATAGCAGCCAAATCAAAGTCCAGACTAACATAGCACTTCTTTGGACTGATCCCTAACCCACGACATGGTGTGGCACCAGTTTGAAAGCCTATTTATCACTGAAAAATAACTTACTGCAGTTGAAATTTCAGCCCATTTGAAGGCAATGGGAATGCTGCCAAAGGCTCAATTTGGACTAGAATTTCATCCTTTCACTGAAAGTGCCGTATTTGTTTCAATAAAAAAGCATTTTTTATTATTTATGGGGGTTTAATCCCTGTGTATATGTATTAAAAACAACCTATTAAAGATTTTTAAAATTCAAACTCAAAGGAATAACTTTACGATGGGTATAGCAAACCATCCTTTTACATGTAATTTGTAGCCACATTACTCTCAAGTTCAGAGCCCATCAATTAGTAATTATGTCAATGTGTTACAGTCATTGGAGGAAAGAGAAGGCCCAAAAGCAAGGCTGGGCTTCCTCTCACTTAATTTGACTCAGTCAGGGGGTTTCCATTGAATTTGCTGCAGCTGGTTCAGACTCTGCTCAGTCAATTATAAGTATATATAGTGTACGGGAGACCAGTTCCTACAGGCACAGAGAATGTAAATAACCTGCCCCTTATTCATGGGACTGACAGCTCTGCTCTCAGCTGAGCCAGACACATGGAATAGACCCACTCGGTTCCCTTATTATCCTTCTATTCACAGAAATAATCTAAAGAGTCACGGACTAGTTGTTATAAATCCATCAATGACAAACTGTGATTAGCTACTTCATTAACATTAATGCACCACCTATCTGGAAAGCTGTAGTGAGAAACAGTCAAAAATACATTTTTACTAAGGGACTTTTTCCTCTCTTGGGCATGGTGGTAAATGTAACGACTCAATCACTTTTGTTGCTGTTGCTGGGCAAGATTTCAGAATCCTCAGGTTAGCCTTTTGTATGGGCACAAATTTAGACAAGTAGATCGTCTTTTACATTTCATGTAAAAAAAGATGGAGAAAATTGTGACAGATACCAGAAAACCAGCAAAGCAAACAAGCCAGGATTCTAGGAGACATGACTTGAGATATGTCACGTAGGTAATTAAGAGCATTACAACCACGATGACTACTTTCAAGATGCCTCATCAACAATGATTTCTTAAGCAATCAGCATAGATGGGTGTAGATGGGTGGCCATGGGGGCTGACAGATTTCACCGAGCCCATGACACGTCCCTTGCCTATCTGCAGTTTCTGTATTTGAGTGAACTTTCTGCTGTGCCAGCAGTAACCCAGGCATATAATTACAACATCTCTGAAAAAGCTCATCCGAGGAACAAATAAGCGTGCTTTAAAAAAAAAATTCTTCATATTGCCCTGACTCATAAATCTATGATGCACTTAATTAAATTCAATAGGCAATTTTAGGGAGAGATAAACAAATTAAAGAACCTCTACTAAATGACAGAAAATTCCAAATAAACATAATCCATTTTGCATTTTAATTCCAGTTTTGCTTGTCCTTGTCAGGGCTGATACCTGCCTTATACATCCTTTTTCTTCTTGAAAACAGTTCTCATGTAACACTAAAGCAACATACTACAAAATACAAGACTTTTTTTTTTAAATCAGGTAACCCACTCCATCCTCCATGGACACATAGAAGAAGTCTGGAAAAGACAATGGCAATTTTTTATTATGCCAAGGAGCTTTTCTTTAATGATTCTTCTCCTCCTAACCCCTCTAGAGAACAGCAATTAGCATGCTGTTTGTCCAGATCCATCAACAACGGCACAAATAAAGCTGTAAATATGCCACACGTGTCTTAGATTTATTATGGAACCTTCCAGGCTGACAGATTTACACATTGGCTTTTTTTGTTGCAAAGGGAAGAAGTGCTGTACGAAATAAAGAAAATAATTTGCAAGCAGCAGTCCTCAGCTATGTCTAAGAATTCGTCTGAGTCTCTCCAGGTTCTCGTGCTGCTCCCATCACCTTGGAATCACTGATTCCTATGCTCGGGCTCTCTCACCACCCCCAGAGAACACCATTTCTTGCTGTTGTGTCTCACAATATGTGTTTGTCAGTTTGCAGGATCCTGTTTCATGTACCATCAGGGAATGGAAAGCAGTTCAGGCGCAAGTTCTGAATCCTGCTCAGGAGAGATCTTTCCCACCTAGGTGTCATGGAAAGTTTTCCCTGTGCAGACTGAACCACCCCTCAAGTCTCTCGAGCCTGAGAACCAGCAGACAGTTCCTACCTCCCCTTCCCTCATGCCCACGTTCTTCTGCACAGCCTGTTCTCCCAAGCACCAAAAAGCCCAGTTCTGTCGCTGCTGCCCCTGTTTCCCCGCTGAGCACCACGCAGAGTAGCCCTGCTGTGTGGGCAGGGGGGGATCTCTGTCACAGGAGCGATACCCAGGAGTGCCCGTTCACTGCCGCTGCTGGGGGAGGCCAGAGGTGGGCAGAGAGGGGTAACGACAAACGACAGAGAACATTTGTTTTCAACAACTGAAAAAGTAAAGGCAAAAAGAAAAAAAAATCTAGATAAGCTGACAGGTGGTAAATCATGAAATGTTTCATATGGAATCTTTAAAAGATACAGGAAAGCACCATGTGGTGCTCCCACGCACGGTTTTATAATATATGTGTGTCTATCGGTGAGACAGGGAGCAAGGAAGGTGTGCACACTGCAGAAATGTTACAGGAGTGCTTTTCAGCTCCTTGTCATTGGGCTTCTTTCATTCCACCCACCAAACCTGGAATAGCATCCCAGTTTCTCTAAGTCTGGCATCTACTCTGTCCTTCTCCCTCATTTTTTCAGCTCATAGTGAACCAGTCTCTTCATTTCTCAGCTCTTTGCTCTCCTCCTCTTCCCTCAGCCTCTGTCCCCTCTGGAGACCTGGGGTAGTTTAAGACCCAATTAAACCCTGCACCAAGTAATTATTTCATACCATCTTTCATACTTTTTTTCATTATCTTCCTAGTTTGACTAAATTCAGCACAGAGTAAAACTATTTTCTTGATGCCTTTGAAACAACAAAGAAAAAGGGGAAAGTTTGAATATTTATAAATAATAATTGCATTGAATAAGGACAGGGCCTGCAATGTTTAAGGGGAAAGCCTGCTTCTTCTTTAAACCCTGCATTTTTCAAGGTCTTTAAAACTCTTAAATGTGGGGCCACAGTTTCTATTGCTTGGCTTTATACTTTGAGCCTATTACACAGATCATTTCAAACTCTCCAAATGTAAAAATGCAGCCTCCTGACATGCATTATGAACAAGAAATTTTTAGGACTATGGGAAAGACTGGAGTATTTTTCTTATGAGATCAAAAGGTAAAGTAATGGGGGGGGAAACAGTTATTCAGCCTTAAATATATGAGAAATTTTGTTGATGTTTTTAGTTTTTGGGCCTGGCTCCAGAGCCAGGCAGGCAGTTCCAAGTAAATTCCATGTGCAAATTTATTCTTCCTCTTTTTTCTACAAACATAGATTTAAAATACAAGGAAACATCAATACAAATATTAGTTCATACGTTAGAAATATATTAAAGATTTATGTCTTTAGGATACAATGTTAAGGATAAACAAATGATTAACAGCTACAAGAAAAAATACTAGCAATTTGGGTAGTGTTGGCTCAGTTAAGTTGCCAGGGGGACTATGTATATCTTGAGTAATATCTTGAATTTTATTATTTCTGTGTCACAAAGAGTTAAGACAGATCTTGGAGTGTCAGTGTGAAAGCAGGCTGTGTTACTCAGTAGACAAGATGTTGCACTGCCAACTGGAGCTCTTGCACGATGAGCTGAGCTACTGGCATTGCTCCTTGCCAGGATGCAGTGGTCATTTTTAAGATACTTTGGGATGAACAGGTATTTCTCACACTTGGATTTCAGCACAGTTGGGTTTTCATGTAATAGGACCTCAGGCTCTGCTATTAGAAAGATCCCTGTGACTGTGAGATGCAAAGCCCAAATGTCAGACATATAATATTTATTAGAGGCAGCAAAAGAAAAGGTTGCAGGCGCCCTATGTAAAATGACTTCTGAACTGAATGGAAAGCACCACAACTCCAGTGGCTGCAGAGTCAACAGTTACATACTGTAAAATTACAAATAAAATCCTTTAAAATATAAGAAAGCCTTCCATCTTCTCCGGCCAGAACCTGAGGATGTGAAGAGTGGCATTCCAAATGTCCAAAGAGAACGAATGACTGCAGGCTGTTGTTTGAGGTTCCAAACAGTGCAGAGTGCAGTACAGCAAAACATCTGTAAGAGCAGCACCAAGATGCTCCCTGGTGCTTCCTGCTTCCCAAACCGGGAGGATCAGATCTACAGCCTCTTTTATCGTTCTGCACTAAAGGAAAACTATAAGGGAGGGGAATCACAATTCTAAGTGAAAGTTAAATGGCACCACAGGGTATTTCAGATGCCTAAACAACCTACTTAACCCTCGCGAGAGGCCTATTACAATAGCACAGCTGGATTATGGTTGTGCAAAATGACCCAATACTACACAGCTGTTACAAGTTATTCAGAAGGGTTTTGAAATCTTGAATGTGCCTGTGGGAAAATGTATTTTGTTTGTTCCTAACAAAGGCAGATCAGTGTCTCAATTAATGTCCACAGAAATTTTAAAAATATTTCACCACAAGGTGTCCAGACCAGTAAAATGGATCTCTCCTCCTACTGTTTCCCGTTCAGAGTCAAAAATCCACATTTGGGATTGTGATGTCTGATTCAGACATTCAGAAGCCCAAATTTCACCTTGAAATATCCAAGGGTTAAGATTTAAGATTCCAGCTTGGTCCACCCCTGTTAGCCACAGGTCCTTTCTGTTCAGTGGAAAGCTACTTTGAGTCCTGCAGCTCTCTGCCTTCCCTTCCTCAGAATATCTTATTCCGTGTGGTATTTCTGCATGTGTGAAAAACAAATTTATCTCCCAAATGCATATACTTCCAATGATCTCAAAGAACAGCAATTCAAACCGATGTAAATTTTCAGCAGCAGTAGCACCACAGTGATTGGGGAAAAACCCTATAGAATTCTGCTAAAAAAAGAAATATGTAGAACAATAACTAAATGCAAACAATCCTTCCCATGCAGAAAACTATTAGTGATGGAGAGAAAGCTGCAGTGCATTTAGACGGCTTAATTTATGAAGCTTGCCAAAATAATTAGAAGAAATCCTGCAAACTTTTCAACCCAAGTGGAATCTTTTCATTTAATGAGTGAAAGGCATGACAAATGTCTTGATGAATTTTAAGTTCCCAGGCACAATAACCTATTAAGAACCTTGCCCACACACAGTATCTCACAGGCACCAGTACTGGCTAGTCCTTGCTCAGAGCCAGGACCCTCTTCTTGTGATGGGATCAAATTCTGAGTATCACACTGCCATCGCCATGGTAACCAATGGACCACCAAAATTTCGGAAAGCAAACAAACTACATACTCCTACTGCCTCATTATGTACTGAGAAAGGCAACTTTTTCTTCCCACATTGAGATGGTATTGAGAACGCTGATGTGAAACATGGCCACTGCCATGTCCAAATGCTAAATAAATTCAAGACAACCACTGGGATCAGTCATCCCTCGTAGCAAGCATTGCACTAGCTGCCAGTGGAGGCAGTATAATGTCTGGGAACGCTGTAGCTGGGAGACAAATAGCTTCTAAGAGTATTTTTAGCTATATTTGGAGCCTTAAATCAAGAGTCTAGAACAATCAGGAGACACCCCCGACTGATGAATCTATCGCTCGGGTTACTCACTGGAGCTTTGCCATTTGCCCTTCCCTTGGCCCTTCATAGTTACAGGCAGCATCTTTCCAGAGGCAGGACAACATATATGTCAGAGCTGCAGCTGAGGAGGAAATGTAAGGTGAAGCTACCCATATGTGCAATGCAGCAAATGGTTTTTCCTCTAAAGAGTGAATATTTATACAAAATATGATAAAAGATAATATAATGCTCATGAATGTTCTCAAGGCAGCTGCCACTTGTGGGTCTGTGCCGTTTCTCCCTAGGGAAGGATCAGATCTGTAAATCAGCTCAATCCTGAGGACTTAGTAACACCCCAGGGTTCACTACATCAACAAGCATGTGCACGTTTGCCTAATGCCCACAGCTAAAAGGAGATATTTGGCAGGTAAACTGCTCTGCCAAGATAGAGCTGTTTCCCAGCCTGAAGACCAGCAACGATGCCTGAGTGTAGCAAATAGAGTAAAGCTCTTATCTATAGTTCTAAATCCATTTATATTCTCACTTGCACATGACTTATGTTGGTTTCAGTGGGTGGCAATTCTACTTCTCTGACAGCATTTTATAATAAGAAATCTATCCAAAGTAAAGAGGGAAATACATTCTGATTCCAACAGCGCACTCAGGATAGAAACAGACTTCCAGCTGAAGCCATTCTTGCAGATGTATTTTATTGGTTTGATAGAGCATCAGCAGTAAAATTTGTGGAATTTATCAATTAAGTGACATCAGCCTAAGACAAATCTTCAGCACTTCATGACATTCTGCAGTGGCTGCCTCACCTGCAGTGCTGTTGATGCATTTTGCTAGCTATACACTAGCTCTTTTCAAGCAATTTTCATTTTTGTGAATGTAAATAGTTTTAGTTTCGGTGCTTATGCGCAAAGGCTTTTAAGTGAGTAGGAGAAAAAATATGCCAGATTGTCCTTGCATTATATTTCTATTTTTATGACTTTTCCTTGTAATGCCAAAGTACCATGCATTTATTTGCTTTGACCTAATTAAGGTACACATGAAAACCCACTTCACTGAAGTTTACTGATGCCAGCCACTGCTGCAAATGACAAACACAAAAGGGACTTACTGGGTGACTGCTGCACACTGAAATGTAATCAAAGGCTGAAATGCAAAAACATACAATGAAAAATGCAGCTGTCTTCCAAAACAAATTTACTACTGCTAAGGATTTATATTATATTACTCTAAACACAAGTACAACAAACTTACTTGAGAAATTGCAAAAGGTAACAAGCTAAGTTACATAGGAGAGATCAGTCCTTACACTATGAGGTCACAGCACTGATGTACTGCTTAAGCTTTGGAAGAGGTATCTTAGAATACTGGCAGTCCAGTAGAAACTGGCAGAAACAATAAAATGTATAATGCCAGGACCTAAACACAACACGCCTACCCCAAAATTCTGGCCATCAGCACCACTGAATTTCTAAGGGCATCGGTGCAAAAACTTTGCTGCTTTGCAGCCAGGAATTCATTCTTGAAAAGCCACTCTGCCTTTCCCAGTCCTTTTTCATCCTTTCTTGCTAGAAGACTGGCAAATGGAAAATATATTAATGGCACTTTAAAATCCTCCTGCCTAATTCACAAGTGTCATAAGGCTTCTGTCCAACAAACAAACACATCTGCATTTACCTGCAGCTGTAAAATTGAAGAATCCATATGGTAAACTGCTTTCTTCCAAAGGAATTTCACCTTCTCTAGATGTCCTGTCCAGTGTCAACCCATGCCAAGCTCCACATGCCTCTTTCCTTTAGTTTACTCTAAGCTTCAAGGACTGTGCTGGAATGAGTATGCTTGGTGACATGAGACACAGTGACTCTGTCACCACAGAAAATGATAAACAACAACTGAAAAAAACCCAAAACCTTGAAATAAACTACAAGACAATCAGTCCTAATAGCAGCAACATATACTTTACCCTTAGCTGTGCTTGTGCTGGGAACAAGCACAAACATCCCTTTTAAATGGCAACAGAAAACTTCCTGCTGTGAGGGGAGGATGGAATGCTGAGCCAGAGCACTGACTCTTGTACGTCGCCTCTCTGCTTGGCCAGTATAAAGAACACAGCCCAAAGATAAGGAGCATTCCAGAGCCTGGGATGCCAGAGCCAGTGTGCAGGCGCTGTGGCATTCCACAAAGAACTGCATCTGTAGTTCCGGTTAAGCTTCCATGTTTAAGCATAGAGCCACAGCCACAGCAGTAGAAAAGTTATCCCCAAAGGGATGAGAGGGATACATTGCACCATGGCAGCTGAAACACAGTACTGAAAAGTGGAGTCTGCTATTCTTTCCCTTTAAAACACTAATAGCGAACTGTTTAAGTAAAACTTGGGCTCATATCTTCTGCTTCACTTGAAGTTCTTTGTAGGAGGCATAAATCACAGAAGATAAAACAACCACCGTATCTGGAGGAGTAGCTCTTGGCTTTCCAGCACTCAGCACAGAAAGTAATGATAAGAATATTGGCAAAGGCTACAAACAGGCTTTTGGGACTGTGACTACTGGGATTAGTGACTCTGTTCTCATCTCCTTTGTGTATGTGTGGATTCATCACTTCTGAGACCGTTCCCACTATCCAGCTGCTCCTGTTATCGATGGAACTCAATTGAGGGAACGTCTCAGAAGCCCTTCACAAATCAGTGGGGCTCTCCCAGGGGATACAACTGAATGATTGTTACGAAGCACCAGGGATGTGCTCGGTGCTTTCATTTCCCCAAAGGGCTCAGTCATACAAGATTGCAGGGAAGGAGAGCACGGAGCCAGCCTCGAACTGCTGAGTGTGCTGCTTTGCTAATTGGGGTTCAATGAAGATGAAACAGATGCTCTCTGTTGGTCAACAGCAATGCAGTGGCCAACACACAGGAGCAGATAATGTGCATTCGACCTTCCAGGTCACCCTCCTTTTCAAAGGCCCCTGAGACACCTGTGCTGGCTGCTGGTTCTTTCACTGATTCTGGATTTTGCTGCTTTCCAAAGCAGCTTCAGGGATTGCTGACAGGAGTCACTGCTCTTGGACAGCAGCAAGAGTAAGTAACAGCCCTAGAGAAGGCTCCTCACCCAGGGCAGCCAGATTCCCAGGGTCCCAAGGAAGGATCCTGTCAGGAGGCTGTCAGGTTGTGTGGTCCATGCAAATGTGTGGCCTTGGAAGGGAAGCATCCAGGTAAAATGATGCATTGTTGGAAATACAGGAGAAAATTCTGGTTAGTTTGAATGTTTTTAGTTATTAATGTCTACAGAGTTTTATTTCTGAGCCAAGTGTGGTCGAACTATGTTTTTATAGCTTTGCTTTGTAATGTCAAAGTACCACACATTTTTTTGGCTTGATCTGCTTAAGAAATCATTAAAGCCTAGTGGAGACACCCAGATTTTGAGGTCCTAAGGAATTTCACAGAGAAGTCCCTGCACCTCTGAAAACATTTAAATCTTATTTTGGATGTTGTCACCATAGCAAAATTAGAATCTCTGGAAAGTGTTATCCGTGTTTCTAGCTTTATTTCTCTTTGTACTGGCATTCACAGGAGTAAATACACAATGATATTATACCTGCCTTCAGCTGATAATGAACAATCCACTAGATAGATATACAGCTGTCACTTTGTTCCCAGGATCCATAGCATATATTGAAAGGACATTACAGGCTTCCAGAACTGTGAGTTTGATATATGTAAATGCTTTTAAAGTTTTACTGACAAAGGAAACTCATTCTGTGAGCTATACATCACTAGACTGATGTCAGAGAACATGAAATTAACTTTCACTCATTTTGACATGCCATCTCCTAGTGACGTAGCAAAGAACTTGGTAAGCAAGCAAGCAGCTTCTACTTTAATTTACAACAGGTCCTTTGACACCACAGCAAACTGAGCACATCCCAGTAAAAAATAGTGCATGGAAGTTCATTTCCCAGTTACTTCGGTGGCATATAGGAGTACTAAATTGCAGGTTTCCCAGTTCTGCTCTGGAATAGACATACAGAAAAATTTCAATAGAAGCAATTTTGGGAAAGAAATTAAAAATCACATATTGATGATCTACTCTTAGATTTGTTACAAATGTGAGTCCTCAGTTATTAACCTTTATGTCACAGTATCTTGGTATTTTCTGTCATAATCCTGTCAGCTGTGCAAATTCGAATGACTTTATCTTCAAGTGCCAGCTATATCAAAATTCACTAATTTCATCATCAAAACCAAAAGTCAGTAATTTCAATCAATGTTTGCATTGTTCAAACCCCCACTGACCAGTTACTTAACAGGGCTTTGTCTAGTGCTGATTATAACTTCACGCCTCCATTATGCAAAGTGGATCATACAATGGCCATCAGTCACAGACTGTGCTGCTCCTCAAGTCTCTCCTGAAGGGTGTTAGGCAATTACCCTCCTATCACACTTGCATCGTCTGACAGCAGAGCACAGCTTTCACCAGGTAAAAATGATAAAAACATTGTTGCCTAGAGCAGATTTACAGCTCTTGAGAAATGCCTATGAAAACCAAATCACTGTAAAGCAGAAGTGGAGTTGGTCTTTCCAGCTCCCACAGTGCTTAAGGACAACAGCACGTACCAGTCCACAGCTCAGGGTGGGGCAGGAAGAATAAGGAACTTTCCTCTCAGGTACCTTCAGACTCACGGAAAGAACTTTAGAGACTGAGATCACAATGTAAACAGCTCAGCTTTACACCAAGAGTTACACTCACCAAATCCAACCCTAAAACTGAAAGAAGCTTTATTGTGTTAGTGTACTTCAAAATCACTGTTCAGGAAACCAAGTCTGCCGCAAAGTACAGTCTAAGTTTCAAAGAGATCTTGGGCAAGAAAATCAGTAAATTTGAGCTAGGACCTAGACCCATTAGTGGTCTAGTTTCATGCACACTTAGATTTTAGGCTGTAAATGTCAGGCAGCTCACGCAGTCATTAGTCATCCCTGTGCACAATACATACACACAGAGGCAAAATGAATGTGGTTGCTGACTTATAGCTCTTACAAACACCTATCTTGAACATTAATATTGATAAAAGTATCATTAATAATATGGGATAGCAGAGTAAATTGGTTTCAGTATATATAGGAACCTCTCAAACCTTTTCCTATAGCTGGAGTAGAGCCTCTGCTGACATTTATATAAATTCAACCTTTCTTTTTTAATAGTTGGTGATTTCTCTTGCCTCTGTACTTCAAGAGTCCAGACAAACAGGGATTGAATGTTGACCACTTTGAAAAAAGTAGATAACATAAGTTTTCAAGCCCCAGATTGAAGAAGGAAAAGGTCTGGAGCATCCAGAAGATAATTCCATGCCCACATACGTGACTGCAGCTCCACTGGGTAAAGAATTGGCTCCCTAGTCCTGCAACTGCTGATCCAAACAGACTCCATTCTCCTCCCACCTACTACAGGAAAGGCCTGAGAGTACTTTGCTGTTGCTTTTACAAGGTCACAGCTAAAAGTGAGGTAAAAGAGCACAGAGGAAACCTTCACGTTCCAGTTTATGTCCATAGCCAAAGCTGCCCTGTCAGCTACTACCTCTGTCTGCCTTGTCTTGTCCTCTCCCACAGTTCTTGCACATGAGCTGCCCTTTAAATGACTCATCCACTTCTCCATCTAGAAAGAACATTTCCTTCTTTGTATTCTTTTGAGGAGGGCTAATAAACTGCCTGAGTCATCACCATTTTTCACATGGTCTGGTCTTAATGTTTCAATACTCCAATTTAGACAATATCCACTTGGAGGAGTTCTTTGCTCAGCAGCAGGGAAGAAAATAACTTGACTCCCTAATGAAAACCTCGAAAACATCCCAACTACTAAAGGGTAATGAGACATGGCCCTGATTGATTGCCTAATAACCTTTATCTAGATACTAATGAATGTAATAAATTGTGGGATTTATGGGCAAGCCCTGCTCAGAGACCATCTCTGAAAGCACCTACTTGGAGAATGCTAAACTGTGATGTGACTTCCAGCTTGAGTTTCACTGGGAAAAAAAGGGCCTGTGTAATGTGTAGCCTTGAACTGACAATCAATCAGCTGAGATGTTAAAGTGAATCAGTCCAGGAGAACAAATTAGCATTAAATAAAGTTGGAGTATTATTGGGGGAAAAAAAGCCTGCATTTAAAAGTTCAGGCATACTTTAGAGGTCACAAGGGCCAACCTGAATAGCAATATGATTTTAGCGTTATGGTTATTTATTACAATATTTGATAATTAATTAGTACTTAAAATCAAGTCCGAGGCAGAAATCTTTATAGCATATTAGAACTGATTGTAACACTTGCCAAGACAAAAAAAAAATAAAATCTCAAAGCAACTTGGGATACTAAATCCCAGCTCCAAAAGCTACAATTTCATCAGTCCATATTTCAATATCTACTTCTCCTATAAATCAGTATTCTGACTATAAGACTTCATATCTGAAGGGCTTGCAACAACACTTAGACTTCCTAGATTTGGAAAGTAGGACTTTCAGGCTCACCAATTTTTGCTTGACATTTAAACTCTCACCCCTTATACTTTTGTTCTAGAAGAAGAAAAACTAATAAGAGATCTGGGATAAAAGCATTGTAAGCTAGACAGGAGCTTCTGTTTGGTTTGCCAGTTCTCATATTTGAGGGCAGAAACTGCCTTACCATTTTTGGTGTTACTTGGCACCCCCAGGTCTGTTTTGTTCCTCCACTTCTTTAGGGCATGACCTTAAGGGCCATGCCAAGGAACATGGCCAGTTCTCGCGGCACATGTGTAGCTAGAGGAGTGCTGGAAACAGCCTGATCTGTGCATTTTTCCAGTTCAGGTAATACAGGGAAACCTCAGTGTCAAACTGCAGCTGATCATCACACATGAGCCAGGAACGTGCAGTGTGTTCCAGCCCTTTCCCCTCCAGCTCAAGGACACTGGCCGTGCTGGAGGAGCACCTGGCAGCTCCCCCAGGCAATGGGCTCTGCTCCAGCCTCATTATGGAAACCAGTGGGTAGGATGAGTCCAGCAGGATAAAATTGGGTCTAAAATGCTTGGGGGTAGCCTGGTGGTAGCAGAGCATCTCTCCATGAGACAGAGCACAGCCCATAGCTCATGGCATGATATGCCAAGACTAAGACTAAGCCCATGATTGCTGTGAATAGATTCTCTGTATTTGGGGAACAGTTTTGACATTAGTTACTTCCAAAAGAAACCATATAACACTCTCAGGATGTTCACTGCAAAGTATTTCCCCCCTCTTCACAAGACTGAGACAAGTCCTAAGAACTGCCAGTAAACAAACATCTTATATGCTGTTGCAAGAACAGCAACATCAATAAAGCCTATTTACAGGAGCACTTATGAATCATCAGTGCTCATTTTGATAGTGCAAATATTAACAAGACTTTTACTTCTCTTTATGCTAGCATTGCTTGCTACTCAAAAATCAATGTCAGTACAAAGCACAAGAGAAAGTTCCAATACTGTCTCCATTTAAATATTCCAATGCTGGTTTCCAACTTCCAGAAGGATTCAATATAAATTGGTAGTAACTTTGTGGCAATATCAATGCCCACGATTATAAACATTCAGATAAACAGCAAGAGAAAGAGCTTTCCTTCTCCAAAGAAAATTGATTCTCCTGTAGAATTTACTAATCTGTACTATAGACCATCTAGTTTTTATGCTTTGAGAGGGAACATTTAACTCTTACCAGGCGATGGTCCCTGCATGCCTGCCCATTGCCTGTGTGGGGAAGAGCAGTGTTTCAGCTGCTTTATGTGGTGGTAACAAACAACATCAGCTCAGGGCTGCAGACAAAGCTGCACTCGCTTTGCGGCGAGGATTGATGAGCAAGGTGCAGGCACGCAGCCTCACTAGAAAGCATCTCTCAGCTTGCAGCTCTTGGTCTCAGAAACACCTCTGCTCGCACCCAGCTTTCCCTGGTCCCTAAAGAATTTAACCTGCAGCTAATTCTCGGTTCAAATGCTGCCACTGCAACACTGCAGTATGTGCTGCACCCAAAACCAGATGCCCCTCCAGGCCAGGTCTCGCAGGTGTAGCTGGGACTGGCAATATGTGAGACACCCCAAGGCCAGCGCGTGTCAGACCTTGCTGAGCAAGGCGAAGCTCATTTATCACTTCTTTTAGCAGTCAGTCCCCAAAGGTCTAATTCTTTTCAATTTCCTTTTTCTTTTGAAACCTTGAATAGCAAATAATCTTTGCAAGCCCTGCAAAGTATGAAAATGTTTCCAAGAAGGAATTTCAGATACTGGTCTGCGTGAATAATATTAGTAATATTATTTTTTTAAACCCTACATTAATAGCTATTTCCAAAATGGGAAGCCTCAGGGTGTTGATAGGTTTATTTTCTGGAGGCACACATGATGTACAAATTAAACAACTATAATACTTACAAAACAATTTTAGTTGTAAAAATAGAGCTAAGGCTCAATTAATTGCTAAGATGCACATACTGCCCTCTCAGCACTATATAATTCCAAACTACAAAACTATATTGTTTATATTTTTCTCACTATGCAGAGGGGGAAGGAATAAGAAACAAGTTCTGCATTTTATTACATCCAAACATATGCTCCTCCTTCTAAACAGAGAGCATAAACATAAATGTACCACACACTATGACTTCATTATATTACAGCTCTGTCAAACAACAGAGCTTTAAAATAGTGACAGTAACTACCAGAATATGCTCTAAATCACCACACAATCCTAACAGCATAAATACTACCTGCTTCATCTTCAGTCACCTTGTTTGTTAAGCTTGTGCACTCTGCTCAAAGTTTACTCCACAATGACACTTTCCAAGCTGAGGGCTTTTCCTTTTTTTTAACTCTTTATAAATTCACTGACCAGGAAATTAAAGTTATAATATAAAACATAAAGAGGCATCATAATAACTAATTAGATATCAAATCAACTGTTAATACGGGCACAGTAACTTTATTTTTATCTTATTGCTAAATATCAGGCAAACGGAACCATTAAAATTATCTGCTCTTCCATTAATTAATGCTCTGAAAATGAAGAGAGTTAAAGCAAGTTATCCTGGTTTATATATTAAACTGTGGTTCTGTCTTCCTGCCTCATAATACCTAAAATGATTGATATAACCTTAACAGCAACCATTAAGGATTAGGAAAGCATTACTGCAACAAGGGAGATACACGTGGGTGCCAGCAGTTCAGTGACAGCATGTGCCCCGTATAAATAATAGGCTCGGAGCCAGATTCATCAAAGGGAGAATAGAAAGATGTCTTGAAAGGGAGAGAGGGAAAATGAATTCAATGAATCATATAAGTGGCAGCCCACGTCTGGAGGGAACAGTTCTACACACTGTCATTGGGAGCGTGGCACATGCAGAGTTTCATCAGGAAATGCTGAAGAGTAGAAAAGAGCTTAGAAACTGCAATTGGTGGGTGCAGCACCTGAGTGGTTTCAGTTCCGGGCCCACACTCTGAGCTGGGCTGGGAAGGGCACCAGTAGGACTGAGAGTTCCACAGGCTTTTCTGCAAGGCACCATCTGGGAGAAGGAAGCAAGTACAGGACTGCAGGTACACTCTGGAAGGGTCACTGTCTTGCCCCAAAGCTCCTGTTGCCCACAGGCCAGAACTGCAGCAGCCAGTCCCTCAGCCCCCTCTTTGTTTAACTTAGGGAAACTCTTCTGCAGCTTCTTTCCAACTCAATTGCATAGGACAGTAAAGCATTTGTATCTATGGGAAAAAACCCACTGAATAATCTGGAGAACCTATGTCACACAATATTTGTGAAAAATATGGTATCAGACCAGTTAATACAGATGTTGACTGGACACATGTTCATCTCTCTTTTTCCTTTCCTTGGAGGAAGGGAGAGGATGGAAAAGAGCTGCTGTCTGCTATCCATCACACAGGACAGTCCTTCATCACCCACACGGGCTACCAGAGCCCACCACCTGCCTCTTTCAGCAGGTCCAGGCTTCCTTCCAGTGTGAATGCAGGTGCACAGCAGGTGGGCAGCACAGTCTCTGCATTCACAGCCAGGTACCATCCGGAGCAGGGAGCTAAAATTCACTCACAGATCCCCAGTTTAGGATTATCCTGTGGCTATTCATATTGAGAAAGTTATTTGGAAACTCAAGAGCCACTGAAAGAGAGACAGATGCAAAATTATCATATCACTGGTTGCATCATACTAACAGCAAACCACACAGAGTGACTCCCTGCTACAGATTTCAGAGCTGAACATTTATAAGCAACCCACAGACTGAGTTGTAATTACATAGGCATTCACTGAATAATTTTAAATTAATGAACATGCATAAAGCCCTTTCACAGACCATTCATACACAAAAAGGGCTTCAGAAGCCCTGCGAGAACTTTTGGGAAATAGGCTTTCACTGTGAGTGGGGTTTATAAGTTTAAATTCTCATTGACGCTTTGTTGAATTAAGAGCAGGAAATTTTCTCAGCCAGATTTAGATTATACATTCGGTTCGATTGTCAGAGGGTCTAAATGAAGCTCATGCTGTTGAAATCAATGCAAGAACATCCTGTTAGATACATTTAGCATCTAGCTCACTGTCTTCTTTAAGACAGAGTCACAGCTCTAGGGGAAAAAGGGTTTACAGCCACCGCTCTCCACAGAGCCCTGCTAAGTAGCAGCAACTGTCTGGGGAAGCTACATTCCATTTTGGCCTAACACTACAGCTGAAAATGAGTTGGGACTAAAGCAATTACCAGTGAAGTCTAAATATCATTGTAGGAACAGCCTTTGGCCTTGAAGCCATCTTAGATTCTTTACTGGGGTAGAAAATTAAATTCATTAGATATATCACAACCTTTTTTCACTACCAAGCCATTCCGTCCCACTGCCTGGCTGGGAGGCTCTGCCCTATATTGTAAGACAAGCACTTAGTCAAAGAAATTTAATAATGTGTAGTTTCTGAAACTATTGTGAGGTGTTGCAAGTGTTCTGCTAAACAAGAACTAAAGAAGTGGCAGCTGGTGCCAAGACAGGAAAAAAAGGCTCTTTCACCCTTATACTTCCTTCTCTCCTCCAGCTATCCATGGGAAAGCAAGAACAATTCGAGGTCTTAAAAGAACTCTGAAGCACTTTCAAAGCTCTTTCAGGTGTTTCCAGAGGCCACTTCTGGTTCAGGCTGTGAAGCAGAGGTAGGCAGGATTAGAAAGGATCTTGTAGGTAATTAATTTTCTGACAGCAAAGGAACAATACAAGTGCATGCAAATTCACAGATCATAAGGCTTTAGCAAGCATTTTTCTGAAGAATCAGAAGACAGGAAATGGGATGACCTACATTTTTAATCTAATATCTTCATATCCATCTCAGAAAATTTCTGTGCAATAGATTTTAAGTCTCTGCCCAGTATTTAATTGCTGACAGTTCATGCTAGCTTACACTGTAAGTTTGACAGATCACAGAGATTTTCCACAAGTGAAACAGTGGCTGCTGGAACAACAAGTACAGCAGCTTTAATTCTGAACCATGATTTTCTCTCTTTAAGTTAAGCATCCCCTTTTAGTGCAAAATAAAAGAACTGTATAATATAGTGGACCTAGTTTTTATTAAATTAATGGGATACCTATCCAGTCCGTGATGAGTTACATTGACTTGAATTAAAAATGTAGATTTATAATAGCTGGATTTAAAGGCAAATATTTATTGTTCCTGCCATGCTGATCCCAATGGATTGTCAAGGGCATAAAATATTATCTTGTAAACACCAAAACTGAAAACAAAACTATTTCACAAAAAATACAGATAACAGTATTTAGGATGTATAAGGGGTATTTGGTGAACCAACTGCTCAGTAAAATGGGCAAGCTTAACAAAATACAAATTAAAAATAAATATTGTGTCATCATGTTCAACTTTGTCACCTAAAACTGATCTAGCCTATACCTCTAAATGAATCATTTTGGTCTTCTTCATTTTCAATATACCTGATACATAAGAATACACTGCCCAGGGTTTCAGAGGAACAGCAAGGTGATCCATTGCTATCCCAGGTGTCTACAGAGAGCTGGCACAGAATTCCTGGTTCACACTGGAGTATATTGCTACGTCTGGCCTCAGTTTACATTACAAAGAGATTCATGGGAACTGCAGTATGAATCAGTGATAGGAAAAGTAAATGGCAAAAGAAATTACATTTATCATCACTTCTAAAAATAATAATGAAAGAAATGTCTCAGGAGATAGTGAGCACTTCAACTTTCTTTCCTCCATTTTCCTTTGAAGCTGTTAACCCACCCCAGACTAGATGATGATATTTAGGCCCTTCCAAAAAACCACTAGGTATAAAAGGTGACAGCACTGTTCCAGCTCAGGTGGAATTTCTCCCTTTGAGAGGTGAAGCAGGGGCAGCAGCACACCTGGCTGACCTGAGGATGCAGATGTGGTGGCTGTTGCCTGTTTCCTGCCACATGACATGGGGCAGGCACCCACACAGGAACACTACAACACTGACTAGGCGGGGGAAAAGAATCACATTCATGTTTCCTTCAGAAATGTGCTCTTGAGGCTCCCCTGAAATGTTTACAAGGACTGATGAGACGTAAGTGTTAGAGAGCAGTTTAGCTACATCCACAAAGGCCCACTGACTTGCAGGCTGGAGAGCCAGGACGCTTTAGGATCCAGTACTCTGGACCCAAGCAGGACGTACACGCAGACTGCGGCCCAGCAGTAACCTTTCAATATCACAGGAACAACTGAGAGGAAACATGCAATCATCTTTTCCACTGAAAGTTATTCTGCAAGCTGTAATTCTGAGAGGAAAAATTATACATTTTTGGAAGCCAGGAAGAAGGCATGAGAAAGCCTATTACATGGATCCCATGATAACTACTCTCCAGTCATTTTCTAAACACATTCCCAAGAACACTTGTCATCATCTTTTTCCTTTTCACTTTACTGATCTTACAGCATGTAGTAAAAGAAACACCTGTGAAAAAAAATGCAAGTGTGATTGCACATTCAGTCAGAGAAAGTTACATTTTGCTACCCAGCAAAAGCAGTGATGAGAATTTACAGCAGGAGGTCAGTGACAGCCACAGGTGTTTGATGGGCACAGCAGCTGTGTCAAATGGCAGAGACACGCTCAGACAAGAGGTGACCACATCCTACAAATTTACCATGTAATTTGGTAAGTTTGATGATTTTCTTGATTTCACATTCCTTGAAAAGACGCCCTGAATCCCCCTTGACATATTTCTCTGTGCAAATTTACTGTGCATTCTCCATCCTCTTCAAATCACACCTTAGGGATGATTTGGTGGGGATGGTGAAAGGATGGCTTTGTAACACCTCTTATCCCTTGCCTATGGATGGACCTGTGGGTACAATGATCAACCGATTCCTCAGTCCGTGCTCTTCAGCGAGACCTTGATACGTAGAGAATGAAGATTGGGGAAAAAACCTTAATATCTTTACCTTCATATGGCACATCTCAGCTCAGGGACTGAAAGCATTGGATCATACTGGCAAAATCCTATTCTAGAGATGCAGAAACTAATCAAACAAGCAAAGTAATTTTGCAAAGGTCATGTCCAATTCTATCACATCTCCCTGGATAAAATGGCAGTACTTGTGCAAAGTCTGAATTTAAATCCTAAGCTCTCTTTGGAGTAAGCAATGACTACAGGCAAAACTTGACATGTTTTAACAGGAACACAGAGACAATAGTTGGGCAGCATCTAAATGTTCTTTAAGTGAGAAAGCCTGTGCATATACATCGTCTGTTCCTTCCTTCTTTAATTTTTTACACCTATAAAGAAAGTCCTTTCCATGTCTCTTTTTGCCTTGCATTAGCTGAATTTAATTGTAAGTGCTGAGAAGTCTCAGAGTCTCTCAGCTCATTAGTGAAACGTGCACCAAAAGAGTTAAGTAGACAACTCACATTTTATCATTTTGTACCTTTAAGCTTATTTTAATGAGAACAGATCCATTTTTTTAGTAAATTCATAAATAACTCTCCTCATAATGAATTACCTCTCCATGAAATTTTAAGATGGATTTGAATTTGCCAGGAGAAGGATGATTTCCTTTGTAATTAACTAATGTATCAAAAGGGATCATTTATAATATCTGTGGTCAGCATCAATCAGAACTGTTACAGGGCAGCACAGTAGGGCATAACTAATAAGCACATGATGGAATCAAAACTGACAGACAGAAAAGTCATAAATCTTTAATTTGCATCCTGAAATTCACATTTTAAATGGGCAGTTTGTATCAAAGTGATGTGATTTGTGGACAAGCTCAAAGCCTGAAGTCAATGCCAAGTCTGAAACATGTAGCTAGAATGTCTCTCTCCAGGAAAAGGGAACTGGTTCTCATGTGGACAGACAGGCACCAGGACCTAGTCCACTTCCATCAGCAGATTTTCTAAAATGCTGTGTTTCTCATGAGTGCCTCTGCAAACAGAAGCATTGATTACAGCATGTACTAAAGAGATGGATGTTCTGTAAATACCTAAGATCAATAGCATTCTTATCCTCACACTGGACAACAAGTCTGCATCTCCACTGCAAATATTGACTCCTCTCCTCTTAGCTCCTCTGTCTAACCCAATTAGTTCTATCCCAGCAACTTTTTTACCCAGTCCTCCATAGAACCACTCCCAAAATAAGGCTGCTGGAGCATGGTTCCCTTATTCTTTTGAAAGTTCTAGCAACTCTTCTCAGTGTCTCCCTATCCTTCTATGAATGGTTATGAACAGATTCTGTTATCCCTTGGAAAAGGAACATTGCGGTGTTTGCTCAATTCTTTTGTTCTAGTTCAAGGAAGTTTTGTTCAAGCCTCTGGCAATGCTGTAGAAGATGTTGGCCTCAAAGACCACATCCACCTCCATTATGACATTTCCATATCAAATAGGCTTAATCATGTCACAATGCGGATGGGATGACAATCATGGAGCTGCACCTGTGTCACGTGGCCAGGCAATACTCAGACGAGAGAAAGAGGCTGTAAATCTCACACTTTCCTCCTCAAATGCTGCTGTTTTTTAAAAAGCAATTGCTATCAGGTTATGCATACCTTCATTATCAAGCAGCATGGAATAACAGCAGATCTACTGAGCAAAAAAGATGCTGGGGTCCTGATATCCATGTTATGTATATTCCATATATTTTAGGCTCAACTTTTTTAGGCTCAACTTCTCATGCGAGTTGGGTCCAAGCAAGCCCTATTGCACTGATTTTGTTTCTATCAACACAGAAAAGGATTATGAGTTAAAAAAAAATTGCAAAAAAGTGTCCACAATAATTCTTCATTGATGTTTGCCTCTAATACTTCTTACTCCTTATCCAACCTGCCTGCTCATTCCTGTTTTTTAGTCTTGGCAGAATGCAACGTTATTATTGCAATATTACTATTAATTACAAAGTGCAACACTTTGTGTCTTTCTGGCATAAAGGTTGTTTCCAGGACCACATGGTGCTAGGCCTAACCAAACGCAGCTCTAGAGGCAGGACTGAGACGTTCAGAGCTTTGCACACCATATGGGAAGAGCAAAAAATAACCAAGAAGCACACAAAGGGACTCGGAACACTGCCAGTATTCAGAGGAGGCATTCCCTCAAGTTTGGGGCAGGCAGCAGATGAAGGAGAAAGGCTTTCTAGGTCAAGGCCTTCTGTACTGTATAGCAAGGGCTCATTTTGGCTCTGCTTGTCTTAGGGGTGAAATTTTGATTATCAGCTGCCACTTTGTGCTTAAAAAGCAATCATTCAAACATGATTTCTACACAGGGAGAGCTCACCCAACAAGAGGCTTAAATCCGGTCTGAGATACAAGAATTCCACTTTGTCGATGCTGAGAGACTACCCTTAATATCATGGCAAGGATTTACTCCTAATGACAGCAACTCATGTACATGGCCACATGCTGTATTTATGAAGCTCTTTCACAAATATCCTCAGTGGCTCTGAGCTGGAAGCAACCTAACAGAAATGTATTCTACCATCTACATGCTAAATCACCCTTCTGAAGGTCATGTTTTTCCACCTCATTGTGTTTGAGTCAGCTCCTGGTAGATGGCCATATTTCCTGAGACACAGTGCCACGAGAGCAAAATAAGGGGGATGTTTTGGCCTATATGCAGCATATTTTTGCTTTCAGGAATTAAATGTTCTAACAGCTACTTGGAGTCTTGCATAGGGCAAGTAATAATGAGGCTTGTAAGGAGCAATCAAATAAAGAAAAATAAAACCAGATATATTTGTTGTGATATTCTTCAGTAGAAGACTTTCTTCCTACAGTTTTTGGTAATGTGAAGATTAGTTCAAGAAGCACAACATTTTGAAGAGGAAGGATGTATATCTGCTCTTTTTTATTTCATCTTTATGAGCCTGCTGGGACTAAAATAAGAAGAAAGGATTTTAAGTTGTTGTACTTAATACTCATTTCAGGACAGAATACTTGAAACATTCTGTATTTAAAAATCAAATATATGTCAACTTGGGTCTAAGATAGCTGATTTTCATTTGCAATGTCTGTATTTCTCACTGTAGATCCTTATAATGTATTTACCATTGTCTCCAAAGTATGTGATATATTGTGAGGGAGATCAAAAAGACACACTGAGTCATTTGGGTTTTGTAAGGGGTTTTTTCACTTTCCTTTTCTCAGGTCTAAATAAAACAATGTTACATTAAAGCCAATTCAAAACCTCTGGTAATTAATAAATACTCTCAATTCATAATTTCAATCAAATAGAACTATTTGCAAACCATGCTGAATTAACTGAACTGTTTCAATCTAAAATCAGCATCTTCTATTTTTTCAAGTAAAAATATTGTTTCTAATAAATTTAAAAGCATTTTTTAATTGTATATCAAAATCAGATGACATTTAAGGTCCCTTCCAACCCAAACTATTTTATAATGCTATGAAATTGAGCCTACGTTTAAATAAGTGGGTTTTTTCTATTAACAACTTTTTCTTTATTTAAATCATTCTGCAAGCCAAAAAATCAGTTGTTCAAACAGCTCAGGGTACATCTAATCCTACAGAATCCCAAAAGAAAGATGCCATATTTTCCATAAGGCATAATGCCTCATCACAGAACCATAAGCACACATGCATATGAGTGTGTGATGACTAAATCTAACACAATCCAATTTAATCAATTCAGACAGTAACTAATACCACTTGCTTCCCTCTCTGCTGAACAATTATTCAAATTGTACCTCACAAAACACACTGTCAGAGTCACGGAAGCTTTTGTTGGCTGGGACCTCTGGAGGTCCATCCACCCTTGTCAGGAGCTCTTTAAATAATATCTAAAAAATAATCATCTGTCTGTTGAAAAATACTCAACTATCACACAACATGTAATCCAGGTCCTAAGTAATTGTACTCAAAGTTCTTGGGCTAAATTTAATCAAGCACCACTTCTGTCCACGCTAGCACTTTGTTCGCCAAATACCTTTCTCTGTGTATTTCTCTACATATTTTTTAAATGCTGGTAATGATTCTAGTCTTTGCAGTGCAACCAATTATCGTCACTGCAAAAATTAACATACTACAGCCTCTTAACCCTGCACAAAAGAGGGTTATCTGAGAAATCCACTTACACAAATAAAAGGAGGGCCTAAGTGACCTGTCAGGCTCCCTTCATCTCTAGGTCCCATGATTAAATCTTGCCCCACCAGCAAACTGGTGACCTCCAGTGAACAGCAGATTGCTCATTGCATTGAGGTGAATCACAGAGCCCAGCCGACCTCAGGCTAAATCAGAGGCAACAGTGAGCACAGTGAAGGTAGGTGGCTACAGAAGGCTGCTAGAGAAATATTGCAGTGAGCGAAAATCTTGGGAGATGTGTTTGTCTCACAACAGAACAGGTGTCTGAAGGTACTTTCAATATCTGTGCATCTTCCAGTTGTGACTGAGGGAATACCAGACTGTGTGTAGATGTACCCAGGTCAGCATTAACACAGCCAGCTTGGGTAGCAATGCCAGGGAGGATGTCACCCAGCAACTACTGGATCTCAGTGCCAGGGTTCCTGGCAGGTTTTGTGTGCTCCATATCAAAGCCCAGCCTTCCATGCTCCGAGGAACTCACGGTACCTCAGGTGTGCCTCCCCCTGACAGAGTCAGCAAACACTGCTTGGTTCCAGCAGATTTGTCAGACTTTCCCCACTGGGTCACAGCCCGGCAGAAAGAGCTGCACAATTCCAGCGCAGCACGCCATTCCAGCTAGCCACAAGCTGCTGGCAACCCGCAGGAACCTACTAGGACATGTTTTGTGTGAGACTGGACTAGGTGAACAGCAGGGTCTCAGCTGACCTTCAAATCCACAAATCTACTTCTTTAAGTATGTGATTGCTTAATAATAAACTCATTTTCATTGCCTTTTTCTGCAGCTCCAAAGGATATTATCCTTTTTCTAACTATGATTGATTTTAATCTTAATTTAATAACCTTTTTTTTTTAAATCCAACAAAGAGCCCTGCAATCATCAGCACCACAGGTAGACTACATTTTGAGTAGACTACAACCTGTTATTGCTCTTAAATTTCCCACTTTTTCATTTCAAGAACTATCATAAGCATCTTAGACAAAAATGTCTCCTGAAATCTATAAACAAATGACGAGATTTTGCACTTATATCCAAAGTAATTCTGTGATTGTATTGCTAATCTCTTTAATTGTAATTGATTATGCCCAATTTTCCCTGAGAATTTAATCCTACAATTCAGCTCAGTTACTCTATTTTGACTGACCTTGACTACATGCAATGCAACACTTGTTGTTGAAATTGAACAAAATTGGTTCCCTCTTTTGAATTTTTTGAAAGATTAAGTGTGAAATTACGTATTGAATATCAGCGACAGTAATACCAAGGTCACGCAAGTTAAATGAGTTACATCTGAGCACTCAGGACATAATTGGGGAGTAGGCACATTAAAGGCTTTTACCATGTTTTCTTCAATGCACAAAGCACTTGACTTTTCTGAGGAAGTGAAGAACAGCACAGGGATAGCAACACCAGCTCCATAAAGCTGTTAAAGCAACTCGCTATCCACAAACTGCCAAATACCCATGGCACAGACTAAAGACGAGTTAAAGATCGCTGACAGCTCTTATGCAGCACAGAGCTGAGGGCAGGCGGCTGCTTCGCACCACCCTATCAGGCCATAAAGTCAAAAAGACTTGGGGCAGGAGCTGGATGGGCTGTGCAAGGGAATCCTTACACACATCCTGCACACACCCCTTCCTGGGTTTGGTCCTCCTGCGTGCCAAGGTTTTTCCTGCTACAACTGGCACCATATTGATCTGTTTCTTGGCATGTTGGGTAAATCAAGGTAAATCACCACCTGTGAATCCCTAACTGATGCAGGGCACATCCTAAATCCTGTCCCTGCTAGCCTGAGTTACCCAAATGTCTTTCAAGCCTCACTGACAAAAACACAGAAGTACAGAATAAAGAATTCTCCAAGGTGCCACCTTTTTCATTCACCTTCCCTGAACATTAATTCCTCACCACCCGCCTCCTTTGCAGGTTTTCTGCAGGCTGCTGTTGTGCTTTATTTTGGGCAAGTGTTTGAGACAGATCCTTGAGCGGTGGGACTGGGATGCTTCACAGTTGCCATGACAGCTAGTTTACAACCCACATGGTTAATCAGAGGAGTATGCACCATCCTTGGAAAGAAATCTACCCCAGCAGCACTGTGCCTTTTCTTTTCCCACCAAAGGAATTAATGTTTAGTCCTTCAGGGGCGTGAGGCTCTAAGGGCAGGCAGGGCCACCCCTCCCATGCAACCCTTGGTGGGATGGTGGCTGCTCTGTGTCCCCCGAGCTTTTCCCTTCAGTCAGGCTTAGCTGAATCACCCCATGTCACTCTCCAAACTAACAAATTCAAAATGCTAAACATCCATACAATACAACATAACAAACCACAGAGACGTGCTCTGATAACAAAACTTCTGCATTATCTGGATCAATAAAATCGATATTAAAATGCATAACCAATTTGTGCATATCTCTACTCTCAAGATTTATATTTTATGTATTTGATGCAGATCAAGAATTTCCTAGTAGGTTTGTTCTCACTTCTGACATTTTCTTCTTTCTCCCATCAAAACTATAATGTAAAGCTCTTTGGCCATTAACCCTGATGCCAAAGAACATAAAGCTGGAAAACTCCTTGCTCTGAAATCAACGGTTGGGAAGGAATGGTATTCCTTCCTAAAGGCAATGCAAATAAAGTACAGCTCCCTCAAATTCTTCAGGTTTTTGCAGTTATTTAAGCGAAGTCTTCTTACATTTGATTTCCACCACAGAACTTCTTTTAACGCACAGTTCTGTCAGTGTACGTTCTGTCACTGGCAAACATAATTTCATTCTTGTAAATAAATCCTTACATTCTGTCCTTATGTCCTTAAAATGCATGTGCTGAAGCAATCTTATTCCGAAAACACAGCCTAGGACACATATTCAAAACTCAAAGACTACAAGTGTCTGCAGATGATAATAATTGCCTGGGTTTGCATATTACCCAGCTGATAACTTCATAGGAAGGGCTGTCACTCCCAGCTGCTGCACACCATCACTGGCAGTTGCCACCAGAGCTCCTGAGTTGATCACTATCTTCTTATATCTGTCCTCGTGGTTGTCAATGAGCTCTGATGCCCTTGGGCCCCCGTTTACATCAGGGCACCCTCCCTGACTTAACCAAGCACCACCAGAATTCAGCACTGCATTTGGCATGTCCTGAGTTCAGCCGAGCTCTCAGTGCCAGGTAAGCCCATTAAAGCAGCACCAACATATCACTAAGAAATAACAAATATAATAAGAGGGAGAGAAAGATCTGCTATATTTGCTTTGTAGTCCAAAGGGAGTTTCCATAGACGAAGTGTGCAAATTGATTATATACTAGAAGCCAGCGTTTGCTTGAGAGATTTGTCTGACAAACATGCTGCTTTCTCTCAACTCTGCTGAAATCCCAGCAGAAACAGGATTATGGGCAGCTCTTCCATAAAAAAACATTGTCTATTACAAATAGATAATATGCAGAAAGTGGACCAGGCTTTGGCTCTTTATTAATCAAAAATAGCAGTAAGAAGAGTATGTATTCTCCAGGTGGGTCAATTATTTAAAAGGCAAATAAACAGTAATACTGAGAAAGGTTTATTACGTATCATCCCTAGCCTATACTGAAATTCAAAAAAGTTTAAAAAATTAGTATACAAACATAGTAATTCATTTATTTGCACACATAATATATTTAGCTTTTTATTAAAATTATTTTTTTAAATGAATATTTCTTCATAAACTCCCAGTAACATTTTCTTTATTGGCATGTTCTGTGTTAGTTTATGAATTACTAGTAATTTCATTCTTGATCTCTTTAATTCAGCATGAGAAACATTCAATTTCTGTAAAGACACTTTGACTCCAATTTATGTAAAGTAGTTTCTGTTTACTGATTGGTAGCTTTCATTTCATATCATTTATACTCTAATTAGATTTTCTTCTCCTTTTGAATAGGGTTTACGAATTCATCACAAAGGCCAAGTTGTGAAAACCCCTTTAAGATATACATGGGTTAATTACCATTATGGATGGGTGAACAAGTGTCAGCTAATTTTCTACCTTCATTTTGCTTGCTGAGAATTCAAATCTTACCAATTTTCTTTCAATCTACAAAGCATTGAAGAAAGCAGGAGCTGGAAAGTTAAACCTGAAAGAAGCCGTTCATGAAAGAATAATGAACTACACCCCATGAACCATCCTGCTTAGTGCTTCAGTAGCTTTTTTAAGAATAAGAAGTTGCCGACTTTATCCATTGTTAGAAAAACTGTTCATGGGTAGTCCATGGAACAAGCCAATTACCAGTATCAGCAATCTGTGGGTTCACCTTCCCCCTCCCCAACTGCAGTAAATAGTAAACCACTGCTAACTTTCTTATCCTCGCTTCAGAACACACCCGACTTTTAAGAAGTGCCATTTCCTTACTACTGTGTCGTTTTGTGATATTAAACAGAAGGATCAACACATATTCTCTGGACTCTAATCCTTTTAGCTTTAAGAAAAGGATGCCCACTAAAATGCCTATGCTGACAGGTCCCATGCTGGACTGGTCTCCTCCCAAAACACCAGCTTGGAACTCTGGCAAAACTTAAACTCCAGACGGAACAAAGGATCTTCTTTCCTAGGTTGTCCTATAGCAAAGAAACCAGAAAAACTCCTTCTCTGCTACAACTCACTGCCCTGTTTGTTCTATGTCACTGCAGTGTTTTAAATAAGTGAACTTTCATTAAACAGGCTTAATATGAGTGTAACAGCTGAAATCAATGATATTAATGCCTGATTCCTATCAGGTAGCAGCCAGAGGGAAATCAACCTTGTAGCTGAGAACTGCATGTAAATCTGATTTCCAAAACTTCACACTTGATGGACTACCTTGGGGGAAAAATTAGGTGGGTAAATCTACAGAGTTTCATTACAAATTTCCATTGACTTTAAGAGTTCTGCACACAAAACATCTACATAGAAATTAATCACGAATACAGATGTCATAAATTAAACTCCCTCACAGATTTCACTAGACAAACCAGTGAACGATTTTCCCGGTATTCATCAATAAAGCTGTAATTAGGAGTATATATTCCAAAAGATTTTCAGCAAAATGCCAGATTATGCTACAATGTGAACACTACTGTTTGAAAACATGGCACAGACTGGCATTGTATTGGCATTCGGTGCATTTCTCACTGGTGGCTTCAGGCCGTGGCACCGGCGTCCCTGGGCACTGCAGACATCGTACCTGGGAGTATGTGCTTTCAGCAAGGCACTCTCTCAGTGCGAGAAGCCAAGACCTTTAGGAAAGCAAATAATTGGAAGGCTTACGGGAATAGTCCTGGGTCTGGTATTTAACTCCTCTAAACGCATTCTTGTTAAGACATAATGACTTTAAATAAATTCGTGGTGAGATTCCCTGGTTTATAGTAGTGTTTATTCATTTCCTTTGCCTTGTTTTCATGTCTGTTATCATTCAGTTCTGTACTCATGTGATACTGTTGCTTTGCTTTTCCCTACCAGTCTTCTCTGATTTTTTGCCTTTTTTATGGCTTTCAGTAGCATAACCTTGAAGAGTTTCTTCATCTTTAAGCTGATTAAAAATATTTTTCACACCCAATGAGCAAGATGTGACTCCATACTATGTGTACTTAATGGAAGAAATATGCTTTACATGCTTCATTAGGTTATTTGCGAAATTGCATTAGCGCCATTCCATTAGTGTACCTCTTTCAGCTACATCTGTGGCCTGCTTTTGACAGACAAATTACCAGTTTCGTAAGTCTATTTTGAGTTAGTAATGATCTTCTAATATGTTGAAAAATATCCATCTTAGTAGTAACAGGAAAAGAAAATAATTATGTATTTTGCAATGTAAGAGGAGCAAAATTATCTTCCGTGAGGCAAAATAATTATCAGATTTCTTAAAACAAGAAATTACAGGTTATTTTGGGTATTTCACTAAAATTACAGCCTTACACAATACAGAAATGCTAACCTTGAAATAAGATGTCCTAATGAAGTCAATATTGATCAGAAGAAGTGAAAGGAAAGCATTTACTGCATTAAAAGCTTTCAAGACACCTGAAAAAATTTTAAAACAATAAAAATGATGGTATGGTGACTATGCACTAAATCGTGAGAAATTTTGACACCTTCTTATTCTGCACAGTAAAAAAATCCTTCAGGAGAAGCAAAACATTCCTGACCCTGGTGTGGGTGTTAATTAAAAGCTGGGAATTAACACAGAAGAAATTGTTTTTTACATTTTATCCACTGTTGTATACTGAGATCTTATTTTAAATCATACCAAGATAGATGTCTAAGGCATGAGATGCTACTTTCCAACTTCCTTCCAAGAATAATGATAACACACTGCTTGTGTTCAGTTGGCTGTTCTCTTAGGATCAGGGTCTCGTTGTGCTAAGCAGCATAAACATGAGCAGCTCCAGCCGGTGGCCACACCTGCCAGAGTGAACAGGGCAAAGAGGCTGAGGGCAGCTGGCACACCCATTCAAGGTTCCTTTGGATAGCTCTTTATCGCCTGAAAGGATGGGTTTAAGTGAAGAAGCAGATCTACATTTACCATTTCTCTGTCTAAGCTATTGACTGCTCCTGTCTTTTCTCCTGCCTGGCTGCTGACCTTCGAAACAAATCAGGGACTTCATGTCAGGATTTAATTTGGTTGTATTATGTGTGTTAAAATAGCAAGTAGATAGTAGCTGCCTCACTACACTAACAAAGATCACCTGAAGCAGAAAAGAAGCACTTAAATTAACAATTATTGGAGTCAGCAAAGCTCATGGTTTTATAATAATTTTGTATGCAAAAGCCCAGTTTAGGAGCAGAAGTATGCATGTCTCAATTTCTTGAGGGCCTTCTGATAGTCAAAGAATATATATTGAGTAGAAAACACACTAGGGGTAAAAAGTATTGATGGCTGAGACAACATAAAGAAATGCAGCATCCATTGAAGGCAGCTGTCTCCAAACACTTTGATTTTACTCTAAAATTAAAGACTTGGCAGGATTCTGTCAATGGCAAAAATATATCAAATTGGATGGCTGGTTTAGAGCACTAAATGGCAAAGTAGGGCAATTAGCCACTTCACAATTAAAAGGGATCAGGCCTGTTCCACAGCTTCTCTGGACATCTAAGTGCTGCCCTCCCATGTCTAGAAGTAAGTCAAGAAGCCCTTTAAGCTGATCCACTCACAACTCGGATTCATCACTTATTAAATCCTGTTGTTCTTCATAGAAGAGTGTAAAATATCTCACATGCATGAAGGAATATAAATATTCTTGTTAAGCTGAGCATATAGTACATCTATATTTAAAATAATCTTATTCACGTTATCTCAACATATGTATTTGGCATCATGGGGTTTCCAGACTCTGAAGCAAACCAGGCTGATCTACAATTTTGCACCACTACCACAACAAGTTTCAGCTTTTGACTGTCTTCCTTTGAGGTAGGTGGTACATACATGGATAATGAAAGCCATGCAGATTGTTTGTTTGCGTCCCTGCAATACAAAATCTCCCTGTCAATCACTTGCTTTTACTCATAAAATTAAAGACAGACACCTGAAATGGTACATATAAAATGCTTCACATATTTACAGGCAGGAGCCATATTCCTGATAGATTCATGCAGCTTGAGCAGCTTTGAAGGGCTGCAACGAAGATCAAGGGCAATGCCACTGAGAGTTTCCTCATGTAAAGCCATATGTCAGGTTCATTAGGATATTTGCTTCTGCCATTTACAAGCACAACTGTAAATTGCACTCTTGCTACCCTCACAGATTTTAGAGAATATTGACATAGGAGAGCGTCTGGCCCCAATTACAGCACACAAAAGTCAGAGCTACAAGGCTCATAAACACCCAGGACAAATGAACCACTGGGAAAGAAAAGTACCATTCAAGGAAGGCTGGAAATAGGTACTATTAATAGACACAGAGCTGTGGGACTAGGAGAGCAGCACACATGGGCAGACAACAGTGACCTACATTCACAAAAAGGTTACACAGAGCACCAGCAGGCTGCGAATCACACTCACTAATAGAAGGGCTGCTCCACAAATAAGTGGGTTTGGTTTTGGGGGGGGGGTGACTTCTTTGTGATAAAAACACTGCTATTCTCTTTAACTATTGAATCAAAATGCACTAAATGTTGCATCAGTAACACAGAAGCACGGGCTAAACATGACTGTTCTAAGAGAAAATGTATAAAATTCAATATTTAAATAAGATACTGATCTACAGACGGCATATAAACGTTCCTTCTCCTCTTGAATCCCATAGATAAAGCAACTCCTCAAAAACTGTTCACTTTTTAATACAGGATAAGAATTTTTTTCATGTTTTAAATACCAAACGTTACTCAGATCCCAGCACAATTAGGACATGGACAGACAAAAGGACACACGAGGGTGGGTGCAGAGCTCAGCCTGGCCCAGGAAGCGTGGGGTAGCACCCAAGGCCAGGGACTCTGCTCCCTGTCTCTGTCCTCTGCAACCCTGATCTACTGCATATGTAACCACACAAAGAGCCCTCTGAAAAGCCTGCCTGAGGACACCAGGCATCTGAAACGTGGCTTTTTACACAGTACTAAACCTTAAAACAGGGTGGTTTTAAGTTTTGTGGATTGTTTTTTCCCTTCAAAGACTGAGGCAGAGTGATGTCAGAGGAGAAGGAATCACTTAAACCACTGTTAATGTGCAGTGTATTTTAATGCTCAAGCTTCACTTAGGTACTAGAATAATTATGTGTATTTATAGAAGCACTTTTAGGGACTAGAGATTTGGATTTTGGCATGCGAGCAAAGTAATCCAATAAGAGGTGTTAAGGCCAGAATTTCTTGACCTTTATATTTGTCAAAGTTGTTGGTTCAATAAAGGTCAAGATGTGTGACAAAATTCAAGCCTGTCTAAGCCAATTAATGACAAGTAACCAGACCATTTATGCTGAGCAGTCAAGTGGGTTATGTGAGGGCAGTCTGTACCTTAGGTAGCCCACACATTTGGTTACAGGCTTACTATAAGGTAATAAAGGGCAGAAGGCAGCAGAAGGAAAGAATACTTGAAGTTTTAAGAGGAACATGATAATCATTCCAGCTTGCCCAGCAGAGAGACAAGTACAATTAATTAAATAAATAAAGTAGTAGCACTTCCTCATTTAATTGTAAATATTGGTATTTCACAAGAAAATGATGAGGAAAAAAAACTGAATATTAAGAATTCATGGATATATTGTATTGATAAAATAGAAGGAAATAAACTCTTCAACACAGGTATATGCAGTTCATCAAGCATCACTGATATGCAGCAGTAGGATATTAAAGAAATATTTGGAAAAATAGCAAACTGCTCAGGGATCTCTTCCAAAACTCTGGAGAAGTGAACAAGTAAAGTACATGTCCTGGTTTTCTCTAGGATGGAGTTCACTTTCTTCTGAGTAGCTGGCACCGTGCTGTGCTTTGTATGAGAATACTGTCAACAACACACTGACGGTGAGCAGTGCTCACTCTGAGTCAAGGACTTCTCAGTGCCTCGTGCTGTGCCAGTGAGCAGGTGCATGAGGAGTCAGGAGGGAGCACGGCCAGGAGAGCTGACCTGAGCTGGCCAAACCACAGAACATCCTGTCCAGTACAGAAACTGGGGGAGTTGCCCAGAGGCCACTGATCACTGCTCAGGGCCAGGACGGGCATCAGCTGGGGGTGGTGAGCAACTGTATTGTGCTTCACTTATGTTTCTTGAGTTATATTCCTATCTCTCTTTTCCCCCTCTCCCTTATTATTGTTATTGTATTTTACTTTAGTCCAGTTATTAAACTGTTCTTATCTCACGTTCAGACCAGGATCGCACCTCTCCGGAGCAGCAGAGCCCCAGCAGCAGGGGAATGCTCTGGAACAGAAAAGAGGCACCAATGTTCCCTCACCCTCTAAGCACACCAAAGAGAAGCACATTTGCAGCATTTTTTCGCAAAGTTGCTTGTATTATCTGACAGCGCCCTCTCCATTAATGGCTCCTCATAACCTCCCCAAAGGCAAACTCGGTAAACTCCCGTTTGCAGTGCGCTGTTTTTAAAGCAGACTGACAGACCCCTCCACAGGAGGATAAGCAGCTTGCAGGTTCTATACAGCAGACAGGTTCTGTGCTGGCAGTGGGACCCTACGACACCTGCGGGGCCCCGCTCCCAGAGGCAGCAGGGCTGTGCCCCGGCCCCTCACACACCAAGGGGGCTCCAGCGCCAGGCACGGGCTGCTGGGTCATCCCAGGCTTTACGTCCCTTCGCTTCCCTCCGCTCACACACAAACACTGAGCACGTGGGACTGTGCTTAATAAGTGAGCATAATAATACAAAATTCAATGTATAATTCAAATACGTGACGCTCAGTGCACGGTGTAAGCAGCTACTGAGGTTGGGGCCTGGGCCAAAGTCACAGCGTCCAGCTGGGCACTTTCTGGAAAAAAACCTGACAGACAAAACTCAGAGTGACCTTCAAGTGAAACAGATACTTACCTCACACTTTGCTTTTTTCTTCTCACCACGTGTCTCCATAGCACTAATTCAGTAACTTTCTCCCTCAGCAGAGTGTTTTTGTCACCGTAACATTTAGAGCTGTTCCCTGCCCCATCCCTGCAGCCTTCCCTCAGCCCAGGCCGCTCTTTCTGCCCCTCTGCCCTTCCTCCTCAGGTCCCTCCAGCCTTCTCGCATTGACAAAATAACAGTGAAGCTTCTTCATGTATTTTCCCCACTTTGCTCCAGCTGAATCAGTGGGATTCAACTCCTAGGCAAAATTTGTCTCCTGATATTCACGGGATTTAGAGATTTGAAATAGTGCCAAATTTGCTATTTTATGATGGATACAATAATATTTTATCACGCATTCCATCTGTGACAGCAAAGCAAGTCCTCACTAAGAAAAACACATTCATCCAAAACACAGGAATTTGAAGTAAACACATAAAAAATTTCCTTTACAGCTGTTATTTTTTTGAGTGTTGCCAAAAATGAGATACACCCCAACACAATATCTTTTCACAGCCTTCCATCACATTTCAGCTTTCCTTCAAATAAGACTCAGGCAGGACAGTACATATAAATACACCCAAGAATAAGATGCAACTCTGGAGTAAACTATTTTTCTACTTAAGCCTTTGCCAGGGAAACTGTGAGCACATTATCAGTCTAAACTACTTACAGTGTTTCAGGTTTTTTAGGGTTTGGGAGGGGGATGGATTTTTTTTGGTTTGTTGGTTGTTGGTCTTTTTCTAATAACATGTGGCAGCAATTACACTTGGGAATTAAGAGGGTCTGCAAGTTAATTCCATGAAACCCAACATGTGCTTTGTGCAAGGCAGGGTCACCCACATTCATGAACTTATTTATGACAATGACATGCTATTGGAAGAGAACGTCTTAGACAGTTAAAATAAAAATTAAAAGTTCTGAATATGCTCCAAATTTCCTATACAACCCAACCATCTTCTATTCACAATAAGCAAAGTGTCTGTATTTCTAGAGATGAGACAGAAACAAATTTATAGTTTAGAAAAGCCCCTGATAATTTCAAACTCTAGATAGCAGAGATAAAATTTCATTTTGGTGGGATTTTTTCTAATCTGGAGCATCGTATTGACAATATAACTGTGAACTATTTTGGGTTGTTTTGGGTTTTTTTTGTGGTTTGGGGGGGGTCTGTTGCGTTTGTTTGTTTTGGGGTGTTTTTTTTAATCTAAAAGACATGTTGAGTCCTGAAGAATCTGCAATGCCCAAATCAGAAACTCTGCAGAACACCCGTCTATTCATAAAGCTTTGATTCACACGTTCTCAGCACTTTGCGTCCTCCGGATGGTATGACTAAAGAAACTGAAAACTCTCTATTAGTATTTCTGTAATGCAATTTAGAACATGACTCCTCTCTGCTTTTGCAGGGATTAGAAAGCACAGTCGCTTTTCACACTGCATGGAGTTGAAGCTCTAGCTTGCAAATAGCTACAAGCCTGAGCATCCCAACATGAAAGGTAATACATATTTGCATTTCTGTCCAAGCCTAATTCCCCTACTCATCTAATTTCAGAATGACTGAGGAACAAACAAGCTGCAGGTAAGCTGGCAGGTTTTCAGTTTAGTAGTGCATTGCAGTTTTTGTATTCTTCACCTTAGCCGGCATTTTATTTTGCTGACAGTTTCCTTTAACAGACTGCAGCTTAATTATACTCAGCATTACCTGATCAGCAGGAGTTTACTCCTTTGAAACTTTTTCTTTTGTCTACTAAATGTATGAATTGAATCTGGTCCATAGCTAACCTTTACAATCTGCAGTGTTTAATTTAACAGCCTGTATTAGATTATGTTTATACTCAAAGAGAAATGCAATCTTAAAATGATTCATGGATGCTCACAGTTGCCTACATAATGAGCACTCGGAAGACTAACAAAAATTGATTGTGTCCTGGGAATCAGTGTACAGCATATAAACTTTCCATCCAGTCTGAGACAGTCTGCAAACTTCATTTTGATGGAACAGCTCATCCTTGCAAGTCCTTGTTCTGAGCTACACTTCAAAAGGGAGATGGGACAAGATCAGTGATACAGAGGGGATGGTCTTAGGTGTCTCTGGATCATCTCTCTTCATAGTCAAACCTGTTTTCTATTCAAAATCTCAGTTCTGTGTGGAATGGCAACTAAAACAAAAACCCCTTGGCCAAAGAACTCGTGAGAAGGCCAAGAGTAGAAAAGGATGCCATAGGAACAAAGAAATAAAGCCTTATAAATCCAGGAGTCTCTTGGGACAAAGCTAAGCTGACCTGCAGCAAAATCAGCCAGGCAAGATTCCAGGTGCCTGAAGGAACACCACACAGCAGAAAGGAGTGTCCTTCACCTTTCAGGGGACTTTGCCCTCAGCCCAGATGCTCCTGAACAGTGTGGAGGTCAAGGCAGCTCAGTGCTCTGTATTGTCTCTCATCACTGCTCTCTACAGCTCCCAGAGCAGGAAGTAATTTGTTGTAGAATCTCTTTTAGACTAGCTCTGCTTCAAAGCAGACAAGAGTTATTCCCAGAGCATGGATTGGACTGGACTGTCAAATAGAGACAAGCATTCTGCTAAAGGCATAGCCAGAGCTCTTGTCAGCTCTCCCAGAGAGCACATACAGGCTCACAAAAGGAGGTAGGAAGGGTCAGAGCCTCCCTGTCCCCTCTCCCCAGGAACAGAGCAGACAGAGCACTTGCCAGGACATGGTGAACTGCTTTCAGCTCCACAGTCTCCTGATGCCAACTCAAACACGCCTTCCTTCCAGAAAACACTTTTAATTGTAAGGTGGGACCTAAAGAGCTGTGGGACCTCAATTGTGCAGGCAGCCTTGTCATATTGACCTTGATTTTATGCTTTGAATAATGTCTCCATCACCTTTATTTTGCCAGCCCACCTTCCCACTGTGCCTCTGTAGGGTGTGATGATGACATTTGCTTTCTATTCCTTCTTTCAAAGCAGTTGTACTTTGTAGACCAGAAGTTTTCAGAATCAGTGAGAGAGAACAGCATGGGGCACAGCTCTACAGGCTTATAGCACTAAGCACAGAGGCTGTACTTTCTATGCCCCATTGCAAGGCCTCTTACAAATATCATACATCAACTAATGTTTGGACAAAGCAATATTTTCTTGTATCTTAGAAAAAACCTACATAATTGACTCCAGAACTTTACCAACTCCTCCAGGTTCTACTAGAGTATCAATTGTAATAATAATGCCACTAGTGGCTTCACAACTTCGAGTTCAGTCAAACAGTATACCCTTACAACTTCCCAGCATCATTCCAAGGATTTCAGCTCCAGTGTGAAACTATTCAGTTCTGGGTAGGATTGTGGTAGACACTTAATTCCAGACTCTCATAATTAAATCAAGGCATGGCATTTTAGTCTTCTTGGGTATGTCAAACTTAGTGGGAGGAGGAGCATACAGGCTGCATTAATGCTCCCAATTTCTTGTTAATCTGCTTCAAAGGGCACCAGTGACTTCAACATGCTTACACTAAAACAGCGAAGTTCAGACATCTACTTATGTAGGAAGATTTTCTTGAGTCAAGGCCATCTCTTTTATGATGAACACAGATTTAAGCCCTGTTACTGGCAATGTTTATGTGCTGTCCTAAGCATGGGAAGACTTAACTGCACCTCAGCATTACCACTGTGTTCAGAGGGAGTTTGTTTTCACACATTCTGCCCAGCAGTCCATATTCAGGAAGAGAGCTGCAGGTATAACAGAAATCAGCCCTCCTTTCCACAAGCTGCCTGCCTGTACCATGTACAGGAACTCAAAATCACCACATCTGCCTCACTCTGAGCATAATTGCTACAAATTGAAAATAACAGCATTTCCTTTCTACATTGTTTCAGCTTCAATAGCTGCACAGACACCCAAGATTGAAATCAAGAGTTGTAGATGAGAAATTTAGATATAATTGAGCATGAAGCATCTCATTTCAGACAAATTGTTTTGCTTTAATACATGCAAGTGTACTGCTAAAAGATGTTTTGAATTGCAAAATCCAATCAATGAAAGTGTAAAAGAAATTAGTTACATTTTGCAAGACACATAGGAAAAATGTTTTCTATTGAAGTAAAAAGAACATTTCCTCTCTCATGAAACAGGAGTTTTTTTAGTAACTATTCTGTGGTACATAAATCACATTCAACCTAAAAGTACATGTATTAAAAGAAAGAATTTCAGTAGCCAGTAGAGCTCAAGCAGTTCTTACCTTTGCTGAATAGCTAATTAAAGCACTCATTTATCATTCAAAAAGTCTCAGAAGAAAAGGAGGAAAACAAAAGAAACAATAGATACACGTAGTGGTTAGACAATTGAATAAGCTATGTCATTACTAGAACTTAGTAAGCCTCAAAATTTAATGCCAGTGGAAGCAGAGTGAAAAATCCCATGGCAGGAAGATCCTGCAGCATGGCTCGGGAGGAGCAGCAGCTCCCAGGGAGCCCAAGAGTGCAAAATCATAGTCATACCACTGGGTTTTACATCTGCCATGTTGGGATGAGCAGGACTGTGTGGAAAGCTGATTAAATTAATGGACTGTTTCACCTAGGGCTCATTTCTTCTCCGACAACTCTCCATTTAAATGAAGAGCTCTACGACTCGTGGTCTGTAGTGGTGGAGTTTTACAGAACTTACAGAAAGGCACGTTCCTGTCCAACACTCTACTGAAGACTGAGAGAGCTGCTGTCCCTAAAGGACAACACACACAGAAGAAAGTGTTTAATGGTTTGAATCATCAGTGTCTTCACCTTGCCTTCTACTTTTTTTCTATGTAACAAACATTGTCTAGCATATTTTTGGGGGGAAGGGAGTTTGCTTTGCAAGCTGCTCCACTTCTGATAGATAATAAAAATCACAGTCAGTTCATAAAAGCATATCTTTAAGATGCTCTAATCTCTCTGTAAAAGTCTCTGTGCAGAAGAAAGGGGTCAGAAGAGGCAGGAGGAAAGGGGTTAATATGTGAAGCATTTGGAAAATTCAGTCCTGGAGCAAGTAAGCAACATGGACATGCACTGAAAATCTGAGAATGACGAAGAAAATGAGAAGTTCAGGTAGTGCCCCATTCCCGTGTCTAATAAACTGTTCCAGTGGTGACACTGCTAGAAAGCACTGACGGAATCCACAGGATTTGCATGGCAAACTGTTCTCTGTAATGGAATCCACTATAAAAATATGTGCACCTAATCATAAAATTCTGGCTATAACCAGCAATCTTTTATAGATAAACGCAGCTATGAGAATTTATTAACTAAAATAAGTCGCATGCACAACTGCAAGTTGCTACAGGTACAAAACCTATTGCATTGTAACTGGAGACTGTACAAGTGATTGTTATCTAAGGCCATGTAAGCACCACAAATTGTGGATCTAAACCAGCCATTTGTAAGGCATCAACATATTAAACTCAGGGCTGCTCTTGGAAATCCTTCGTACAAAAGACTGATTTATCTGGTGTGCAAGAAACAAATCAATATAATGGTAAGCATAGAGCTAACAATACATTTTACAAAATACACTGTATGTATGACATGATATCGTTTTTATGACAGGTCTACCACATTGTGGCTCTGATGTAAAAATTAGACAATGATAGCTGATTTTGTGAATGCAAAAATCTTCTGTGGCCTACCCGGTTTTCCTTTTTCTCTTTTCCTCATTGAAAAGACCAGATGACTTGTTAGCTGGTCTCATCTCTAGGGAAAAAAGCTCTTGCTTCATAAAACCTCTACCCATAATTTGACACCATTTAGCAATTTCTGCTTATTGAAGCTGAATTAATTCACAAAGTACATGAATTACAACACTTGTTACCTGACCAGCAAATGTGCCTGCACGATCACTATTGAGGTCAGTGAAGGGACACCAACAGTGCCTACAATTTATTAGTTTGCACAGAATAATTTCCAGATCAGTTTTTTAGGCCCTTGAGCATAAGTCTGTGAAACATATGGATATAAAAAATAAACATGAAATAAAATTATAGAAGTGTGGTGACCCTAACTTTTCAAAAGTGAGAATACAGGTTAGTTTTGATTGAAAACAGAATACTTTTAGGGTGGTTAATATTATTCCATACAGAAGTCGTATTAATTTTTGGATGCACCAATTCCCATGACTGTTTTGTGTACAGATCAGGAGCTCAAGGGCCTGGCTCCAAACCATGAATTTCCCTTGTCACCTGCAAGTGGGTTATAGTTGGGTTCACCTCTCAGTTTAGCATCAACTCTGCAGCAGTGCCTGAAGCTGCTCTTTCCTGACATGTAAGCTGGTGCTCCATTAGCATTTAGTCCTGTTTTCCTCTCTGGTTCTTACGAGGACTGGATGGCCCCTGCATGGCCACTGCACTTCACGCCTGGTGGGCACAAACCTGAAGCACCAGCCATTGCCGCCCGACAGAGTTATAAACCCCTGATCTGCATGACCATATGAAAACTCCTCTGGTGATACATCTCGTCCGATCTTCTCCTTGGTAAGTGTCTGATTCTGAATCACAATATCCATGGAAATATCATGCTTTTTATGGAAGTTGCTATCTTTCAAATAGTAATAGGATAAGGCAGACAAAAGCAGTGTCCCTTTAGTGAATGCTGCTTGAGCACATTCCCCTTTATTTGTACACACTTTAACTATTTTTCTGTTAAAACTTAATGCAAGTGATCCAACACTGGTTTTGGTTACTTTATGTACTGCTTAAATGCAAAATAAACTTATTTTGCACTCTTGTCTGAGCCTAACCTTCCCCCTATTGTGAAACTGCAGTTTCTCTGTAGTTTCTTTCTCTTATTTGTAGATAACTGTTACACCCGTGAAAAATGAACTGAGAAGATTTCTGTTACTTTCTAATAGGCAGCTCTTCTGTCCATAATGTATTGTCTTTACAGGTACAGATTAGCAGCCACACACATCAACACATCAGACTGAAGGGAGAATGAGGAAAGGACGATGTGTAGAGGCATGCATTGCCAGCTAAGAGAGAACACTTAGAGAAGAAGGGGGAGCAGGATGTTCTCTTCCCAAGTGAGGGCTGAGTCAAGATCAATCCACTTCTTGTAGTACTGAGGCCTTTCACACAAATGAGAAAACACTATCAGCACATTTCCTGGGAAGATTCCAGATAAAACCTCCCCACAGCATGCAATGCGTAACACATACTCAGTTGAAACAACTGCTACATCATGTCCCTGAGGCAACAAGAAGTCAGTGAAGATAAAACAATTCCTTTGTACACTGAATAGTTTTGCCATGGGCTCGAGGATCCATCTGCCTCAAAGGTGTGGGAAAAATGACAGCTGTTGTCTTGATTTTAATTGTTATGAATGTTTCTGATCAAACATTATTCTCTGAACACCGCTATTGCTCTCTGACACTAACCCACTAAATATTCTCTATATTTGCAAGACATTTAAATAATTAAACCAAGGGAGATGCAAATTTCTCTTCTTGGTGCAAGCCCTCTTATTTCAGATTCAGATGCATCATTGTAGTGTACTGGGCACAAGCTACTCGTTAACAACAGCCTCAGCAGCAAAAGCATACGAAGCATGCTCAAGTCTGGAGTGTTATAGCTTAACAGCAGCAATGTGCCTTGGGCTGATACTGTCAGGAGAGGTCATGGACTGGGAAGAATATTTAAAAAAATCAATCCTCTAGGCAAGTTCAAGAGTGTAAAGGGAGTAATGTAAGGGCTTTAAAAAGTCTCCTAGATCTATAATGTTTGTGTAGTGGAGTGAAAGGGCAGGAAGGTGGATTATTAGACACAGAAGGGGAGTTTTAATTGGTTAAGAAGTACAAAGATGCTCAGTAAGTATTGAGGATCGTTTTTCCCAATGAGGGAAAAAAGACAAGCCAGGCTTCACTTGATTTTTGGAGAGTTTCTCCCACACTGAAGGACAAGCAAGCCACCGGGCAAAGACAAAGCAGTCAGACAACAGGCACTAAAGAAATGCTCAGTGATGGGAACTCAGGAGTGCCACAGGAGGCCCCACCTGCCACCACGAGGTGTAGCACTACCGTGATTCTCCCTGAAAGGAGCTGTGCTGTCACGCCCTGAGGGCACACGAGGGGCTACTCAGACACGCACTGGCCTTCCCTCACTGGAGCTGAGCTGTGCGACACTTTCTCATGGGTTGCTGGAGGAGCAAAGATCCCTGTCTCTGGGAAGCTCCACCCAAAATGTTAACACTAATAGGAACATCACTAATTTCAGTCTTGTCCTGTACAGAACACACTCCCGGTCCTTGTGTTGTGCATCTCCACCTGGGTGTATTTCTCCCTCTATTTCTGAGAGCTGGTGACAAAGAGGCCATCTTAGAGCTGGTGCAAAGACACAGATGAGTGCAGTGGGTTAATATATATATAAAACCTTTGTGCAAAAATCTTTGTAATTTAAGACCAAAAAAAAATGCTTTGAAAGTCTTTACTGGTCTTGATACAATTTCTGCTACACTACTTATTTATTTAAATAAAGAACACCTATGGGGCAAATGAAACCATTTCCAGCCTAGATAGTGAAAGGCTCCCCTTCCATCTTTGATTTCCCTTTTTTTTCTCAGTATTGGTTATAACCTGCTCATAGTCTCTACAATATGAAGCTACAATGGAATAGGTCAAAACCAAGGCAAAGTCTTAATACACTCCCACATTACTTCTCACTCTTTTGTACCTTTTCCATCCTTTTAACCCCAAAATTAGGTTTCTAATTTGCACGCTAAGTTCAAAAGCGCAGCTCACCCTGGCCCCTTAATAAGCCTCAGCAAAGCCCCATTGCTTCAGTGCCAAAAGATCTACACAGACTTCAAAGCATGTTTTTCTGAGCTTGTTTAATGGCAAGGAGCCCATGTAATGAACTGGCCACATCAATTACTCTGCACTCCACCCGTTCTCTAGGTTGTGTTCTACCATCAGTTTTGAATTTCGAAATTCCCACCACACTGCGGGGAGAGGAGGGTGGAAGGAAAGAAAAGAGTTCCACTTAAAATATTAGAGGCAAATTGCTTCCAGTGCAGCACACCATTAGCAAGTTTTTAAGACCCAGACATATCCTCCTGTTAACCAAAGTGAAACCTCCAGCAAGAGCAGCAGGAGATTATGATCCTCTTCATCTACATTTTGTGCCATCCCTAAATGTTATAAAAGAAAGGTTGCTCTGAATATTCCACTCATTTTTTACCATTACCCTTCTCGCCCCTTTCAGGAAAGGCTTTCAATGCATTGATTATACTTCTGTGCCGTGTTCCTGGAAATATTTAATCTAAAATGACAATTTGACTAAATACAGTGGCTGCCATTTTACGTAGCCAACCAGAGAGGTGAAAAAGTCAGCCTGCTGCTTCGCTTTGTGAAATGGATAATACAGCTCAGAGAACAGACATATGATATTTGCTGTCCATCAGTCTATGCTTTCATTTTATGGCTTTATCTGCTATCTAAAAGCTACTTGTTTACCAAGTCACTCTTATCTTTCTTCTGTGTGAAACTTCTTTGCAATAAGTAAAATGCCTTGTGTTTGCTGTGCCTCCAGATAATTTCGATTTCAAACACACTCAAGATTTCATTTTGATTGCCCTTCCAAAAATTATTTTTCATTTTATGTCATAGCATCAAAATAGACCAGTAGAGGATACTACTTCTGGTTTGATTTTTTGGTTTGTTTGTTTTCTAAACAAAACTAAATGTATCTTTCTTTTAACGTTTTCAGCACATTTTCACTGATTTAAAATGAACCAGAATTAATGGACCTGCAGAAGGTGGTTCCAAAAATAAACAAAGAAGAACATAAACTAAGTTGACTACCAGTGACTTCCTATAAGAATGAGAAACTATTGTACTGATTAATCTACTAGTGAGACAGGTCTTAGCAAGATTATTCTCATTGTTCACTGAACCTCATACAATATTTAGGTGATCTCAGAACTTCAGCTGACAAACACACTGATGGCAGTAGGAGAAGTTTTAGCCTGATACAATGATTCTAGAACTAAAAATGAAGTTCCCCGATCGATAGTGTTAGAAATTAGCTCCTTTGCATGAACCTAGGAAAGTAATGTAGTTTTTTCCATTCATGTGCAAATGCGCTATTCCTAGTGCACAAAAGATATCCCAAGGAAGAAATTAAAACATTATAGGATCTAATAGGAGGGTTATTACATGCCAACCAAGTTTTGTACTATGCTTTGTTTCAGGTCCTGTGTGATATGACAGCTGTTTCTATTCAGATGATATTTTAAAGGAAACATTTCAGCTGACTCATTCAAACTAGCAATACTCCATTTTAAAATACCATTGAGAAAATGCAAGGCATTTTTTCACTGGAGACAGCATTTACCGTTCTAATCTAATGCAAATGTTAGTTAGAATCAACAAGCATGCACAAATGCCAAATCGCTTGTCCCCCTTAAGATGATTTCACACCTAACACAGCAACAGACAAAATTTGCCAGAAAACACATTAAAAAGCAGTTTAAAATGTATCACTGTGTATTATCTCTATGGTAAATAACGCAGTAGGTCCCAGATGGCTGTTCTAAACAAAGAAAAAACACAAAACCAATCCCAAAACACAACAAGGCCTGTGATACAAATTCAGCTTATACTAATATTGCAAACCCTAATAGAGACAGCACTCTGACATGAATAAAAGTTTCTTTCTAGTAAGGGACAGCCAACAGGTTTTCAAAGCTGTCTTCTGAAGACAAAAATGCTACTTTAAGTAGTAAAACCACCATTTCCAGCTACTTGTCCAGTTCCATCCTATTTCACAAAATAGAAGATAGATCTATGAACTGGTAAGATTGAAAAATTATTTATGTTAGGATGAGGAACGCACAGGTGTCCCAAGGAAGGACACAGCACTCCGGCTACTTTGCCTTGTCAGAAGTTGCTCAAGCCACATCCCCAGACAGCGCCAACAGCCCTGTGTCTGTGAGAAGTGAAAGGCAGCAAAGCTGGTGGGCTCAGCAATGCCAGAACTGTGGATGAGGCACTGCAGGATGAGCCATACGGTAATAGGAAAATAGTAGCCATTTATGGGACCAGAGGAGGATCATTTGTTTTGTGGGCAGTGATCAAAACTAAAATGAAAAAAAGCAGGAAGACTGGGGAAAGCACCTGGTGCTGCCAACTGGAACAGCTGATGCCATAAACCAGGTTGGTGATTATGCAGATGTAATCCTTTATCAATCTGTCCCAGCATATGGTGAACAGGAGAACAAAGATGGCCAAAATACCAAAGCATACTCTCTCCTGAGGCTCCTGAAGGGATCCAAGAGCTATGAGAAGTAGGACCAGACACAACTCAGACTGGTGAATATGTCTTCAAGACGAGGATGATGAAGGCCAAAACTACTGCTTGTCAGGAAGGTGCTGTTTTTAAGAATAAAAAAAGGAAATAAAAAGAGAAAAAAGCGCACACCAATACAAAGTGAGGATCTATCTCCATGTGAAAATGAGCACTGATGGGATTGTTTCCAGCCCTGTGGCATGCCAGGACGCTCTTAGTGCCCTGAGGGTTTCACACCACTTAGGCCTGGCTGAGACCCATAAACCAGAGTTACGCAGAGCAAATACTGACATAACAGAGCTCTGGCACTTGCATTTAGCTAAGCTTCAGTCTGCCTTTCATCTTGGCACTCCCTGAGCCTTTTATTTTAACATGGCAACTCCTCCTCACCCTTTCATCCCTCCTGCCTACTTATGAGAACGTGACCCCAGCTGCTAACGCTCATCCTGGCTTTGTGCACTGCCACAGGCTCTCCTTCGATGAAACCACCCCTAGGTTATTCATCTTGAGGCTCAGGACAGGTGCGGCGAGAATGGCAAACGCCGTGGCAGCTCAGTGGCAGGGAAAGGGAATCACCAACACGCCTGGGAAGCCGTATCCCAGCCAGTCCCAGTGCTAGCTCTTGCTCCATTTAGCAGCAGGGATGCTGTTTGCCATGCTGTGAATTACTGATCACACTCATTAAACCAGAACACCCCAGCTCATCAGCTGGTTACCAACCAGCACTTAGATGGCACTGAACTGAAGATACTCCTGGGGAAATCTTGCCTGGATGAAGTTTAGACATTGTTTGTTTCTATTTGTAATGTTTACCTAATATATAGTGCATAATTGTGATTCCTGAAAGCATCCGACTTTGTATTCTAGAGTTTCTAGAACAAACAAAAGGCAGCGTATGCAATGGGAACAAAAAACCCCACAGTAAATTCGACTAACATATGCCCCAACTTTCTGCACAGAGCAGATCATCAGTATGCACAGCAGGTCATATTGCAGGACACAGAAACACTCTCCCAAAGCTGTGTCAAATCCATCAGTGGTTTTGCTAATTGATAAAGGAACGTTTGAGGCTGGAAGCCAGTTCAGGTTCACTTCACATCCCCCTCCCAGACGGCACGGAAATATTACGCTGGTGCTGGGAGTAGCAACAATACAGTTCTCCTCAAAGACCTGTTGCCATCTGTTGCCAAACCACATCAGAAGGGGATGACAAGAGTCTTTAGTCCATCACCCTCTCATGTGCTAAGCGGAGAGACAGGAAGCAGCAGAGACATTCACATGCTGTCAACAATTTCAGGAACAGATTAATTGAAGCTGGCAGAAAGAAATGGGCTGATACAGACTGACTGGAGTGAAATTACTCAATATTTGGCCAAGGCAAGTCTATGCAATTTTTATAGAATGTTTCTGTACGAACATTTCACTCGGTTTTAATTATCTCAAATAGGTGAGATGGGTGAGGAAACAGAGGCAGAGAGTTAAAGTTGATTTTTTTTTGTAATTTTTTCAGCTCTTTTTAAAACATAGAAGTTATTAACTTGGGTCTAGTTTGCATTTATTTCTACTCTATTATAAATATTTATCGACAAAAATTACAAAGTAGTGAGAAAGAAAAGAGTTAGTATTAAAGTATAGGATAAATCATTATATCAAAAAGAATCAGTATTCAATTACTCCAGATGTCTGCCCTTTCTGATGACAGAGTTCCTTGACAGTCCCACATTTATAACAGGCACAAATTAAAGCGAGAAACACAAAGGCAATTTTTGCAAGTGCTTATAACTTGAGATTACAGCTGGCCAAAAGCAGACACACTCACTAGAGTTTCAGTCACACGACACTGAAAACTGATTACCAGAGCCATTACCACACTGAACAGTGCCTGTTAGATTGAAAGCAAAAGCCAAAATGTAAAATCTTTATCCCATCTTATTAAATGGCTATTAAATAATAGAAATGCACCAGTAAGTATTTCAGAGTGACATTTACAAGCAATAAAGCACAGGAGACAAGGCAGACAATTTTCTCCCAAGTGTGTCTGTAGCAGAGACAGTTTTCAGAACAGTGCAAAGGGGCAGCAGCAGGTCACTCCAAGGATCGTGGGTTTGTGCCGTTTCTTACAGCTCTGCTTTACACGGTTTCCCTCACACGTGTTGCCACTCCAGACAAGGGTGGTCCGTGCCCAGACACAGACGACATCACACACTTCCAGCCATCAGGGCAGAAGGTCACCTACCAGATTGCTTCTGTCATTGCTGAAGTGACCACCCCACCTCTGTCACAGTGCCCAGGGGCAGACTGGACAGCACAGGGCTCTGTCCTGCCCTCCTACAGAAAGCACAAAGAGCACAAGGTCCAGGGGTTACTTCAGTGACCCATACGGAGAAACGCTCTGGGTGAGCTGGGAAGGTCATCCCAGCACATCTCTGGCATCTTTTCCTACGTGAAGCTACTTTGAAGTATCCCAGTTCATACATCCCAATTCAAGGCCAACACCTCAGAGCCAGCTGCCCACCCCACCACCATCACCTCACAAGGGACAGAAAAGGTGCACCAGCCACTATAGAAATGGTGTCAGCTAGGAAAGAAAAGGGGGAAGGCAGTAGACTGAAGAGGAAGGCAAAGGGGCTTCCGCATCAAAACAAGCCCAGGAACAGGGACAATCAAGGCAGGAATATCAGCAGCTTCAGCCAAAGTTTTCTTCCCGTCACCTGTGTTCTGCACAGAGCTGGTCGCAGCAGCAGAGGAGGACTCAGGAAGCCGCTGACATTGCTTGTCTGAGAGGCACCAAGCATTGTCCCCCATCCATCTATCCCAGGTGAATCAAATTTACTGAACACGGGGCAAGTTCTCTCAGCTGAGAAAGACTCCTCTGAGCAAGAAAACATAAATGCAGAATGCCTTGGCCACACTGTCACGGCTTTCCCTGCTGCCATGGATGAACCTGCTGCAGTGTGTTTTCACACTCTGCAGAGTGCCTGCCTGCTCAAGGCTTTGTCATCAGCTTGTAGTGAATGGCTCCTGTTAAATAATGCAATATTTCCTTTTGTATTTGTAGCAGAACTGGCACAAAGGAATGCAAGAAACAATACAACACCACCAAAGTAAGCGAGGAAGCCAGCAGATGTGCCTCAGCAGCACACAAACTGCCTGGCAATTTGCAATTGTTTTCATTTACATGTTTCCAGCTACAGCTGAAAGCAAGGAGAGCTGGAGTGTGTCATCACTTTGTAAGCTAAACCGTGGCCCTTTTTCCATTATGTGATTTCCCTGGAATTGTTCCCGTGCTTGACACCTCTCTAAAGATTGTATTTGCTGAGCAAGTAGTATGAGGATTTTACTTGAGCATTCATACAGGATTGAACCACTTCTTGGTCCTTCTTGTCACAGACACCATTTGCACTAATTTTGTGACATGAGGATTATCTGCAGAGGCTGACATCTCTCTGTGCATTGCCTTCCATGCAACTTTATCCAGTGCTAAGGTCAGCTCATCACCCACAGTCATTTTTGTGCAATAACCCTGGGGCTGGGACTCCACAGAGTAACACCTGGCCTTGGAGAAACAGCAGTGTGTGACACTCAGCAGACAATAAGCAGACGCACAGTTACAGTGCCATGAAGCATTTCTTGGGCAAGTTACTTCCCAGATACTTGGCACTTGGCTGATTTGTTTTCGTCACATCTTGCACCATTTTTCTTATTGGCCCCAATTCAACAAGAGGCTTAAGCATGTCAGGGCAGAGCTTGAAGTCACGTATGTGCTCATGGCTGATGAAAGCATGGCTGATGGTTTCAGCCTCACCAACTCTGCCTTCATTGCCGAGATTGGCATGATGAGCTGGAAGCAACAGAGAGGGCTGTTTGAACAATTTAGCAATTAAGAAATCAAAAGATACTCTCAAATGTGTTCTGTATATAGATGTTTTCCACAGACTGTTGTTGTCTTGTCTTGGAAGAAATGTGTTACAAGATGAGCATTATTTCCTTTTTCACCATGGCATAGCCATGATTTGATATTTGTATCAGCAAGCAAAGCAAATACTTCATAAAAGCCCTTAATAGTGTAATTCAGCTAACAGTGGCAACAGTAATCAGCAGCTTTCTCCAGACACTGAGCAATCTGACAGCTTTGTCTGATTGCATCTCAATATTTTGCTAAAAGCAGGGCCTGCTGTAAATGGGTGGACTCAAAATGCAGCACGATTGAACAGGTGTGTACAGGGGATGATCATGGTCTCTATGAAACGTTCATACTGTGCAAGAGGAAAAATGGGAAAAGTGAAGAAAAATGCACATCTTCAAATTTTGTCCATATTAAATTAATATCAGTTGCACCCACTTCAATGAACTACAAGTTCTGCCAGTGAGCAGATTTATGTATGCTTTGAGATCATTCTGAATAATCTTCTCATTAAAAATAGCTCAAACATGACAGATATAAAAGAAATCCTGATTTAGGTGCCACTAACTGTATTTTGCACGTTTAGAAAAATCACATAAATATACTGGCTCTAACAGAGGTGGATATTTCAAAAATCAACTTAACAAAGTCAGATGTAATATTATTTATTAATTGATACTTTTAAAGGTGACATACTGAACTGAGCAGTAAGTTGTTTTTCACTTAGCTGTGCCTCCTCTGTATTTACCAAGGCGAAACCCTACAGTGTTTTCACAAAATTATCTCCTCTGTTTTCCTAACCTAAAGCTTCACCAGTTCTGTGACACCCCTTAACTGTAATTATACTTGCTCTGGAATTGCACCCTAAATAGAAATTGAACTATTCATGCTGCAAATTGAAACTCTTCAATGCGAAGCCATACAAATAACCTGCATTAATGTTAACCTCCTCCCAAAATTTGATAAGATCACTCCTGTTTCTCAGAAAGATACTCATTGTTTCTACATTATCAAGTCCAGGCAAACATGTTCAAACCAACAAGTAAATGCCTGAATGGCTCAAAAATTTCCCTTTAACCTTTAGAATAAGAGGATGACCTCATGCAAAGACCCACTAAACCATGGTCAGAGCGCTCTCTCTGTATGGGAGGTAAAGCAGCCAGAGCAGCTGGCATTTCACACATTACAGTCAGGGTCTGGGGCACTTACAGAACCAAACAAAACCACTTTGGGGATTGTGTAGCAAATGAGGAAGAAACAACACAAGAGTGTCACAAGCTTTCTGTGACCAAGGTATAAAGCACCCACGGTGGTGCCAAGCCATAACCCTGCTGCCTTGCTCCAGCCCTCTCTAAGCCATTGCATGAGCTCACCTGCTGCACACAAGGAAACTCCCCAGGAAGGGCTCGACCAGCACCTGCCCCAGCCTCTCCGGTAGCTTGGCCTTTGTTAAAGGACAGAGTTAATTACTATTTCATCTCCTTTTATCTCTTCCCTTCCTTAGTCTCTTGTACCCTCCCTTCCCCTTTCCTGCTACCCTGTGTCTCTGTAACTCATCACCCCTTGAGTCAGGCTTAGGTCTTACTCATCAACTACAGCTACAACAGACATCAGTAATAACAATAGGAAAAATATGATACTCCCTTGTTCACCTAGAAAATACGACTGTTGAATGTTAATCAATTACTATTTTCCTATTATCAACAGCAGATCTTACTGCTCAGGTGATTGACTTATTGCCAGAGGTGTTCAGGCAGCAGGACACACACAGACAGCACATGGTCTTTCTGCACTTACACGCCCATCTGAATTTCCGCTGGGAAGAACCAATCCCCCATCCCACTGCATGTCTAAGCCAGAGTAAGGAGAATTCCCACTTCTTTGCTTGTTATGCTTAATATTATTGCTGATTATCTGCTAAAGAAATGACCTCTCAAAATCAAAACCTCTGATTTCAGTGGTGTCAGATTTTAATGCACTGTGTGCAGAATAAAGAAGAAAACTGCTTTACAGTAAGGAAAACCAGCATATATTCTAGATGAACCAATCCTGCAAGAGAAGGAAATGAGGCTGCAGGAATAAGCACACAGTTTTCACCTCTAACTTCTACAATTCCATTATGGAAATTTTTGGGATATTTACTTGGAGTAAATGCATTACTTCTGTGAACCAACAGGGCTGGAGTTGAATTATTTCAAGGGAAAAATTGAATTAACATTTATTCTTGAAACGCAGCATTATGATAACACACTTTACACTGGGAATACTTCTACAAACAGGGTTTTTTAAAACTAATAATGCCAGTTCTTCTCCTGCTGAACAGACTATTAATATTCTCAGGTAACTCATTAGTAAGAGTCCAACTAATTAATTGCTGCAGGCCTAGTTACACACTGTTATATTTGTTAAAGAGACACCATCACAGTAACATTCACTGACCAAATCCACAACATTCATCTACAGAAAATGGTAGATTTACAACAGAATTAACTTTTGCATGAAAAAGAAAATTCAAGGAGATACCAACACGGTCTTATATCAGGAACACAATTTACTGCCTAAGCTACAAGCAGAGCTGTCATTCCATGAAATGGCTGGAAATGCCTTTCCTGGTCCAGGAAAAGGACACAGTAACCCCATAACTCCTCCTGAATGATTCTCAACTAGATAGTTGAGAGCTAGATAATGAGGGATTATATATTATATAGAATTATATTAATTGTATATGTTCATGGTGTGCATCTTAAAGCCCAGCAACCCTTCTCCCATCCCACCCCAGGTGTGGAGCCAGGTCTTCCCTATTTCACAAGGGGCAGCAAGGCAAGGTGACTCCTGAAATGAGCCCCCAGGGCAAGGTGACTCCTGAAATGAGCCCGCGGCAGGAAGCGAGGCAGCCAGCAGCTGTGTTGGCTGAGCAAAGACGAATCATTTTGTCTTGCCTTGTGAGGGTGTTCTTGTTGTTTGAAGTAATAAACAGGGCCCCGAGGAAGAGCCTGAAAGTGATCTGAGCGTGTTGTTCAATGCTCACTGCCTGTTTCCCCAGCAGTCTATGCTAATTGTGCCCAGCCTCATCCCAAATCTGAAACACACAGCTGCCTACCCGCCTTACTTAGATTTATTAGCTACAACAGCCACCTGCAAAAAGATTTTAGCATTATTGCACAGAAACCTAAGACAGAGAAGCATGCAGTAGTACTCATACAGACATTTTCTTGTTGGATTTGAGCTCTTTAATTAAGCAAAACATGAAGAAGGGCAAGAACAAAAGACAGTAGCAAGTGTCTCTGAAGTTGGCTCGCGCTACCTTTCCTGACAGTTGTACTGCTGAATTTTAATAGCTCACTCTGCTATTCTCTCTGCTTCAGGTTCAAAATCACATTACAGGCAAGTGCAGTGTAAGGTTAGCATCTTCAAGAGTCCTTTGCAACTTGTTTTTGTAGAAACAGCATCTTTGAATGCGATTGTTATCTGAATTCCTGTGTTACTCTACATCAGCTGTAAAACTGCTTATGCTAACAGGGGATAACAGAACATTTCCCTGGGAATTTGTGAGCCTCAAGTCCACATACTGTCTGTGGACACACTGGGAAACTTTGCTCATTGAAGTGCATTACTAACACCAATTGGAAAGAGAAAAATATCCAAACTTGCCTAACTGGGCTGAAGCATTCATATGCCCAGAGATAGGAGGTATGAAAATAATAATTTTCATCTTTAATAGCATTGATAGATTTGAATAATAGATTTGATTTCAAGCCATGGAGAGATAGCATCTCATATAAAAGGAACTTACAGGGAGGGGCCCCTTTCAGATCTTCAGGTAACCCAATGGAGAAGAGCAGAACATTTCTATGCCCCTTCGGATGCTTTTTTCCTGCCTGTGGGCAGCAACACTTCATATCTCAGAAAACACCCAGATAACTCAGCCCTATGACTGGTGCTAAAAAACAGTGGGAGGGAGAAATGAGCATCTTTCCAGAAACTGCCTGGGTTGCCACCCCACAGGTAGCAGCAACCGAGATGAAACTTTAATGGGGGACAGATTGTTCCCATCTACTTAATAAGGACAGCTCCTGGTCTGAATGAGGCGGACAAGGGCAGGTTGCTCCAAGGGCTGGAGAGCAGTCACAGCTTCCCGGCTCCCCCTGGCCACCCCAGGGAGCGTTGAGTCAGCAACCCACTTTCTCAGACCTCTCCCCTCATTGTTCCCTGCCCCACTTCTGCTTCCGAGCCCTCAGGCTAAGGCAGGAAAACATGGTTTTCTGAGAAAAACTGCAGAGTTTTTGCACCTTCTATTGAGACTTCTGGTCTATTTACTCAGTTTGCCAGTACGTGAGCAAAATGCCAGACTCCAGGACAGGGTAATTCAGTGGTGAGCTGGGCTAGGGATGGCTTGACTCGGAGTTTGGAGGATCCTGCATTGCAACGCACACTTAGAAAAACCAAGACCTTAGCAACAAAAGTCAGTATCCAACTACTACCACAGCACAAACAAGTCATTAAATACATAGCACATACACTACTGGTCCTGAGACCCAGCAGGTTCCCAGACTCTCATTCCCAACAGCATCTGGTCCTCACCCACCCCCCGTGTACATGGGACAGAAACCAGCCCAGGGGCTACAGAGCAGAAAGCACCAGGGATGAAACTGCCCTCCTCAATTCACCAAGCAATTGTTTTCATAGTAAACTGTGAAATCATGTTTTAATATCAGTACAGCTTTCTGCCATATAAGCCCAATACATGTTTCAGCCAAAGTAACGACATCCAGGTCTCAAGAAAAAAACCAAACAATTATTATCGATCAGGGAAAGAGTGGTTTATAATTGGGCTAGAGCGCTTACAAACCTCTTTCGATGGTGTATTATACCATCTTTTTTTTTTTTTCTATTAAAAGAAATAATTTTCAGCACTTGTGACTTTATGGAAGGATGAACAAGAATGGATTATTCAACATTTTCAGAGAATCTCTTCACTGGCAACAGGTTACTGCAAAGCAGAAACTAAAAACTTGCCACTGGTGAATTCACAATCTTTTACTGTTTTTATTTGCCCAGCTTACAAGCAGACAATATTATGGCTTTTTTCTTCTCTTGCTTAACTATCATTGCAGTCAATCAACTAGGTAAGGGCATAGAAGACATTTTACTGAAAGTGCCATTAGGCTGTGTAATATGTATATATACTCTATGGCAAGTAATAATTCAAATTCACTTGAAGAATTCTGCTTTTCACATAAGTTAATTCAGTTGTGACAACAAAATATGTAAAATTATGTTGCCAATGAACATTAACTACATTTTGTCTCTGTTATTTTGTATTTTACCACGTTGTCAAGGAACAGATTTACGATAAAACACAAAACACAAACTCTTCTGATGTCCAAACATGTCTAGATGGTGCTTTGCCTGCCATTAGTAAGAAATTGCTCATAATTTGCACTTATAAGGCTCAGTTGGTAGCAAGCCTGTATATGAATTTCTACAAATCAAAAGCCCATTTTAGTATTTTGTGTGAGAAGCACTGTTTCTTTACTGACAATTGCTTGGTTTTAATGAGTCCTATACTCCATAAAATGCATGTTCTGAACTTAATGGGAAAATGCACTACAGGATATAAATGTATCAACCAAAATACATCACTGTAAATTCTTCTTACAGCAAATAGTACAACATTTTAGCTTCAGTCAGCCACAGCAAAGGAAGAGGGATCTCCAGCAGTGTACTTGGAATGGGCAGTACATGTGCTCAGACACACCAGCTCATTGCTGGCTGTGCCACATCCCTGTGTCACTGCGACAATGTCACTGTTGGCTTCATTTTACTTTTTATTAAGTTTGTGTTGCTATACAGTGTTTTGTGTGGCTGAACTCTTTAGCTTGTGCTTTGTTTCATTCCCATGAATAGTTTGCAGCCTTATTACCATGCCACTCTTTGGAATAATTTATATTAATCATTAAATTAACCTGTTACCAGTCCTCAAACTACTGTGATGACAACAGAGACACTAGGTGACTTCAAGCTTTCATTGACTACCTTTTATCTTCTAGAAACCCAGGTAAAGTTTTGACCACGTCATAGTTAAGAATGTGTTATTAAGAAAGACTCTACTTCTTTCGGTATCATAAAATTATAAGGACAATGATGTATATGCTACAAAAAAAAGAGACTATTTAATTTTATATTACTGCCACTTAAAGTCTTCTCAAGGCAATAATTAGGTATTAGCATGTATTTTCATGAAGCATTCTGGGGACAGTACCAACATTATATCCTCTTTGAAATATCTAATAAAAGGAAATACAACACAGCAGAAAATCACTATTTCTTTAGATTATTAAATGTGAATGAAATATATTTACTGCCTTTTGAGGCAAAAACAGTCCATACAGGGAGACACCAGCATCCTGTTGTTACAGGGATCCACTGAAAGGAAGAGAGTTTTGTTCTGAAAACCTGAGAGACAATGTGTTAAAACAAGATGCTCACCTAGAGTAATACTGGATGTTACAGTACAGAGCAGAAAGATGATTTACAAGTTCTCCTTAGTGACTTCCTAAGCAGATGCTCACATAGAACACTGGTCCAACACTTCTTCTAGCAGGCCATGAGCTCACAACAAAAAACTGCAAAGTAAGCTGGAGTATTGAGTGCTGAACATGCAGATGAGGTACTGGGAGATACACTGCAGAAATTCAAGAACAGTCCAACAGTGCTTAGAGAGCCAATGCATAAACAACCTTTATTGCTTTCCAGCACTTCATTCTACATAATAAATCACTACTGTACATTCCAACATCTGTGTCCAGAGTTTCTCAGACAGCTCAGACAAGCACAGAGTTAACAAGCATAGCAAGGACAAATCTACCCCTACCTGGGAGAAAACAGCTACAGGTACAAGTTGAGGTGTCCAAAACAAACAACTATATGTCTTAAAATATCTCTTTTGCCTACTTTTTAAAAGTCTTAGAGGATTGCATCACTGTGAACTATTTTCTGAGTCAATTCTTTCCCAGATACTTTCTCAATGTAAGGAAATGAGCTCAAGACAGCAGGTGGGTATAAGAACAGTTCAGGGCAATATGACCCATAATGTGCTCTGCAAGAAAAGAAATCAAAGTGTTTCACATAACACATCACAGCAGTCTCTCCGAAGGTCTGATCTTCTGCTAAAAAGTCTCACTTCCCAAAGCTTGCAGGACAAGAGAACACCAATAATTCTACATGGAGCCCTTAGCATTTAAAGAGCTACAGGAAGGGAAAAATAAATCCAGCTCTTGTAAACATGGTCTCAAAGAGGGTAGGAGAAAAGAGAAGGGCAATTCCTCATGTCAGACCTTAACAGAGTGGAGCAATAAATTCAAGCCTCTGCTGTCAGGTGTGCTGAGTGAGTGAGACAAAAATCCAGCACAGTGAGCTCTGACCAAGGTAGGTCTCCTGTCAGGCAGGTGAGATGGGACACAGAGTTCAAGCTTTGCCCCATCTTCCAGGAAAATGGGCATGGCTATCCCAATTCAGTGGTGCAGGAAGAGGGGAAGCACATTATTGCTGCTGGAAGCAGCCAGACCTAGCACAGAAGAAATTGCAAGAAGAAAAAGTAAAGCAGCAGCAAACCTCCATGTGCAGCTTCAGTCAGAGGTTCCTGCTAATGGTCAGAGTTCTGCAAGTTTTCCCTTATCCCACTAAAGTGGGTTATTTGAAAAACGCTGCTTTTTAGTTCTTTGCCCAATAGAAAATAACTCCATTTGCTCTAACGCAGTACAACAAAACATTAATGAAATGTGAACAATCACTTGAGAAAAGCATTCTCCAAAATTGCTCTGTATAAGCCAAAGGAAACTCTTGCTATGCGTGAATGAGGCCCAGCTCAGGGGGGAGAAGAAAAAAACCCCACAACTCTGCTCCTTAAAGAATTAAGGCCGCTCCCTCTTTCTTAAGGAGTTGGAACATTTTTTCTTTACATTTTTTCCTGAAAAGCCCCATCCCTGCAGAGGAAAGCCCGCAGTAACTGTTCAGACACAGTCTGCAGTAAAACCTGGCCGCCACCCTCCCGCTCTCCCTCCCTTCGGAGCGCTGCAGCAATGCTGCGGCACCGCAGGCACCTCTCGCGCTTACGGGGCCCTCTGGAAACAACCGTGCCAGGAAAATGAAAGGCAAAAGGACCGCGATTTATTACACAAACACACTGCCTGCTTCTCTTCACTGACCACCCCTTCAGTATGTGCGATTTTCCTATGAAAGCTCTGGCCTCTGCACCATCCAAAGCCCAACCACAGCAGGACCAGCATCTCTTGCAAACGAAGGCAGACGGGGCGAAGCGAGGCTGCCCCACACGTGGTTTCAAGCCAGAACTCCAGCGTTCCTGGCTCCATGCTGTACCACCCAGATGACCCAGCTGCCAGGCATGAGGAGGGGGGCTGTGACCCTCCCCACCAGCCCTCTGACCTGTGAGCCCTCAGCATCCCTCTGGCCCCCATGCCCAACCAAGCTCCTACCTCAGCATGGGCGGGGAGGTGGGTGAGCTTAAAGGTGAAAAAGGATATCAGAAGAGAGAGGGATGAGGAACATGGCTTGGAGAAAGTAAGGTGAATGCAAGTCAGAAATTCAATTTGCAGGTCTCAGTGTTGACTCAAATCATGGCCCATTTAAAAAAAAAAAGAAAAACTAAAACAAACACTAAACTCAGTTGACCTTTCCAGTTTGCACACACAGAAATTATTTTCTAAAGATAAATCAGTTTTTGCTACCTACTAACCATGAAGGCACATGATTACTAACTAAAGATTCCCTTTGCACTTTGTCTGACCCATCTTTTTAAGCAACCAAGAGGATATGCTACATACACAGCAGAGCACTTATGCAGCTTGACAGATGGACTTGCAGCAGTTTTTACATTTCATTAGACAGCAGAAAACTTGGGACTGTGTCAGGGAGCTTTCAATGAAAACTGGAACCCAGTTCTTTTCCTAATCCTTTATCTCCTCCTATTGTGAGGCCAAAAGCACACTGTGTGACAGAAAGCACAGAATAAGAAAGGGACGCGAAGGAAGATGAAAAAAGACCTGGCCCACTTTGGCAGGATGGGGAGCTAAAGCCGGTGGATTTTCTTCCACCTTTGCTCAAGGGCGGATCTGACCATCACACACCTTCTAGACTTGCTCAATGCAGACTCCTGCTCAATGACAGCCATCTCCAGGACCCCATGGATGAGATGTCCCAAACTCTACCTGAATATTCCAAGCTAAACCAAGTGCGGAAATCACAAACTCTGCCACATCATCTTGCTGATAAAACAGCACTGTGTGTAAAGTCTTCATTAATCTTTCTGCTCAGAGATTTTACATGTGGATTTGATACTGACTCCCACAAACGCTGCATAGGTGCCTTGTATTTCTCATAGCTGGTTCACACTCAAAGACTGGTATTCAGCCTTTCTGTGCACAAAATCACACACACACTTCTGGGCTTACATCTGCTCCACAGCTTCCTTGGCTGCAGGCTTAGGGAGAAATGAGACAGAGAGAGCTCCCAGCATTTTGCCCACTGTGTTCTGTGTGTTTCCCTGCAACATCTCAACTGCTGCACACATTTTATTGTCAAAGGCAGATGGTCAAACAAGATGTGAAAAATGTCCCAAATGTAATTGACTGAGAGTGTCCCTGAGCCAGTGGGGAAAATTGAAGTGAAATTTCTGATCAGATCAGGGAAACCTCTAAATTCACCCAACTGGAAACTGTTTACACAGACCTCTGCAGAAAGAGACCGGTAAAACTTCCCAGCTTCATTCAAAGCCACAGTGATACCCCCGGGCCTGTTTCATCCTCCAACTATTCTTTAATATGCTGAGAAGTTTTTCATTTGTTCCACTTTCTTGCGCTCGTCAGGCTTCAAGAGGAAAACTGAATTAGTTTCTTCTCAGTATGTGCAAAACTTGGGAAGGGAGCGGTGTGCGCAGAGTGCAAAATAAAATCAGGGGACCAGAGGTATTTCACCTCTTTTGCCCCTCTAACAGATGGGCAGTTATTCTTCTACTCAGAAATCTGTCTCAAGACAAAAGTGTGAGCCAAAGCCCTGAGGGGAATGGGCTTGAGGTGTTGAAGGGGTTTGGTTTTTTCACTTTTCAGAGAGCTTAGGTGGAGGGAGAATAAACTTCTGTCCCTGTGCATTCAACCAGAGCTTTTGATGCAAGTGCCCTGAAATACTACCAGAAGTAGATGCTAAAATTCATCTTTTCTTACACTGCACCAGCACAATTACTCACTGCCTGGCACAGAGACGTGGATCTGTCTGGGACAGACACCCTTCTTGCAGGAAGGCCTATTCTGCAAGTTCCATCCTGCCAGCTGCTTATGAATTATAGTTTTTATCTGTGTTTTCCCCGATTTCTCAACCCTTAATGAGCATTCAGGGAGAAATAATCAGGACTCCTCTCTCTTTTTGGGACAAAGACAGATATCACAGAGGAGTACTGTTTCCTGCCTGCCATAGTTGGAAAAAGAGAATGGATAAGCTCAGAAAGTCCTTAGGCTGTAGGAAGGGTCATACCCAGAAATTCAGCTCTCCAGCTGCCAGACTGGCCACAGGAACAGCCAAATGGGCAAAGAAATAAATTTACCACATCAAGCCCTACCTCTACCTATCTCTTCCACCTATATTTCAACTGTATAAAGACAGAAGCCGGGATCCTTACACTGAGGAATTATAAAGAACAGCACTTCAATATATAAAAAAGTCTTTCCCCATCCAGTGCTACAATCTGCAGCAGGGCAGGAACTGTTGTTCACACAAGCTCCTACCGTCGCTGCTGCTATCAGGCTGAAGGGAACAAATGCTTCTCTTCTTTCCAAAAGATACAGGCCAAGGTCAAAGCTTATGTCATCACAAAGGCAACACATGAGAAGCCTACACATTGCTTTCAGCAAGACTTCATTTTGCTGACATGCAGTTTTCTATTCATTTAGGACATTTCCATCTAAGATTAAAAGCCAGAGGGTACACTCTGTGCTGACCTTCCTCTAACAATTAAATAGAACGCAAAATCTTTGGGCTTCAGAGGGAAAAAACTGACGCCAATTTAGTCTTAGATAACACAGCATCAATGAGCCCAATCAATAATGTACATGAGACAGTCAGCAATTTAGGCATCTTGTTACATTTCTTTTTTAGGGTGCATACTAGCAAAGGGGGAAAATTGCTATAAGGATCAAAGCATAGTAGAGAAAAGCTGATAATTGAGTACAATTGCAGCTCAGTATTACATTTCTGAAAAGATACTACAAGAGCAATTCACAGCATTCTCTGAGACTCATTTCCTTCACCAAGATCTTGAAAAGTATTCTCCTTTATTGTTTAGCTATTAATTGTACTGGAAACTTACTTATCCTGAAGGATATCAATTCCAGCACAAAAGGATTTTATTTAATATTTTCATCTAAATAAAAAAACATGGTTCTGTTTGGGAGCAGAGCTATGCTGGCTGCATTATATTATTCTCAAAGTCAAGTTCAACAGATCAGTTTTCCAAGACTGCAAAAAAATAAAAGGGACAGAAATTGGAAGTACATTTAAGACCCTATAAAGCATGATGTATGAGCCAAATGCACATGATTACCCTGCATTAGAGGCATTTTATTTTATTATGTTTCAATTTCAGTACATTTTGATTTTATTTTTCCTCTCCAGAAAGAGAAGTTGTGATTTATCACAATTTATGTGACTATTCTGACTGTTGCTTTATGGCTGTCTGATTTAGCCTGTGTTCAGCTACAGGGTCAGCTGAGTTCCAGAACTTGGGTCTTTTTCTCTTTTATGCAGAGGGTCCCTGGTGTCAAGAAAACTCAGTGTCAGACCATGGAGGGAGCCTCTCAAACAACTCTCCCCTTGCACCTCTGGGTGACATTTTGTTGGAAGAGCTCTGTCTGGCCAAATTTTCAAAAGCTGCCTTGTCTTTTCTGAAAGCACTGGCCTCCAGTAAATTTCTTTCTAATGAACTCAAAATTATCATTCCAGGCCTTGAGCTATACTTTATTCTAAAATAAAACTTGTAAGCCAAGGCCTTTCACTGCCAGGCAGATATGACAAAGCCTTGTCTAAAGGACTGCAGCAGCTATAACTAATGGCTCAAAACGACCTGTCTATCAGCGAGGATGCAGCAGCAATCCCAGTTCCCACAGCTGGAGATTGCCAGGATGAGGTCTAAGAGAGAACACAAGCACTCCAAGCCAGGTATTCCAGTGTTGACCATTTAGACTCTTAAATCCCACAACTGAGACTCAAGCTCAGAGTTAAGCCTCTAGGCAGACGCTAATACTGCACAGTCTTCTAAGTCTGAACGACTTCACACACTCTAGATCCAAAGAAGGTGCTTTCCTGAGAAGAGGCACCTATAAATAGTTTTTGTAAGAAATGAGGTGTCTCAAAACGTGTCCACAGAAGATTTGATATCAGAGGCAGATAACAGCAAATATTTCTAACCTGCCAATGATCTGCATGTACCTGTTCTGCCTCCACACTACAGTATTTCAGCAGATTCCAAGGTAGGACATCATTTAGCTGGGCATACACAGACCATTATTGCTTGAAGTTCCTGTTCCTGACAGCCCAGAAAGGACAAGAAGGAATATTTTAGGACTGGAATAGCTACCTCATTCACCCATGAAATGAGGGGCTCTAACTCTAAGTTGCTACTTTGGTGGAGTCAGGTGAATAAGAGGAAAGTGCAACCCCCCAGAAACAAGATGTTGGCAAAACATGATGAATACCAGCTGGTGTCCATGTTCCTTAGTTTTGCACCTCTGATGTTTAAGAAGAATTCTGGTTCCATTACATATACATGCCAGAACAGTTCATTTTTCAAACAGTCACTGCCAAGGAAGTAAATTAGGAAAAGTTACTAATTAAGAGACATTGAGGTTGTCTTACAGTTCTCCCTAGAAAGGTAATGACAACACAAACAAAAGCAAGCTTTCACTGAAGTAAAGACCATGGCATATTAAGGAGCTAATTAACACAGAGCAACACAAGTTTATGACCTCAATTAAAAAAAAAAACACCACATGAGACATCTCTGATTGCCTACTTGAGAAACAATTGGGAACTGGACCACTAAGATCAGACTCCCTCCACATGTTTCAAGCACACATTGATTGGAAATGTCAAATAATCAAAATCTCATTAACAGGAATGTGTCCTGCACTGATCTGACCCTCTATCCAGTCAGCAGAAGTGTTGAGTTGTGTTTCTGCAGTGGAGAAATACCACGAATGGCTGGTTAAGAAAAAGAGTTAAACGTATTAAGCAGAGAAACAGACATGCTTTTACCCTCTGGCAATCCAACTGATGTATGATTATTCCATTATTGAAAGTTTTATTATCCAAGCAGGTTCTGGGCTTGTTTCTTCTTTAAGCCAGGAAGATGACTCATTAATCCTGTTACATGGTTCCTATCACAAACCAGAGAGATACTGAGGCTGAGTCTGCTCCCACTCGGACGAGTCCCTGGAGCTGCCTTGGTATAAAACTGAGGTGAATATGAAGAGAACCAGGCTCTCAAATTACACCAGTCACATACTTTCCCCCAGTGGGAATACTATACACGGTACTGCACCAACAGGCAAGGAGTTTAGGAGGTTTCAAAGCACAGAGGCAGTCTTTAAACACTTCAAAAATAAAGAGCAGCTTATGCAAATCCACATAGCTCCTGATATCACCTCATGCCAATGGGAAATGTCACTAACTGTTTTCTAAAAAGAAACATGTTGAATAGCCAAAGAAAATTGCAGAGCGCAGTTAAAAGGAAAGTTTCAATTTCCCAAAACAGATGAATTAAGTAATTTGCTGATGTGAAAAAGAAGTGAAGCATGGAGTTTCTCAATTCTCAGTTTACACAGAGCCCCAGTACTGGGGACTGCAGCCATGTGCCATGCCCTCCTCTGCCTTAGGAAGCAAGCTTTGTTTTCTCCTGATCTCCCCATCCCCATGATCCCCAGCCATGGGCTCAAGCCTCTCCAAAGAGCCCTACTTGCTTCTATTGAAAGGAGGCACCTGCACTGAATTTGCTCTTCCCACCCTTCCCCACTTCATTGTCTATCCCACACTGTGTCTTCCAAAACCAGTTCCTTTTTCAGTACTCCTACCAGGTGCTCAAAGTAGAGCATGTTATGCATTCACGGATACGTTGCCAATGAGATTTCTGACAGCTCTTTTCCCCACAGCTTTTCTGGGCAGTCAGAAGGTCTGAATTTACCTTGAGCAGCCAAACACCCAGGCAAGAAGACATGAAAACCCTCTTGATGTATTCAGGGCCTGACAGGTCTCACCACTGCAAAAGGAATTTCTCAACCATGATATCGAAGTAGAATGACCAGTCTCAGTGTTTACCTTCAGTTCTGCTGCAGTTTGAGTCAGTAACCTCCCAGCCCCACAGATGACACTGCAGACTTTCTTGGCAGCCAGTGCATCATTCAGCAGTCACCAAGGTCCATACTTCTTGAGGGTGTGAAAGAATTCCCATTTTCCATTGATGAGCCTCACAGAATGGCAAGAGTCAGCAGTAGTGGGTATGGAGCTCTGATCTCTAGGTAGGTGCTTCACAGTGCTGGGAGGTGCTCATGGCACCAGTGTCCAAGGGGAACCTTGAGAGCTCCCTTTCATCCAATTCTAACTTTGTGGATTCGTCGATTCCCCCCCATCTTTGCATCCTGTGTCTTACCATACCTACACCCAGAGCATTCTCATTTTAAATTCGTAATCTTTCCAAAGTACAAACACCCACCCGATACATTCTCATTGCATTCAACTCATTAATCTCCCTACTTGTCAAGGGCAGTCATTGAATTGAGCAATAGCACCAAAATCATCCATCCTTTTGTCATGGACCACCCACAGTGATCAGCAAAAACACCCACTCACAGCAAGAGGCCAAATCAGTGTCCACGGAAAACAGACTTGTGCACTCACAACACACCTTCTCCTTCTAACCTTTCCCTCAGACAGCCAACAGGGAATTTCACATTAGAGATGCCCTTTGTATATTCCATGCATTTGGGGGGAAACTAGCCTGTTTTCCTGTCTCCATTCATCTCCTCTGATCTTTGAGGTCTATAGAGGCAGTTAATCTTCCTTCAGTGGGAACCGTAGCAGTGTCTTATTTTTATGCTATTGATCATTGCACTGTCTGTGTGGAACACCTAATGTAACATAATTCAGTCACAGAAAGTATGAAGGCAGTCAGGGAAGTCTCTAAGTGTTTTGACAGGAGTGTTGCCCCACAGAAGAAAAAAAAAAGTAATAACCTGGCAAAACCAAAAGGAGAAACTAAGGATTTTCAAATATTTGACCTAACTGCTTCCTAAAGACCCTGCAAAAAGCCAGGAGAAGGGAAGCAATAAATTACATGCAGGAGAAACTTACTAACAAAATTGGCTCTTTCTGTGGCTACTTTCAACAGCAAAAATGGTACTGGTGTGGGATTCAAATGGCCGAAGCCTTGCCCTCAGTAGGGATCACCCAGATGGTCTCAATCGAGTGCCTTTACCTCAATTCCTCTTCCCATTCTCTTCTGCTCTTTCACTTCAAAATGAAAATTTTCAAAAGAAAAGAAATATTAAGATTTAAGAGCAAAGACTTGTTCACTCCTGTTCGTTTAACTGCAGACTGAGCAGACTTTCAACATATTACCCAGGACACATTTACTCAAAACATATGATAGTAGAGGAAATCAAAATCAAAGCTATTATGACAACTAACATCTGTTCAGCTATAAAAGGAATTCCCGTTATTCCTCATCTCCCACTATCTCCATGAAGAGCTCAAGAGAAGGGCAGGCGCCTCTCCTCTTCCTTGCCAAAATCAATTACTCAGACGCCCTGTGTGAGGTGTCACCTCCCGAACACTTGAGGAAGCATCCCTGGCATGAGGATGCTGGGCAGGGCAGAGCTGCTGCTGAGGCAAGGTCGAGAGCAGCGTCTACAGCACCATCACTGCATGGTGGCACCTGGGGCACCTCTGCTTGCAGGTGCACATCCCCCTAGGACAGCAGCCACAGCACCATGGGAGATGTTATAGCTTTGGTTTAAGGGTGGCTTCTATACATTTGTTGTCAACAAATGAAATAAAAAAATAGACTGTAAAAGCAATAGGGATTTAGGGCTTGTTTGAGGAATATATTTTTTCAATTCCACTTCCTGGGTTCAAGAATAGCCTATGAAATTGTTTCAAGACTGATTAAACCTGACAAGAGACCTCAGGTAAAGGAAATCCTCCTAAACTCTGGAGTTTATCAAAGACTGTACACATTGTATTTAAAATCAATAATCCTGCACAATCTACAGCACAAGTGCCTACCTCCTCTCTCACAACAACAAAATCACATTTAGGAGGATGCTGTCTAGATCCATCCAGCGTGAGCAATAATAGCAGAACCACGAGACAACTTCAGCATGTGCTTGCAGAGCACATCCCAAAACCTCTGCCTAACCCCGAACAGTCGCCAGTGCTCGTAGAACTGAGGTCCCACTTAAGGCTGAGTTCACTCCAAGAACAGCCCATGTACCTCTACCATGCCTACAGAGCCATGCTTCTGCTTTTCTGCACTCTTGAGAATTTTTTATCTTCCCCATCACTCAAATGCTGAAAGAGGCTTTTGAGAATCTCACATCCAGCCCTGCAGGAGACAAGGTGAACTTGAGGCTTCCTTATCAAAGGATCTCTACTGCTTCAGTGAGGATAAGCACGCCTAGCTGGGTTACTTCTGCTCACTCGAGATGCAAAGTTATTCTTGCTAAGATTTGTCTGTCTCACTGTTCTTTTCTTTGACAAATAAATGCTTTTAGAATGGCCTATTTGTTCAACATATTTAGTGGAAAAATGCAAAAAATGGTACAAGTTCTGCTGATTTTCATGTCTCTATCACCTCACAGTAAAAGTCTGTGGGATATAAAAATCCACGTATTTTCCATTTCTTACCACAGGAGTAGGAAAAGTAATAGTTTTTTAAATCTGAAATGATACAAAAGTGACCAAAAAATGTAAACATTTTTGTTGGGTTTTTACTTCTTATTTGACTAACTTACTTCTAGCAGCTTCTGACAAAAGCTTTTATCAATTTTCATGAAAGCAAGAATAAAGATGGACAGTCCCATCAGCTGAAATTTGTACTCACACATAGACATATCCTATTTCCAACTTCAGAAATCAATGACAGCAGTTACTAAAATTCACCTGATCATGAAAACACGATTAAAGGGAGTAACGCTAGCATATTCTAAAATATTTTTCACATAAACAATTTCAAGCAAGATCAAGTCAGGATTAAGATAGACATTAGATCAAATGTAACGATGCTCCCTCTCTGGCTCCAAACCCCTCTGAGATAAGTTTGCATTATTACCAACAAGGCAACCTACCATTTACTTGCCATTAGCTTCCCCAGGTCACGAAAGGAATTATTGTCTCAACTCTAACACGTTATTTAGTGTGATTCTCTCACCATGATTCATGCTTAAATTTATGGGAGGCATAAAATTCCCGTGGTAGAGTGCCCATAAGAGAACTAATATCTCTTGTATGACAGTTATTGACACACAAAGGAACTCTTAACTTGCAATACGTCCTAGTTAATTGGTACCTTTGGTCTCAAAAAAGACACATTAAATAAATGTTTTCTGTAATTTCCCTTTGTTTGAAGTCCAGAGTGAAGTTTACAGTGACCTCATTTGGACTTTATCATCAGCTTTCTATAATAGGTTCCTTCAATCCCCACTTGGTAGATTAGGCTGGACTTTGAGAACAGATTAACTTACAAAGTACCATCTTCTCGAAATCAAATTCCACAGGTACCGACTGTGGGTTGAAGGTGGCCTTTTCTCTCCATCTGCATACAGGAACAGGAAGCCATAGCAAGAATAAACTATTCGGCAGTAAGAGCATTGCCTTAGCAAGGAACCTGTGAGAACAAACATACAAAACCACTGCTGTGACTCACTACACTGTCAGTCTGAGGGGAAAGGAGAGAATAATATTTTTCTCCACTGTTTTTTTGCAAGTCTTTTAACCTGCACATGTAAACACTCATAAATGGAGATCCTGAATGACACAGATTTTGCTGGAATCTCCTGCGCCCTGCAGCCAGAGAAGACACCCACTAGATATAGCCAAGCATATACAAAAACCTTTGCAGGATCTAGGCTTGTTTACTCACTTTCCGTAAGTGCAACAATGTTTGTCATATATTTAACATCTCCCTTCATATTTTGATGAACTAAGACAGAACAAAAAAGTAAGCAGAAACTAAGTGAATAACAACAGCTGGAAGCTGCAGGTGCAACCTGAGTTTAGAATATGCAGTTTGATATCTATAGTCACAACTCCTGTTTGCTCAGAAGCTGAGGAACAGTGTTCAGGCATGGGACTCAGGAATATAGTGAAACTTGGAGCAGATTTGGATAAGATAAGCGTGCAGCCAGGGAGAAGAGGATTGTCTCCCTGCAGGAGGGGATGGCAGGAAAAGAATTTGTCTGGAGAAATGATGGGCAGCAAAGGTTACAGTTTCAGCCCTGGAAAAGTTCGATACCAACCCATCAAACAAATCACCTGAAGATTCCTTTTTGGTGTATTAACTCTTTAGGGGAGCAAAAGCCACAGTGTTGACTTGACCAGGAATACCCCACGCCTAACAAAGCCTCCAAAGCAGTGATAAAACTCTGCACTCCACAGGTGCTAGAGAACTGAGCAGAGTTGCTTGGAGCAAAAGCAAAGGAAGCCCAGAGGGGGAACCCAAGGCCTTGTTTGTGCTCTCAGTGCTTAACTATGAGATCTAGAAAAAACAAACTACCCCAATCAGCAACTATTTGGCCAATGTAGATATAAAGTAGCAATTTGAGAGTCATGAGTTTTCCAAGGAAGAGGAGTTTTTCTGCTATAATCACTGCTCTTCACATGCACAGCAATGACATTGAGAGATGGGGTGAGAGCAACAGCCCCAGCTGACAAAGTTACACCAGGGAAAACAAAGAATAAAACACCCAAGCCTTAAAAGCAGATATGGACTCTAGACCTTTCTTCACCTACTTAACACAAGAGAAAAATTAAAGAGTGAAATAGAGAAGCCATAGGCTCAGATCCCATCCTGGACAAGGACTTAGAGCCTCCTTCCCCCCAGGTAGTTCCTTGAGGACCAGTGTGTTCTTCCCTTGCTGTGGGGCACAGGCTTTCACGCCTCAGGGGAGAGTGGGCAGGTGACATCTCACACAGCAAGTTTTAAACCTGGCAACAGAAAATGAAAGAGATGTTGACCTAATAAATCCTCTCCCTCTGAGCTGGGTCTCACAGGGACTCAGGTGGGTGTTAGAGACCACAGAGTGCATCTGAAAAAGGACAAATTTAAAATAAGCTAGTGTGGTATTTTTGCCCAAGACCAGAAAAGTACACTGTTCCAAGCACAGAAAGAGCTCTTACTTGTTCAGGAAACATACCATTAGATCACTATAATATACATTATTATACACTGCCTGCTATGTAAAGGCAAACACTATTTGATTTGGCATAAAATTGGGACAGTGGAAAGTTGCAAACTTTGAATCCACCTGAAGCGACAAAGCCACTGTGAGTTGATGCTGTACAACACACACCAAAGGGCTGCAATTATCTGCAACTTTAGAGAACTTGGACTTACTATACCATAAATCATACAGTATTAAGAGGGGATATAACACATTGATAACTGGTTAGTTGCAAAACTCAGATAAGTCTTGCAGGCTCTGGATTCATCTTAACTGAAAGCAGAAATATCCCCAGGCCACCTCTATTCTGGTAGCCACATGTTATTCGTACCTGTCCCTTCATGACAGTCACACCTGAGACACATTTTCCATTCTTCATGTGATCTGGATCATATATCAGAAATCTTCCCTTCCTTTAACCTTTCTTACAAACAGGTTGTGGGTTTCTACACTTCACATAATGAACATGTGTAACTGTTTGATAATCTTTCTTGCAAATTAAAAGTTTCAAAAGGACTAAGTCACTTCTAGTGGGAATATCTCAGAAATCTAAGTGAGTATCCAGGGTGCTTTTGTCTTCTGTTTTGTTCTTGTGAATAAGAATTAGCTGAACCAGGTGTTTGCAAGTGATTAAAATGGAAGGCAATAGCAGCAAATCAAATCAGCAGGTTTTACTCACAGGAACATTTGCAAATGGTTTATTGCTGCATTCACTCAACTCCAATTTGAGATTCTTGCCTCTACTTCTTTCGTCCACCAGTTTCTCCTCCTCTTCACAGCTTTTAAGAGTTGAAGTTTCATTCCTGCTACAACTCTCTCTTACTCTTAGTATTAAATCTGGTTCTGTGGCAATTGTACATTCAACACAGTAACACCTTGGTGAAGTTAGACTTGGATTTTTTCCTTTTTTCTACTGAGCTTCACTTGGAAGCACTACCAAGAAATAGGGAGGATTCACATCTTGAAAACAGCAATGAACAAAACAGTGTGCAAATATAAAACCAGTAAGAATTTCCTAGAAAATTCTTTTGAACTTGAATCTTAACATGTGTTAAGCACTCCTGACCTTCTGTAGCAGACAACTGAAAGTTCTGTCACCCAGTTTTAACTCTTTTCATGCAATTTTAATTCCTCTTTCCCCCCTAGTATATTTTTTCAAAGAAAACTAAGTTCAGAAATAGGGGGACACAACATTGTGAAAAACATTAACCAAGACAGAAGCACAATGCTTTCATCTCTGTATGAATCATCTAACAGAAGAAAACCAAGAACACTGATTAAGCCTTTTGTGATGGGAAGCAGGATGAATGTTCTGCAGGTTACAGCTAATGAGGATACAATTTTCCAATAAGCCCATTCTTCCCTGAGCACCTGAGTAATATCGTCAGGTGCTCAGTTGAGGGGGTTGTGTGAAGTTTAGAGCATAAAACCTCCATGAAATGACGTAGGACAGTGACTGTGTAATGTTGTACTGCAATATAGACAGTGTCCCAAAATTCACTTTCTTATTTTTGTGTGACAAATGGCTCTCGCTTCTGTCCCTGAGGAAAAATGACTCACTGCCTTCTTAGCCCCCTGTAGAGAAGTTTGTGTTCTGCTCTTCTCTCCACACCCTCTGTTACTACTTTGTTTTCTTAAGGCTTTAACTGTTGTCCAATCTAAGCCTTCAGGAGTAACATAAGGCAGCAGGATTTTTGTTCTTCTCAGGCTTTTTACATCCCAACTGCTCAAGGTGGTTTTTGGTTTTTTTCTAAGAAAGTCACCACAACACACCATCTCTTCCAAGTCACAGCAGAAGGAAAAGCAAAACCATAGTAACACTTGTGCAACTCTAGTGGCTTTTAGGATACCAGATATGATGCAGCATTTTGGGGAGGAATTTATACAAGGAGAGAGTGTCATGGAGAAGTGAACACTGGCTGAAACAAGGCTGACAGCCTGGTGGTTTATATCAGCATTTTCTACAAGAGCAGACTCCAAAGAGGAGTAGAAGAATGAGAAGACACAGGAAGGACTGAGGGGAAAAAATCAGACTGTTTTCCTCCTACCACAGACCTCCAATGCACTGATGGAGTATTTTCAACCAGAATCCTGCCTGCAGCCTGTCATGGTTTAGCCCCAGCTGGTAACAGCTCTCCCTCCCAGCAGGATCAGGGAGAGAATTGGAAGATTAAAAGTGAGAAAATCTGTTGAGATAAAGACAGTTTAACAGGTAAAACAAAAGATGCACACACAAGCAAACAAGGAATTCACCCACAATTCCCATGGGCAGGTAGGTGTTCAGTATCCCCAGGACAGCAGGGCTCCATCACACATAGTGGTGATGACTTGGGAAGACAAATACCATCACTCCAAATATCTCCCCTTCTTCCTCCTCCCCCAGCTCTATATGCTAAGCACGAGGCCATATGGACTGGGATATCCCCTGGGTCAGTTGGGATCAGCTGTCCTAGTTGTGTCCCCTCCCAGCTCCCTGTGCCCCCCCAGCCTCCGTGCTGGTGGGGGGGGGTGAAGAGCAGGAAAGCCCTTGGCTCTGGGTAAGCTACTCAGGAATAAGGNTCCCCAGGACAGCAGGGCTCCATCACACATAGTGGTGATGACTTGGGAAGACAAATACCATCACTCCAAATATCTCCCCTTCTTCCTCCTCCCCCAGCTCTATATGCTAAGCACGAGGCCATATGGACTGGGATATCCCCTGGGTCAGTTGGGATCAGCTGTCCTAGTTGTGTCCCCTCCCAGCTCCCTGTGCCCCCCCAGCCTCCGTGCTGGTGGGGTGGGGTGAAGAGCAGGAAAGCCCTTGGCTCTGGGTAAGCTACTCAGGAATAAGGGAAACATCCCTGAATTATCAGCACTGTTTCCAGCACAAATCCAAACACAGCCCAAATATCAGCAACTGTGAAGAAAATCAACTCCATTCAAAACCAGCACACAGCCTATTTCTATTGCAAGACCACAGAAGCAACTCTTGAACAATTAGATCCTTGCAAGGTTCTGTATCTCAAATGACTTAACATACTGAGGTCTCCTGAGTATTGTTTAAAGGCAATTTTATAAAGAATCTGTTTGCAGTTTAAGGTTCAGAAACACCAGAAGCTAATGATTTGCAACCAAATGAAATACATGTCTCCTATTGATTTTGTTTTATTTACTTGGAAACAATATTGATTCCCAAGACATGTATTGAAACACCAAATCTGAGGCCTGGAGAATTTCCATAACGTTGATTAATAGATGTTATCTATCACTTTCACTTTTAATAAGACATTTTCTCTTCCATGAGATACTGTATTCTATCTAAAGGTCAAGTGTGGATTCTGTACAAAAGAAACATCATCTCACAACCAGCCTTAAATCCAGAACACCTGATTTCTTTGCTTGTTTAATTAAATCAGGAATAATTGTTTTCCTTCCTATCCCTCAAAAGTTATTTTATTAACATGGTTTGTTCTTTTGATAGTCAGCTCTGTTAACATTTAACCTCTGCTTTCACAGAAATTAGTTTAAAACTAAGACTGCTTTTACCCTGTGGTTTTACAGGACACAACAGAAACCTAATTCATGACCAGGTCAGTGCCTTACAAATAATAATGATCCTCATTAGAGAAATCCCCATTACTCCTTGAGGCACCTTTCCTCTGGGCTAAATGCCATTATGTGTGCAATGTTTTTAAACAAAACCAAAACCAGAGGTGATAGTCAATACAAAGACATTCATAAAGGAAGCTGATTTGCAACAATAGCCACCAACCCATTGGGAAATACATATCACCAGGAATTCAGCAAGCGATACAAGTGCTGATTATACATTCAGCTTGGTAAATCATGAGAGAATTTCTGCCAGGCCTCAGAGAGAATAGCTTTTAATAAATCCTTACAGATTACTGATACTTCCAGTAGTATTTGGCAGCACGCAGACAGAATACACAAGTTACAACAGGAAGGTTGAAAAGTAGAGAATTTGCATCGACAGAAGTTCAGGGTGACAGGGTAGCACAGCCCAGACATCACCAGCTGGATACAAACTCAGAGACAGGAACAGCAAAGGCTTAACGCAAAACCACTGAAAGGAGATCTGGGTTGAAAGAGAAGCTCAGCTTGAGATGGTCCCTGGGAGGGCTCTACCCCAAACACCGGCCGCCTCTTGCCTTTCCATGGATCCTGTCTCAAGCTCCCCACTCTACTTCAGTTTAATTTTTAAATCTTTCAAAGTAAAAGAGTAGCTGAGACTTGCAAATTCATAAATTTCTTTCCTTTCTGCAATCTATTAGAAAAACTAACTTAAGAATTCAAAAACTACAGAAAAGTATTTTGACCAGGAACCATCGGTTCAATTCACCAAGTGCCAATAATACTGTGTTTAATAATATATTAACATATACGTTTAATAAAACATTAGTAGACAAATTAAAGGAAAATGGGAAATACATTGTGATTACATTTTGCTTCATTATTAGTACATTTAATGTTAATTTATTTTAAAGCACTAGTTCTCTGCATAAATTTAATTCCCATTTCTATTCAAAATGCAGACCAAACCCTAGTCAAAATGAATCTAGAAAATAAGTTATTCAGGCCTGTTTATCAAAACAATGGTAAAATTAAGGAGCAAACCTAATACACATTAGAGCTATACATCTGTTCTCGTGATAAGGCAGATATATCATTAAACCCTTAAGTGCCAAATTTTGAGTAACGACTTGACTTCATTGAAAATCCACATCCTAATGTTGACTAGTTAATCAAAACAAACATCCCTGCAGAAAAATGAACTTTAAAAGTACAAATAGAAAACAAGAATAATACTGATGGCAATAGAGCAAAGGTTTTGCTTTCTGTTCCAGACCTGAACCTCCACTGATGGTTTCCACACCTGCCTGGGAAGCACTAGAACACCCCCATATGATCTCCCCAGACCTGCACTCCCGTCCCCACTGCCTCTAATGAGTTCTGCATTAGGCCCTTCCTGTCTAGGCAAGTGCCTAGGAAGCAGCAAGGGAATATTATCCCTTGGGCAGACACGAGACAGAGGTGGAAGAGCTACATGAAATGCACACCAAGATCCCAACACATGCAGAGCCCTTCACCTTTCCCAGCAAAGCATCCACAGGCTGCGTGAAGTCTGGGCCTTCACAAAACACAGAACCACGATGAGCCTTTCTGCCTTCCTCTACTTCAGGTGCAACAGCAGAATCAGCCAAGGAAGTGTCACACATCACCTCTATGCAACACACCTGTAGTTAATGGCAGCTGGCAGTGATTCTCTTAATCAAATACAAACCCACTAATATTAAGGGACTAGAGGATGAAAGGCTGACCATACATAGCATGCTGCACAGGATCTGTTTTAGTGCTAGAGTATTTGCCACTGCCTTATATCATAAATCAGCCCTGAAAGAATAAGCGTGTATGTTTTCAAAGCAGTATATAAGACCAATTGTCACCAAGAAATAAAGAAGTGCGATAGTGACATGAACAATTGTATCCTGGCTGGAAGACAGAATACAAGAAGTTTCTTTAATTGTATTTTAGCAGCTCCATTCACAGTGATATAATCAGGTTGCATCAGCAATTGGATCATGACCTCCCCTTAGAGATTTATGATCTGCCTCAAGAAAGGCTTCCTAGTGCCAAAACTTGGCATTTGAGGTCCATATTCCCAACCTGCATGTCTGCAGAGCGAGAAGAAACACTGAGTGTTCAAAAACCCAGACTCTCCCCTTGCTATCACAAGACTACGTTTTCTTTTTTTTTCCCTTTCTCCTCTGTGGTCCTTTTACAGAAAATCATTGACTGGAACAGTGACAGCTAATCCATCTGCAAACCCCAGCTCACTTCCACAGCCACGGGGAAGAAGGTCTCCACCACACCAGCTGAGCCCCACATAAAAGCCCCTGGTCCCAGGTGTTTGCAGGTGAGCACTTTACTAACAGGAGCCCAGAAAAATCCAATTACTCCCAAGCTCTTAAAGTGGGAATAATCACATATTTTTATAATGGTTATTACAGTTCTAGGGTAACTGTTAATCTAAATAAGGTACCACAGATCAAAATAAATGGTTTTCCAAGCATGGTGTTAAAAATAAATACTTTAATGAAACTCTCCTTGAAAGCAGCTTACATTTAAAAGCTCATTCTTAAAGTTCTCCCTCAATTCTTCCACCTGCTCACATATCCCAGGGTTTCTGGTGCAACCTTCTACAGTCCCAGGGGCCAGATACTCACACAAATCAACTGGACAAATCCCAGCTACCAAAAAAAAAATTCTCCCTGTTATGTACGGACATATCAGTTTGTCTTCAAAAAATAAAAAGTTAATTACAAAATGCTAATGTCAGACAGATTAAGTGGCTGATATTAGCCAACCAAAAATCATCATGTGTTCATAGAAGGGTAATTAAAGCTGAAGTTTCATCTTTGCATTGCAGAAACTTGCAATCAAGGAAACCACCTGGAACCTGGGAACAATCAGGAATATTCCAGGTATACTTATCTGAATGAAAAAATGAATGAACAGTATAATTGACAAAGAAATTCTATGTTGTTACATACTCTTTCAAGATACAAATATGCAAAATGTATCTTTTAAAAACAGACACTCTATGAGCAAAGACTTCTAGGAAACAAAACCTGTTTCAGAGCAGTTTTAGATAAAGGGTCCTTAGCAGTGCTGAAAAACACCAATGGCATGAACTTTAATTTTCCCACAAATCCAAAAACTCAAGCAAAACTTCTAAGTCATCTATATTGCTGTTGTGTGGAATTGTTTCCATGGATATCCTAATCCAGATTTATACAGGACACAGACTTAACACACTGACATTTCAGCATTCATATACTGTCAAGTACCTAGAGATTTTAGCAGATTTTTCTCCCTGGCACTTAAAAAGAGACAAGAGGTGGCTTTGAGACATTTTTCTACTCAGATCATGAGGTTTGTCCCAGTTAGCAGGGCTTTTCTTATTGCTAGAGGTCATCAGGATGCTGGGATACCTGAAGATAAACAGAGATACGTCTGTGACCTTAATTCCAGTGTTTTAAGCTAAGTGCTTAAGATGTTACCAACCTGCAGAGTTTCCATTGGTAACCTGGCAGCTTCAACATCTATAAAAGAATCATACCACGGACCCATACACACCTGGCATCGAGTTCTGCTACCTACCACACAGCTTATATTTTGGCAAAAGTAAGAAAAACAGAAAGGACAAGAGGTATTAGATATCTACAGAGGTGATTATTAAACAGGCCCTAGCCCTAACGTTACCTGGCACTCTCATTTGTCATGAAAAGCACAGGGACAGCCTAGTACCCTACAAACCTTGCTTTTTTGCAGTGGCACAGTAAGAAGTTTCAGTCTCAGCTATTTAAAACTTCAGGGGAGAGAAAAAGGACAACAGTTTCCAGTTACCTTCCCTGTACTGTGGGTGCTGTTATTAAGAAGAAAAAAACTAATGCTGGGAAGACAGTTGTAATTTCCCTTTTAAAAAGGGGGAGGCATTTATAACAGTCTTTATCCTCACATCTGGAAAGAGACATCTGCCATCAGGTGGTACAAACCGCTTTCATTCACTTAAAGGATATTGGCTGAAGTTGGGCCTCTTCTTCCTCTCCCATGTTATTTATTTTATGTATAGCTGTGAATCCCAGATTTTCCAAAGGAAATCCTATTAAGACCTTGTTTATGCTTTTGCTCTTCCTTCAAAGCTGGTCATTAACAAAACACACACAGGCATTAAACGTGAAGCCTACCTCTAAAGTGTTTGCCAAAGTGTTGCCTATCCTCGTATCAGGACTGGGTTTTTCTTAGAGTGTGCCCCACAGCAAACTGAACTTTATACATCTTTACCAACATTTTCACCGTATTTCCTCTTGCATTCAATGTGTGAAGCCAAATTACTCTGGTTTAAGTATTCAGGAAACACACAGAACAGCTATAGAACTGAAGCCAAGCACATTTCAATGCTTTTAATTTATATTGTGATTGAATTGGGAATGTTTGAAGAGCAGGGAAGCAAGGATGGACAGCACTGGAGAGCTGGGTTACACCCAGTCATGGGTGCAAGGTGGGGATAAAGAGAGGAGGGGGGACAGAGGGATCAGGGAAGTCCCTGAAGGCCACGAGGGATGTCAGAGCTTCCAAACTAGAGACAGCTATTGGCCACCCCCACAAAATGAGACACAGAGAGAGCAAAGGAGAGCCCTTCCTCTTCTAATAACATGCCGTATTTCTACACTTTTGTTTAACCTTTATTCCACTAGAACTTTGGTTTTGCAAACGTCACCTCTATATAGCCTTGTTCGTATATCCCAGGCCGTCTGGTGATCCATCAAACCAAGGTACAGGCACCAGTTTACAATAAAGAGCTCTCAAACTACCCACAACACCCAAAGATGAGTGGGTGCACTTCCTAAGCTTCCCACATTCATCTGAGAGCCATGAGGCACAAGCTGAGAGGTGAAATCATAGTTTAGGGGCTGGTGCCAGTCAGGGAAACACCTACATAGGGCAAGATGGATGCTTGGGCCAGGAGGTCCCTGCAGAGCCTTGCAAGGGCAACATGCAGGCTGCTCTGTTCACAGCAATAAAGTCGGGTGCAACAGAAACCACTTAACCCTTCCCACCATCCAGGGATTCAGGTCCAGCTTGCTGGGAGTGCAACAAGTGTCCAGAGAGAGAGCACTGTGCCACCACCCTCTGCTTCCAGAAAAGGCCTCTGCTGAAAATGAGTTGTGGTCTGGCACTGAATTGGAGTGCAGCTCCCATCTAAAGAAATAAGCCTTTCCAAGGTTATCCATAATGCTGTTTCTCTGCTAAGAGAGAAAACACATTAAAGATGCTCCTGGGTAAGGTGTTTGGATATAAGTTTTTCCTTGAAGCATTCTGCAGTGCCCATAGCTCTAATGTAAGTCTGGAAAAGTCAGTAGTTCCCCACTGACTTTGATGGGATTTGGCTGTGGGCTTTGATGGGAAGAAAAGAATATAACCATCAGGTTTTTAAAAGAGCTCCAGTAAATGCAGCTATTGCTGCATTACAGGACAAGTAAACAAAATCATTACAGGTAATTCATCCATCTCCAAGGGAACTTCCCTTTAAGAACTACAGATCTGTGACAGAAAACAAACATTATTATCCTTTTTATCCTAGATCCTGGAAGAAGGAAATATGCCAGAAAAAGACAATTGATTTCCACTGGAAGAATGACTCATCAGATGGCTTCTCTGAATAAAAAGTTCATATTCACGATAAAGGGGAGAAATCCTACCCCGTGTTTGTGTGTTACACAAAGAGAAAAGAGATATACAGATGTCCTTAGTAAACTAATGAAATACATCAGAGAAATACGAAATCCTGGTCAAAGATTTAAGTGAAAACAGATGTGGGAAACGATTTCATGTTGTTTAAGAACTTCTGTTTGACTTTTAAATGCTTTCACACTTTTTAATACCCAAACCTCATGACTCTTGTCAAGATAAAACCTCCAAAGTTTCCTTTTATAGCAAAGCATCATCCTTGACGCACTCAGCACTACGATGCCATTTGAACAGAGCACTTGTTTCCACCTGCAGGAAGCTGAGCTCTAGACAGACTCTAAACAGCAATGGATTTCACAGAAATGAGGTATGAGAGAGGAGACGTGTAAATATTGCTAAAACAACATCTCGGTTTTGTCTTCCTAAACAGCGCTCTGACATGATGGATGTGCTACTGACACCCGGTGTTATATTGGTTGCCACTTTTAAAGATCATGTTTTAAATCTAAAGTGCAGAAACAGCGACATTGTAGGCTCTAATAAATAAGGGGCTTTCTGACAGCTATGGAAAGGGAGAAGTTAGACACATACTGCCAAGTTCAATTAAACACAAAATTCAGGGCTTATAACAAGCTTTAGCAAAAGCTAAGGCAATCTAAAAGTTTCCAGGGTGTTATTTCTTTCATTTTAATGAAATCAGTGAAAAAGCACTTTTCTCTCACCATGTACCTCCTGGATCTCTAGTCCACCAAGGACACCAATAAAAGTGGTGCTGCAGTAACAAGACACTATGTTTTATATACAGCTGGTATTGAGGGCAGGCTGGGTGCAAGATGGTGTTTACCACACGTAAAATGAACCAAAGCCTCGAGATTTCCACAGAAGTTCCCCAGTTCCCATCTAAGCCACTGTTTACAGTCATTACCACCACTCTGGACCAGACTCAAAGGCAGGTGCTGGTTTCCAAGTGCCATAAGCATGCCCCAGATTCCCACTTCTTTTCTGTATTACAGTAATTTACTGTCTATGTGCAAGATTGAATTGAATGGAGTTTATGGGTTGGGAGAGGAAGAATGCCTGTAGTACTTCCTAGGGTTATATATTTGTACTGAAAATTGAAAGGTGCTGGAAAACCTGCTTTGTTGAACAATATTTTGTGATGGTGCATATTTGACAGGAAGAACATTCAAATGCTTATGTAGAAATAGTTGTGAGTTGTTTAGATGGACAGAAAATAAAGAGGGCATGAGTCAAGGCCATAAACTTTGATTTATAAGGGGATGTCACTGTATTAGTAAAGAGGTGGTTCAGTCAACATCCAGGAAGCTTTGACGTAAATGTGACTTACAACTAAATAAGAACAGGTTGTGAAATTTTATGTACTCTGCCTCTGAAAAGTCATACAACAAAGCGACCATTCTTACAAGTGACCTGATACAATAACTTTGGAATGGTTACTTCAGAGATGGATTACAAATGCCTGGTGCTAAATGCTGACATCTTCACTTATTCTTCCCACAAAGAACAGGGATTTCAATTTTCCCACTCAGAAACAATAACTGTGCATACCAGGAACAAAGCAGAGCACCCACTGCAAACAGCTCGGGAGCAGCGACGCTCGGGCTCACGGGATGGGCACGACAGAAGAGCACAGAGACACAAAGGAGCAAACACTCTTACACAAGCAGGAGTTTTGTAAAGCTTTACAATTCACAAAAGCACAGGGGCACCTCTGCGCATGTGGTTAAGCTCTAGCAACATGATTTCACGTGATTACCCTCATCATTAGAGCCTTCTTGAATTCCTTGCAGGATATGAGAACTTCTGATAGCGTTCGATAAACCTCCCTCTTTAATCTCCCTTCACTGGAGTCCAGGAGAGCTGGTTACAGCAACACCTGCTGCCCCTGCCCTCCCTTGTCTCTGCTGGAATGCTGACAATGGGAATGTGGGCACATCTGCCGGAGCCCAGAGGCTCCCTGCACCACACCAGCACAGTGCAGCATCCCCGGACCACACCATACTTCATGGGGGACTTCATGCCTTGAGAGTCATATGTGGCAATCAAGGACTGAGCAACACCATCCTGCCACGAGCCACAGGTCCTGTTGTAAACTGGAATTAATTCTTCTGGGACCTCACAGGTAACTCAGCTTTAGCAACAGATACTGATGTGATCCAGGCTCTTGGGGATCTTATCACATTTCTCCAAGTTAACATACTTCTACTTTATAGACAGCAACATCAGATTTCAATGCATCTTCTAAAAAAAGTGACACAAACATGCCCATTAGTTTCTTCCAGCAGTGCCAATCCATGACTTTGCAGCAAAAAAGGATGTTGAAGATCCAGTCAGACATCGACAGTTACGGAGCTGCTTGCAATTTGTGTTAAACAGAAGCTGCAACAGCACGATGTGACAGATGGAGCCCAGAGGCAGCGTAGGAGGTACAGGTTCTGCTCCTACATCTGCTGCTGGCCTGTTGGATGACCTTCAGCTAGTCCAGAAACTTCAGCATCATGTCCACGGGGTTGAGCCAATACATCTGACCCCCCCGGAGATGAGCTTTGAGCCCTAACCATGAAAAGCTCTGTGCAGGAGCATAGGGATATCACATTATTACTGCACGGATACATTAGCTCATATCTACAGGGATCAGTTCAAAGCATGGACAGGCAGAGAAAAACAGCTCAAGGCCTAGTGAAGGGACACTTTTGGAACAGTTACAGGAAAAACACCAGGTCCCTGAACCCGAGTCCAGGGCACTGGAAAGGGTTTGAAAGGACTCAGAGGAACTACAGCACAAGTTCTACAGGAACAACCACGGCAGTGTCATGAGATTGGAAGGATCTAGTGTTTTGTGGATTTTTTTCTTTAATATTATTTATGTTTTGTGGGGGGTTTTAATTTTGATTTTCACTGTTTTAACTCATTCTTCTATTGGGTCTTTTCATTTCTGACAAACATACCATGCTTCTGTTTTAAGACAATTTTGGAAAAACACTCATATGAAAGAAACTTCCTTGAAATAGTGGATTCTTCAAGACAAAGAGTACCTAGGATGATAAATCAGTGATTCCGTTTAACAGTTAATCTTTCTTTATTCTGAGCTGGAAAAAGTCAAGACCTACAACTCATAGAATATATCCTCAAAGGTGAGCAGCCACACAGACCCAAGAGATGATCACCTACTTTGCCCCATCTATTTCCAAGGCTAGTAGAAACTGTTTGAGGATGCTTTGCAAAACAGCCTTTGCGAGCATCTGAAGTGTGACCTCATTCTAAATCATTACAAACCATTTTGGGGAATCAAACTAAAACTCAAGGAGCAATTAGAAAGCTGGAAATTTTCTTGAAAGTATAGACAACATGTGAGACAGTCGAAAACCCAGTAATGTAAAAGGAATAATAGTGAGAAATGAAAATAAACAGAAACAGAAATATCTCAGAAGGAAGGACAGCCAAAACCTTTAGTTTGCAAGTTGTAGCACAAGAAGGATAGCAATCAAGCGGATAATAAAGAGAACAGCAATTTTACCATATTATAGAAAAATCACATTTTTGACATTGATGTCAGATGAATAAAATATGCACAGTCAAATTGTCAATACTTTAAGAGAATATAAATAGAATCTCACCCATCCCCTCCTTTATTTTTTCATGTTAGTGTCCTTATTTCCTAGGATTGGACACTGTCACAAAAGCACTGTGGGGCAGCAACCAGACTGCTCAGTCCCTCTCACAATCAACCTTTTCAGGCACAACCAACGCCTAGAAAACTCAAAAACACGGAGGTAAAAAAAATAGCAGCAGCCAACAGCGTTCTCCTTTAGTCCTTGTAAGCGAGTTAAGATCAGTCGTACGCAAGAAAACCTGTTCTTCTCCCGCAAGCCAATTCTGCCCGATTAACTCACACACCTGCGATTCCAGCGCTCTCCTGAGAGCACAGGGCTGAAACACAGCTCGGGGCTGTGCATCCAAGTCCCCATTTGTACAGAGAAAATCTGCTCTCTTTCAGCTAAGGCCAACATAGCTCCTGCTCATGGCAGGGGGATTTCTTTCCTTCCAAGGAGCTCCAGGATCCTGCATATAAGAGCTAAGGGAGCAACAAAGGCTCCTACCTGTCCGTGCAGGTGGTTTTTTTAATCACGCTTTACAGGACTCCCATGGGCAGCTCACACTACCCAACAGCACACTGACAGAGGTGCCAATTTGCTGGAAGGTGAGAGCCAAGCCACCCCTTTTCAAGAGGCTTTGTACCATTCAGGTACTGCTGGTGTCAAGGTTTTCCAGCTCTTTTTACAATCAGCAATGAAAGGGTCATGTTGCTGCTGTTGTACATGCAACTCAGTTCCACAAAAAATAAGGACAAACGCAAATGCAACATATTTAACTTTTGAGCTTAAAAAGAAAGCGTTACTAAAGCTCCCTGACAAATAACTACAGCATGCTTGAAAACAGGACTCCTGGGTGCCTCTAAGTCCACTTGTGGGTTTTATACAGAAGATAAAAATTCTGTTGAGAACTTCTTGTATTAAAACCTGCTCAGCAGATATCAATTTAATTTGATGTTGTAACCAACTGTTTTTACAAACTGTAGGAAGAGGCAGGTGTGAAAATTACAGTTATTTATATTCAGGCAAACAGCTGACAAGACTGCACAACAGCCCAATAGCACAATAGCAATGGCTCAGAGTGAAACAAATTAGCCTGGCATTTATAATTAAATTTTTTCTCCTTCCTGGAATGCACCAATTGTCATCTTTTTCTCCATACCACATAATAACAGAGCTATGTCTATGCAAAAAATTATTCATATATTAAATACAGAAAAATATTAAAATCAATTTATCTTCAGAGGCTTTTCCTTGACATACATGCTGTAATTGAAATGAACGATGTATGCTACAAGAAATTGAAGGGTAGGGAAGCTTGAAGCTGCCTTTTTCAGGTAAATAGAGGGAAGGTTGTTTTTTCATTATTTTTAGAATTTGAATAGTCTAGCTCACTTAGACCTCACTCAGCATTAACATTATGTTATTTCCTGACCAAAGACAACCAATTGTTTTGGTGCTACATGATTAAATGCTTGCAGTGTCACACAGTGCTGCTCATCTGCAGCCTCTGACATTTTTCTTAAAGTACCTAAGATGTTCTCAAGATTCAGAGTTTTGTTCTAAGAATCCTTTCAGCTTTGGTAGGTTTAGAAAAAGAAGTCAACCACTCAGCAGTCCAAGACTGGAAAAAAAAAAAAGCTTTAAAACTCGAGCACTTCCTTAAAACTTAAGCCAATGTTACGATTTTGTCTGAGTCCGATGCAGGACTTTGCAGTATTGTAACAAGTCTCAAACCACAGGGAAGTGCAGTGACTTCCTGAGTTTACCACAATAATAACAATATCATAATAAATACTGAAAAGTCTCATTCTCTGCAGAATTACAGCTGTCACGTAGTCACTGTTCCCCTGTCACAAATTAGTCAATTATCTCTCAGTTTTGGGAAATGCTCACCTGCTATTTCTGTCCACTTTTCTTTGAACACAGGCCTCAAGGGACTGAATAAATTGAAGCAGTTCACAATGATTGTTGAGATACAAAATGTGTCTATTTTCCAGCACCAGTTGGTGGGGGGCAAAATTGTGCAGCAGCATCACTCTGTGCTGGGAAAGCCAGCACTTTTTCTGGATTTAAATCAACTTCTTGTCCTGAAAAAGCATTACAAATATGCTTGTATTTCTCATGTCCTACACAAAACCCACACAACCCAAGGAAACCAGGCACTATCTTCCTTCGACCCTATTTTAGCAGGGAATTGAATATTTTTGAGTACAAGAAATAAAGCACACATGTTGGGGTAGACAGTACGTACTTGCTCTGAGGCAGTACAAACAAAACCATTAGTTAAATTCAGCTTAATTACTCACGTTTAGTTCATGTAAAGAAATTTAGCATGAGTTGGCCTTTTTCTATCCCAAATGAACATAGATTTCTAACCTTCCACATCATCAAAATTAATTCAAATAACATGCAAGTTATTTCTGCGTACAGAATTATGGAGACTGGAAGGGACCTCAGAGTCTTTCACTCCAGGACACACCTGAGGGGCTGTGGGACACAAGGAACCTTTGCAGATGTTGACAGAAAGCACCTACACCTCCCAGTGCTCACAGACAAGCTCATGAAACAGGGTGATGGACAGGGGAGGGAAAATTAAACACAAAAAATTAACACACATATGAACTACTGTTTCTTGCATTCAGAATGCAACTCCTCCATGGCAGCAGAGCACAAACTATCCCAGGTACATTTGAGCTTCTCTTCAGAAAAATTAGCCAGTCTTTTGATTAAGAAATGTTGGTCAAGTCTATCCTCCCACAACCTGGGGGAATAAATGAGGTTGCAACCACCTACCCTGTCACTGACACAGCAGGTGTGTTACTGTCGACTGGCTGTTCTTCTCGGGCCAATTGTGACTGCCTGCTAAAGGATCCAAAATTGCTTATTAGCTGAGGAATGAGGCACTGGAAGACTTTTTGGCATTCAGTGTACTAGCAAAGCCATCTATGAAATGTTTTTATGTAGCTGCACTAATTGCCTGATCCACTTAGTCCCCCATTAATCCATCTGATCTTGATATTACACAATAAGTTATGAACATTGTTTCTTACTGAGGCTTAATGCATAAAACCCACTATGTACAAATGAAATAAACCAGTACAAATAACACACACTGAGCTCTAAATCAAACATATCTACACATGATTTAAAATGAAACATGCTCACTACTCATGAACATAGCAACTTCCCTTAAATCAAGCACTTCATTCTAAGGAGAACAGACAAAAAGGGATACAAAAAAGGTAGTTGTTTTGGGGGGGGTTTAACTCTAATTTGATACCATAAATAGTAATGATTTTTACTTCTCTTACCACACAGCATTGCTACTCCCAATGTTACTTGGGTCTCTGTTAATGTATTTCCACATTTTGAAGTACGAAGATTTCCTTTAACAGCAAATTATTTTTTGATATGTATTACTTGTTTGGGGGATAACTAATATCCCTTGCTGAGCTTTGTTTTACTGTTGAACAGTAAAAAGCATGTCAGCCTTAACTCCATCTCACCACAGGGGTTTATGGAGCAGTATGAGCAAAAGCATTCACTGCAGCCCTCTGTTTGGACTTTTTCTAGCAGGATGATTTTGATGAGGGTATTTGTTACTGGATTTTGTAACTGACTACACAGGATAAGTTTTTGCATTGTCAATACTCTGTTTTCCTACTATAAAGCATTAGGGGAAGGGGGGAATATCTTTTTAGGGATGAGTAGGAAACCAAACATCAGATGGAAAGGTAATGCATCTTCAAGTTCAGAGCACTAATGAGTCCCAAATGTCCTGCAACACCATTCTGCTTGTTAGTCTTACCATTAAACAGCCTTGCTGGAAAGCCTGCATATTTGCTTTTAATTGCCATCAGCATATGAAAGATATGCTGAGGCCCCTTTAGTTACCTTCCAAGACACTGTTTCTTCACCAGCACCCCCCAGCCAAGCTGAAGGATGGGGCAGACCTGAGGCAGAGCCTTGCTCATGGGCCAGACCAGGGTGGGAAAACACCATCACACTACATCTCACCGTTCAAAACTGAATGTTTGTAGGAAACCTGGTGCTAAATCATTTGCAGATGACCTGATTCTGCAGCCCTTGCTCTGTCAGGAGAGGCTGAGGCAGATGGCCTCGCTCAGCCTGAAAAGCAGCTGCTTCAGGGGGCCCAGTGTCAGCTCCCCCGTCCTTATGCTGAGGTTGTTAGAGACAGAACCGGGCTCGTCCAACAACGTGCCTTTAGCAATACCTGCAGTTGCATCAGGGATCACCATCATAATCAACTTCATAAGAGTATCAACTGAACGCTATGCTTATAAAGACCTCAGATAATCAGACATGGCACAGGCTGTGCCTGAAGTACACAAGGGACTGAAATGGGGATAACAGTATTTGACTGCAGGGAATTTAGAGACACAGAAACAAGATGACTTCACCAGACTCACAGCAGTGACTAACGGGGCTTGAGCGTCACAAACACTGCTGACATCTTCCCTGGTGCACTTCAGCACCCCTTTCCTCAGCCAAGCACAGCCAGGAGATACTTCTTGAACAGTACAGAGCAGGCCATGCTACTGAGCAAGGGAGAGGGAAGAGAGAATGTGTGCTGCCCTATGACATTTGATCTTAGTGCTACAGAGAGGCCACCACCTGTTCTGTTCACCATTATCCATGCCTTGCTTACTGATCCAGATAAAGGTTATCCACCAGCTCATCCAGCCTTTAAGTTCCAAGCACTCTTCTTTCTCTACTCCATTTATTACAATTTTTTCTGCAGCGATTAAAAGAATGATTAGAAGAGACCCATAAATTAATTCCGTGAGCACATACTACAGCACAACAATATTTAGTTTACTCCTTACTATGAAGTTGTATTGCTTGCTGCTAATCTCCTGCACACCTTGCTCCCTGTCATCCAGTTAAATGCAAATCTTGGCTAACTTTTGCTTATAAAGAATTTGCATTTACAAGAACTTTGCTATCGTTCATATGGCAGAGTCTACATCATGATTTGCATGCAAGGCTCATAGAAACAGCATAACCTAGCTCTCAATGTCATTTTTATCTCGTGAATCCAGCCTTCAACCTAACTCATGTTAGATGAAAACAAATCTTAAAATATTCCATCCAGTGCCAGCACAGCATCTTTAAACAGCACCACCTTTCTATCACACTTTATTTCTCGTTGCATTTGAGGCAGTACTGTCAGTAATCATTCAGCAGTTTCCTTTATTCCAGTCTTTTCCTAAAAACCACAAATGTGACAGGAGTGCAAAGGGGAAAAAAAAAACCAAACCAAAAACCAAACATCAAATAGAAGCCGAGTTTCCAGGAAAGAAGCAAAATAGTGAGCTTGCCAAATAAACCATTACATAATTAATCAAATGAAAACTCCTCAACCAATTCTGAGAGAACCTCCACGTTAAGCATGCTGGGCCACATTATAGTAAATTAAAACCTCTACGTGGCAATAGCAATGCAGTTACATCTCTGTGAAAGACGAAGAGAGCAATTGCTATAGAAATTAGAGACTGTTAAACACTCACACAGAGGTCAGAGAAAAAATATCTTGATGTTTCCAGTGCTTCTTCAACTCAAACAGTCTGCAAGCAGCACCAGAGATGGTTTCACACAGAGGTGGGCCCACATGGCAAGCTTCCAGTTTGAATGTGGGTGTACTCAAATTCATAGCTTTGGCTTAGGTTAATAAGCATTTTAACACTTAGGCCTCCTGTCAGAGGAGGGGAAAAAAAATAGCAGTGTGCTGAATTATTGCATGAGAAATCAGAACAAAGAAGAACAGCTAAACTAAACCAATCTCAAAGAATTTTAGGCTTGGGTTCAGCTGAGCTCCAGGCAGGGATGATAGTTCTTGCTACCCTCACATAGATTATCTTCTTATAAAGCTTAATGGTGCCTTTACTAATATGAGAAACATCACCACTGAACTGGCTCAGACTGAATCCTGAGAGGGCAAGAGCTTCATAAGCAGGTTGGGAGTTACCTGGCAGAAAAAAACGTAAGCTGAAAAAATAAAATTTTGCAACAATAAATTAAAGGCTTGAAACACTGGGAAGTGTTCTACACACACATGCACACACAACTGTATATCAAGGTAAAGAGTAGAGAAAAAAGGCTATGTTAACCTCCAAACTCAGATGAGGACTGATGGCACCTTTGATTCTAGCAAGGATTAGGAAAGGCAGACTCTGCTAAGAATGGCCTTTAACTGACTTTCTGTGCAGACAAGTGACAGCAGCACAGTCAGGAACAAAGTGTCACAGTTTGATTAATATGCAAGCCTTTAGATCTTCTTTAGCTTACACTCAAGGTTTCAGTTCAGTCTAGGGTGCTTTCTATTAATTTATCTCCATTTGAAGTAAAACCAAATCATTTTTCATACACTGACACAACTTTGAAAACTATACCTGATTCAGCAGGAGGTGCCAACAGATGTGAGTACTATCCATACATTCAGAAAATGCATTTCTGCTCAGTTTATTTCTCTGGCAGAGCCCTGGTGCTCCATCCTGCTGATTACGGACTAGTGATAGCACAGAAAGAAACAGATGTGCATGCACACTGGTGAAGATCTTTATGTGCATGTGATGAAGAGGTTTAACCCTGCCTCTGCTTCTTTAGGAAGACACGTCCACTACTGAAGTCCCCCAGCTCCTCAAAGCTCTCATTCAAAAATGGCAACATATAATCATTAACCAACATATCATACTTAAGTTTCATCAACAGCAAGCTCCCAACTTGTTTGAGTATTTCAGTCTCAATTTTTAATTGGTGTTAAGCATCCAACATTGATGGTACCCTTTAAAGTCTCTAGAACTTTCATCTTTCTTCTTCTCTCCCCTTGCTCTCTCCTAATTTTGTTTTACCTGCATCTAATGGCTTTAACTGTCCTCATCCAACACAGGACATGAGGGGAAAATATTTGAAGGATTAAAGCCAAGACCTGAGAAATTCCACATCACTGACAATCTTTAGCCTAAGAGTTAGGCTCAGGGCTTAACAAAAGACTACAAACACAGCACAAGACAAATCGCCATCTCTTATAAGCCTCTTTACCCTGCAAGGTCCCCATTATCATTCTCCAGCAGCAATAAATTTCTGTGAGAATTAAACATCTCTCACACTACCTCATCGATCAGTATAACAGTCAGATGCTGTTAAGTGCTTCATCAAGGGAGGATGCTGTATTTCCAAAGTCCTGTTATCACCAGGACCTGGAAAAACCCAACATTTCCAAGCAAGAGTAAACTTTCAGAAGAGCCACTCTGCCTCAGTGCCATATTATTTTACATCATATTAAAAGCAGCAACAATAGTTGATCTTTTTCTTCTGTGACTTTTTGTCCCCTTCCTATGACCCTGTGCACTTCACCATATTAAACATTATCAGACAGTTAACAGCCCAAGAGAGGCTTTTACCACTCAAACACCAGAAAACCCAGACACGATCTCTCAGCACGGCAGCCTCTCTCTCATGTTTTAGTACATTGAATTTAATAACTGACTTATCAGAGCAGAGACCTCAAGGTTTGGCTTATCCTAAAAATACCATCGCTCTTCTAAAAGGTCAGAGGGCAGAGCCCAGCACAGGAATTTCTGCCACCCAAATTTCACTTTGGTTTTTACCATTTTAGACCATGAAGAGATCTTGGCAAATCCCTTCTGAATATGACTGGATTTTCTTCAGTTTTTAATTTAGTTTTAGGGAACAGCTGTAGTCAGACACTCATTTCAAAAGACTAGTGCAGATAATTAAAGAAAGGGCTCATTTACTCCTAAGTAGCTTGCAGGAAACTTTCTTCCCAATATGTGGCCTTCCTCTCCTCCCCCTCCTTTCTTCCATAATCACTATTTGTAATTTATTATACGTGCCTAATTAAACGTGGGACGCAACTGATCTTAAAGTCTCAAATTTCAGCTTATCTTGGTATTTGTGCAAGATGTTCTCATTTCATAAATTAACTGACCTAAAGCATGGAGAAGATACTAAATCTTCTGCTGGTTAGTACAGCCTGATATAACTATTGCAGCATTCACTGTTGTATAAGAGTAATTTCATTTTATGGCCCTATTTCCAACATATGCCAGAGTGGGGGAAAAAAAGTGGGAGAAAATAAGAGATACATTTGCCTCCAAAGAAGGCAGGTAAGCATAAAGATAAAAGAATAGAATGTGAAAAAATGCTTGCAGAACGAGATGAGAAATGACCAACTGCTTGGTATGTTAAATCCTGTCTGCAGTGTGAAGACAAGGCAAGGAAAATAGCATTTCTCCTGTTGCCCTTCTCTTCTGTATGACTTCCCTGTGTCAGTTACCAAACACAAAAAAAAGCTTCATATATAAAGGGCTGGTTTTCCAACATTTTTTTGAAAGGCTGTTCCTGAAGATCCTCAGAATACCTGTGGTCTGGTGCCTGGCTAGAGACGGGGGTGGAAAAAACTCCCCCATCCCACAGCATAAGTGTCAGGGCTGCAACTCCCTGGCACTCAGTCACACACTACTGTTCTATCACATACAAGGTTATCTCATCAGGGCCATCTCCTCTGGGTGGTAGATGCAGTAGCCCAGATCTTCCAATGCATTTAAATACATGAGAAGCCTGTGCTGGAGAGCAGGAACAGGGACCAGGTGTAAGATCACTGAACCATCACCTATCCAGCAACAGCCTGGACTCTACACAGGGAAAAACCATGTCAAGTGCATTACCCATAAAGGGCCCACTGCAGGGAGACAAATCAAATTAAAAAGGATTTCCTCCCATCCCGCCTCAATTTTCAGCCAAAGCCCTTGAAATCATTTTGAAAGATTATTCATGTTCAGGTTTGCGTTTGAATTCTGCATACTGTGAAAGACCTGGAGTCCCTAACACTGGATTTCACATTTGCAGACTCTGTGGTGATAGATGCTGATACAAACAAATGATCATTTGGAAACACACCTTTGGAAGAAAATGTGAATTTTTTTGTGTGCATTTTTTAAACTTCATGTTTAAGGTCTCACAGGCTGCAATAATGGGTCAAAGACTTGCAAGCACAATCAAGTAAAAGCTGTAATTGTTTTATACTTAAATAATATATTGCAACTATTGAAGACTACTCAGAAGCTTTAATACACAGAGTGGCTATCTACTTATTTAGTAAAGCCGTGAGAATTATTACAGTAACTCCCTGAAGTTTCCCCTACCTTACAATTTTCTTCCAAGTGCTGCTCAGGGAGATAATTTTTATCCTTAAAATTCTAGTTGATTTGGGAAGGTTCCTGCTGGAGGAATTAATCTAGTGACCTGCTATAAGGGAAGAATATATTTAGAAATTATATTCATCCTGCATCTTTCTGGCTTTATTTTGTTCCTTTTTCCTTAGTAAGGCAGGAGGAAACACTGTCCATCAAGCCCCACAAAGACCTTGACATTTCCTTCACTTTCTTCCACACTGAAATGAAGCAGCTGAAGTGTAATTAAACTACAGACAAACTTTGGGTCTTGGTCTAAGAAAAGAAAGCAAAGGGGAAAATTATTACCGTGCATTCTTGTTCTAACCTTGTATTATCTTCTGTACCAGCAGAAAGGGAATCCTGTTTGCACTATAAATTTACCACCTTTTAACAGGCAGCCACTGGTTATCAGAGTAGATTAACTATATTACTTTGGAGGCAAAGTTTATGTAATAGAACTATCCCTGCCAACACTAGCAGAGGAGCTGGTAAATACTGTTAAACAGAATTTCAGCAGGATCTCTTGCCAGTTTGTAGCTGTTAAAAATCCTTTCTGCTCTTTAGTCTTCCTTCTTTTGAACTCACTTGATGTGGAGATTTAAAATGACCATTTTATTCATTACCCTTGTGCCTTGACAGCACAGATTGAGCTGAGCTGGGAGAGCAGCAGTGTTGCATGGAAATCAGGACTCTCTAGGGGGGAAAAAAGAGTGGTCAATTTTGGTTCCATCTTTCTATCATAATCTGTGAAGACAGAAAATATCTTTATGACTGAAAAGCAATTTTCCCCTCTAAAAGTCATATTCCCTGTTTCATCTAGCAAGAAAAACCTGTATGCCTGTGAACAGATCCTACAAATCTTGTTTCAAAGGAAAAATTCATCTTATTGCTTAAGTGACCTCCCAACATAACTCCACTAAAAGGCCATCACCAAACAGCGCACCAGCAGCTACTCAAATAAAAAAATAAATAAAACTTTCTGCCTTGATGTCTTGCCAGTTGGATTTTGCTTCTGTCCGTATGGTTTTTCTTCGCATTGTTCCACCCACACACATCAAGATAAATCTCCAGTAGCTCCAGTATGAAGCTCTAGCTAATAAAGCAATTACAGTTACAAAGTGCATCAGGATTCCCCCTAAACCTTTGCCTTTCAGGACCGCTCCAAAATCCACTTGCTGAGCAGAACATATTCCCATATTGATTCCTAAACAAGAAAAAGGAGCTCGTTGCTATGGTGTTGCAAGAGGAAGGACAAACATGATTATCATATGTCAGTCTGAAGAAATGTGACCTAAAGTTCTCTCAGAGCACGGTGTTTCAACACATCAGACCTTCCCTGTTGCCTGTAGGAAACACAGCAGAACAGCAACAACAAAGAAGCACCTGGATAGAAGTTATACCTGTTCTGCCTATTATTCCTCCAGTTTCTAAATGCGATTAATTTAAGCAGCTTTATATCAGTCTAAGATATTGAAATTCTTAGTAATTAGAAGGCGTATTCAATCAGCTCTTCCCTGTGTGCAAGGAGAGAAGCGTGTTTTGCCTTTGGTTTCCTGGCTGTACAACGAAGTGGTGATGGGCACCATCCTCCAAACTGCGTACCTGCTCCCAAGGATGTTGGTGCCCAGACCCCAGAGCAGTAATCCCAGATTATCATTAATCCCAGACAAAATGCACAGAGGACAATGGACACTTCCGGAGAAGAGGAACAGAACATGGAAAAAATGAGTATGGAAAGACACATTCTGGCTTCTAACAGTAAAAATACTTGTTTCTTTTCAAAAAAGGTGCAAACCAAAAAGGGAACTGATGCCAGGAAGGGATCATTTTGGTCCTAAGCACTGGTTTTCTGGCTGAGGAGAACAACCCACCCGGGCAGAACTGGGATGCACAGCTGATTTCCTTTGCATATTTTCAGCGTGTTTGCTTGAGCAAAAAAAAGATTTAGTTCATTATTTCAGGCTTCTAAAATACAGCAAATCAATGGGAAACAGGAGAGATTGTTATTAAGAATAGAACCCCCACACACATTTAAAAATAAAATCATCAGTACATTCCTATTCCTTTCCCTTAATATATCTGAGATTTACTGTTAAGTTGCATAAGCTTTGATAATTTCCCATCTTCCTCAGTCTTTACTATATTCTTCCTGCTTAATTAACTGCGAAAGTGCCTCTTTTTTCAGCACATTAAAAACTGAGCTATAAAGTATTAATTCAATATTAATTTAACTATGCAACTTTGTGGAAACAGCACAAAAAAATGGAATTGCCAAGAAAATAAGGAAAATATAATCATCTGGGTTCACTTGATTTCAAACCGTTTCCTATTTCTCCCAAAGTAAATTTATGATTCCAGTAATTTATTAGGGCAACATCTCTATTTGTAGAATCTTGTCAAAAAAACCACAGGAAACATCTTAAAAAAAATTTAGATTTCAGTAGTAATAGCAACCCATAGCTTGAATCTACAATGAGTTTATTAATTATACATTGTTCTCAATGCATAATTATGTAAAGTGCAACAAATTTAATCTGATTTAGTTTTCCCTTATGTAGCAAGAGTACATCCATATTTAATAAAATCATTGTAGCAAAAGTGAAAGTCTAAACACCCTGCACTGTCCACAGTTATGAAGACAGTAAATTAGAGCTTCACTGTGGGCCCGTTGAGGGAAACAACAATTAGAAATTGCATTCAAAAATTACTCCATTTAGCGGGGCAGTAAAAATACTAAACATCGCACTCCAACAGTTTTGCTACAAAGCCAGTGATATTTTCAAATTCACATCAATGACTTTTATTATATGCAAGCTTTCAGATAAAACACTGAAAACATAATATTGTTTCTGTCTGCCTGCAATAGGCCATGCATTTTTTAAGGTATTCTACCAATGGTTCCAAGCGTTCTTCCTAATGGCATTTCAGCTCCCTTCTCCCTGGCTTTTTAAACCACATCCAGATTCCTCCAAAACCTCTTTAAGACTCTCAGATTGTAAGTTCTATGGCTTTAGTCACTGTTTTATTTAGAAAATCCTGAAAACAGGAAAACATGCCAGTCTACAGCCAGCACAAGAAGGGCCGATGCAGATTGCCAACAAACAACATTATTGCCATAGACTTGCAAAGTACTTTTTCTTAACTTTGGCATGTCAGGGGAAAATTAACACAGAGCTTCTGGTCCATCCCTTGTGATGGGCAAGAGGGGCAAACCAAGCGCAAACCCTCAAAATTCTCAGCCAAATTCTCCACAAGCTGCACGGCTGAGGTACCATTAGCAGAGATGCAGAAGTACAGAGCAGAGAACAGCAGCAGTGACGAGCCAGGTTAATGTGGGACACCCTAAAGGAGACTGACCCAGAGATGACACAGGAACAGTTCCATAGGAAGGAAGCACAGCAAGATGTTTGCATAGGAAGTCACATCACACATGTGCCAGGAGGTTGCAACAAGCTTAGACCTGAGGCAATGGGAAAAGAGAGGACTGCAACGTGATCAAAATAAAGGGCAAAATGCTGCCATAAAATTCCAAACTAGGAGGTTTTTCAGTCCCTGAACATTCAAACAATAATAAAAAAACCCTTAGATTTTTGTCTCCAAAACCTCCCACCACAGATTGTGAGAAGACTTCCTCATCCATATTAGCCTTGTCAGGCCTTCTTCTGGAGCAATGTCACTGTGTATCTCATGCATCAAAAAAAGGGCCAAAAGAAGCCTATTTAAAGAAAAAAAATAAAAACACAAAAAACACAAAGACAACAACAAGGTACACATCCTGCCACAGCAGATGGCAACAAGCACTGTCAGAGGATTTGAGAAACTTTCTGTTCTAGCACCAAACCCTCAACTGAATCTTTCTAAGGACATTAACAGGGATACTTTCAGAACAACAAAACTGCAGTTCATCCTCCAAAAGGAACTTAAGAGCCTGAAATACTCTATTCAGTCTAATATAGCCCTATCTTTGTTTTCTTAAAGCTTTGCCAGCATTTCAGATACCAATTTCGACAAAGCTCATAGCACTTCGTATCATTTTCCACAATGTCCCATTTCCACAGATGCCCATTTTGCAAAAGCCCCAGAAGAGAAGCAGGACAGAGAAGGACCCTGATGACTGATTTCCACTGGGCTCACTGATGTCCAGCCCACTGAGCAGCAGCTGGGGTGGTCTAAGCTCCCACATGCAATACCCCTGTAAGACTTCAGTTTTTCTGGATCCCTTCCATCTTTTCTATATCAAATATCTTTGTGAAAGCAAGTCCAGCGAAAACAGACTAATGAGAATGTAAATCTGTGCATTTGCTTAAAGTCAGCCCAAGTACTTCAAAACAACCCCAAAAATAACTCTGTCCACTTCTGGTAAATGTTGCTTTGAAGCCATATTCCATCCATGCTTTTCTCTGTCACTTTCCAAAGCTAAAAGTTTATTCCACTACAGCAGGAAAAGTAAAACCCTCCATAGATTTTTCTTCCCTTAAGATATTTCTCATTTTAAACACTGCTGAGCGCATGAAATTTGGCACGTGAAATATCAGAGTGCAAAACCGTCTTCAAGGCCCTCAACATAAAAATCAAATCTAATATTTATAGTTGAAGGAAAAAAAACAAGCTGGAGATGATGCATAAGGAAAACTCAGAAGAAACCTGGAAGCATCTAAAATATTAAATTAAAACCATTTATCTGAAGCAGAAGATAAGTTGAAGGAGTTTACAAAAGAAGGGAAAGCCGACAGTGATGTATGTAGCAATTTGGAAACTGAGAAAGAAAGAAAAGCTGAGGAGAAGTTATGGAGGAGGAGAGCAGGGACAACTAATAAAAGGAGAGACTTCAGAGGGAGGAGAAGAAATTCTGAGTAGCCCTGTATGCATCAAATTGTTTTCCATGGCAGTAAAACAGAAATGGGCAACCTCATCCCTCTTCTGACTTCAGTGACCTCACTAGAGCTAAAAGGATAAAACAGGTTGCAAAATATTAAGCTGAAATCTCTGCAGTAAAACACTCTCAACGCGTTGCATAAATAGCTCGTCTCTCCTCGTGGAATTTTCAGTTCCATTATCTAAGGGCAGTTGACATATTTACAGCTTTGACACTGAGAAAGGCAACAACTTGGATTGTTTAGGAAAGCCACAGTCTTCCATGGACCTCTGGGCTGCAGTGAAGTTGGAGGTGTCTTTCTCCTGCTCTCTCCTACTGCAGCATTTGACATACAGTATGTGAGGCATTTTGGTCTTTGTTCTAAACAACCTCATTATTTCAATAGAAGTGGGAGCCATTTAATGACCTGCTTGCAGTGGCTCAGGAGATGTTTAAGAAAAACATATTCCTGTGAAATTCTCTCAATTCAACATCTGCTCTATAGCTGCCTGTGACTGCAGCAGACTGGGTTCAACAGCCCAAGCGTTCCCTGGCTGTCCTGTAGTTTCAGTCATTTCTTTTCTGCTGCAAGGTAACAAGATAAAAAGTGTAATCCTAAGAGGACAAAAACCCAAGATGCACAAAGCACATGTTGAAGAATTTCTTCATAGCCCAAGGTTGATTATCACTGCAGAAAGCTTTACAAAATCAGAAATTAATTGCCTAACAATGGCAATCACCGATAGAACAGATGTTAATGTCATTACCGTATTAAGAAACTGGCTAGATAGTTAAACAACCCTGAAGCCATATGAACATTACCCCACAAAAGTAATTTTAATTCTGCTAAAGTGTTCTTGAGCACTTGTGTTGTATCTTTGGATTGCTGACAGCCATGTTGAGCCTCCAGACCATCTAATCAATACACCTTTTCCTGCTGATCTGCAGATGAGTTGGCTATTTATCTCAGGATTCCTTAGCAAATGGCAAAAGCAAGGCACTGTTGGAAGTATTTAACTTTGCAAGAATCTGAAAGATATCAAAGTGCTTTGCCGTTGTTCTCTTGAAGTTTCCAGAACTACAGCTCTGGTTTTTTAATGACTTTGAACAGCATATTGAATTTGTTTCTTCATACAACAGTTTTCTGCACTGCTTATCCTGCACTCTTGGCACAAAAGCCACCCACCTTCCTTCATGCTGGCCCACACATACCGTGTGTTCCAGCTGAGCATGAAAACAGAACCTTTCCATGCACCAGTGACCAAGGACACCTGCAAAAAACAAGCACAAATGCAACTGAACAGGCTGCCAATCCAAACCAGCAGCACTGTGGCCCCACGGTTTCACCAGCTGCCGGAGGAATCAGACACTCTGCCTCGGTTGGAAACACATGAACCGAGGCATACAATTCAAAGAGAATACCACATTTTCCTTCAGTCGTTTATTCGTAAATGAAACTAACCTTTCCCTCCTCACACCTTAGTTTTCTCATGGGGATTTTTTTAAGGATTTTGAGGTTTTGGTGGTGGTTTGTTTTTGTTTTTTAGTTTCTGTACCATCTACATTGCACTCTTTTCACTTTGAGGGGCTCAATGCTTATCTTTCAGCCCTCTCTTATACACTGATTTTTCACTTGCTACTCAATAATGGCAATGACCTGAAAAAACCAAGTGGCTGATGGTTAACTTCTAGCTGTATCATCTCAGTAAAAAAAAAATTCAAGACCACATAATGGAACTGGTAATTATCCAGATAAAATGTAAATTTGTAGAAAATTAAAACAAAGCTAAGAGAGTTAAAGTACCATTGATGTTTAGAGAAAAATGGACTATCAAAACATACATGAAACAGTAGCAATACAACACCTGCCCACACACACGTCTGTGATTTCTTGCTTCTTTCTTGTGTTTGAAGTAAAAACCTTCAAACAGCGTTTAAACACCTGTTTAACCATGGCCCACATGAGCAGTGACCAAGGGACATTCCCAGCTGTGTTTGGGAAGCAGTGCCAAGATGAGCAACCTCAGACCAGGTCCCAGCAGACAAAAGGCTCCTCTGCAACTTGCATGAACAAGTCTCCCTGATAGAAACTTCAGAAGGTTTTAAGATTTAGCATTGAATTCAATCCAGTTATTACATTCCTACCCAAAACAGGGGCACAATCAGAATTTTCACCCTCCATCTTCTCACAGCCAAGCACAGACTGGAGGTACCTCTGTGTTTAAAGTGGAGAGATAAACATATGAAACTCAGAAAATGTTTTCCTTCCTTTTGTACCAAGGGAATTAATAAATAACTTGGACTTCAAGCACATTTCTAACACACAGGACACTTACACCACATGCTGCTCCCTGCAAACCCTGCTGGCTGGGGCAAAATGTGTTCTGTCTCTTCCAGACAAGTTAATGCTGTATTTTAAATCCTTGGTGGAGCAGAGTTGACACGGTGTCAACATGAAGATGCCAATTAGCACATTTTACCATGACAGCCACTACATCTTCCAAGGAAACTACAGATGTTTTTACATCTTTTCTGGGAATCAAGTTGTTAGTAAACTCCATGAGTTCACATTCCTCTCAAGAAGAGTTAGATATTCTTCCACACCAGAGATGCAAACGGATTAAATCAGAAAAGGTCAAAAAGCCATTTTAATGCTGAGGTAGAACAAAAATTGGAAGTGACTTAAGAGCAAATTAAGGCTTGTTGGAAACTCATTAGTGAAGAAACATGTTTGATTTTTGAAGAATCCACAGCGTTCTTCCTGCAAACTATTTTTGATTGACAGACACCTACACCTGACTTGCATCTTCACAATGACGAAGAATTGCAACAATCCACTAAATAGCAGAAGAAACACACTATGCTTTCCAATAGGTTATACTCCACCAAGGACATGGCAAAGGATGGTTTTAAACTCTAGAATGGAAAAAAATACCTGGGAAAACAGAGGCATTCATTTATATCTGCATGATAAAGGTACAGCATGAGGCTCAATGGCTAAAGGGAAACTAAAATTGAAATTTTTCTCTAGAGTTTTCTTCAAATAACTAAAACATTCTGACTTGGGGTCTCCAGGACAAACAGAAGGGCAAGCACCTTCTGCCTGCTTTGAGCCACCACCAGGAGACCCTGTGCTGAGCTGCAGAAATGCAAGGCCTCAGCCCAGCCCACAGGGATTTTTGCAATCTTGGCCTTTCCTTGGTGTAGTGCAGAAACACATTTGACACTCTGAGCATACCTAAAACTGGAAGTACCAGGGTGTAAGAATGTTATCCCCAAATGAATCAGCATATGGACTTTTCTGTCAGGCCTTCTATGTGACCGTATCCTCTAGTGTTCAGTAGGATGTAGAGAAACACCTCAAGAGTCTTACAGGCACTAAGAACTACCAGCTGTTGTTAAACATCTACTAAATGCTGTATTGTTCTCCTGTAAGGAATATACTATCTTGAGCTGAGTGGCTTGAATTTCATTTCATCAGTCAGCCTGAGGCCAGGGGAGTGCAGGAGTGATCTGTCTATTATGTGTCTTGAAATCATTATAACAACCATTACCAATTTTTGAGGCAGTTTTATTTAATGGCATCCATCACAGCTCTGCATCCCTCCACAGGCACTGCCTCAGCCCAGCACTCACAGGCAGGACAACCAAGCCATCAGACTCCAAAGGGCCGTGGTAACACATGCCCTGCAGCAGCAATTAGCACCAGAAAGGCCAAGGTTTAAAATTAGGTTTTGCTGTTTCACTTCATAGGAGCAATTTTGGACTAATAGCTGTCCCATCTCTTATTAGCTCTGAGTAGTAAGTCATACCATGAAAGCCCTGCAAGGCACACCTGACAACAATTTCATTTTTTACTACTTACACCTTCAGGCATTCTCCTTGAGCTGGCACAAGAAAATTATTTACATTATGGTTAGGAAGTAGACAGACACTGCATTTTGATTGGTTTCATGTACTGTATTTCTAGGATTCAGAATCTGCACTCAGCCAAGTGGCTGAATACCCCTGAGACTCATTACTAAATGCAGAGTGATCTAGACAAATGTTACTGTTCTAATCATTTGTACTTCTCAAAGGCATCAGCCGTGCAGCTGCAGATCAACAATTTCAAGGTGGATGTAAAAGACTCTTTTTAGGCTTATCAATTTGCATATTGGAAACAGTAATGCGCTTTCTTACGGCTAACACATGAGATGCTCGATTTGCTGCTAATGTTTTTACAACTTGGCATTTGCAATTCACCGTGTTGAAATCAAAATGGAAAGGCTGGCCTTCTGACGCTCAGCAGAGAGGTTTCCAGCACTATATATATCTGCAGGAATATCTTTCCACCCTAAATAACCACTGTCACTTGCAACAGGAGGCTCGATTCTGACTTCATCCAGATGCGTGGGAGTTTATGCATGAGCTCCTGATTATGCCGAGATTTTTCACTTCAAGCAGGGAATGGATGCACCTCCATACCATCAGATAGTGGCAGTCATTGTAATTATCTTGTCTCCTTCGATTTTTCTTAGGCTTTCCAAAGATTATTCTCCCTCTCAGAAATTATTACACCCAGGAAAATGACATTCATTAAATACAGTGAGGCAATGCTAATATCAAGGACAAGGAAGGAAAAGGGGTGGAGCTTTTATCCTTTTCATTCAAGAAAGCTGAATGAAATTCTTTTTATTGTCATCCTGGAATGAGAAGAGACCAGTCTCAAGTTTTAAATTCTATAAATCTCCAAAGCACTATTTTTTCCACAGACTTTTAAAGTTTATCTTTAAGATTTTAAATTTCATCATTGAATGAAAATTTATCTGTGTCTTCCAGAAAACACGATTCCTGGGCTAAACAAATACCTGTATAATACCCACTCAGTGCATTCAAATATCCAGTGAGATAATTCCTACTTCTCCCCTTTGCTATTTGCATTTAAATAGCCTGGCATTTCACTGGGGAGAAAATTTTGTTTAAAAGGATATAACCTGTATTAGCTATACTTTTGTGAACAGAAAATTAGAAGTATTAAAATAATTATACAAAAGCTCTTAAGAAGCCAAGAGACACCAACAACAAAGCCCAAAGCTGAGCTAACACAAAGTTCTTTGACTCCCTAAGATCTATTCAATATTATCTGCAACTTTGGAAGTGATGCTGTTCCTCTGTAAGCCCAATAGCTGCATTAAACTGATAACGCACGTCTATATATCTTAGGGAAAAGTAATAAACCCTGCTGTGAAACACTATTTCCGTAGTATCTTGGAGGAAAGATAACTTTTTACACAAACTCATTTTTCATTACCACAGCATTGTCTTCTCTCTCAAACAGGATATAAGATGATTCCACAGACAACCTCAAAAAATGAGTGTTTATCCAAGCTCACCCTTTACACAAAAGCTGCCCATCTCAAGAAATTAATAAAACCAGAAATGCATTATATTCTCCCAGAAAGCGAAAGACAACACTGAGGTCAGCAGAGCTAAACTATTTCGAGTTCTTTTCAAGGAAGAGACATCACCTCCTACGAGTTAAAAGGACAGTCTAGTTGAGATATTTTTACAATTAGTCACTTTTACTCTCACTTTTTTTGGTGCAAAATAAGTAATTTGAAACATGAGCTACATCATAAGAGCTTAGGAATAGTGATTTCCCACCTTTTCCTAAACCAGTTGTCCTTGCACTTTCATTCAGACACAACTTTCTTACTGTGCTTTCTCCACCTTCTCTAGACATATTGACACAAAGCTTCCTGTACGTGTTGCAAGGGGGGTAAAGGCAAAGGCATCGGCTCCCACACTGCAGGGAACTCTTCAGTGCAGACCTCTCATTTGGCAAAGGGAGCTGCCACTGCGGCCAGTTTGGAGACTAGGAAAGCTGGGGGATATCAGACAGCCTACATATCCCTCAGACTGATTATCAGGGTATTCCCACACGGTAAGAAAAAGGGACAGGAGGAGGGTTTAAAAGAAACTTCCAGAGTGAAGGCAGTGAGGTCCCAGGTTAATCACTGAAATCACTCAGTTCTAATGAAAGGAGAGACTTGGGAACTGCATAAAGCCAAGGCTTGGCTCAGACACTCCTTACTCTCTGGAAACCATTGTTGAAGTTTCTGCTGTGTCTGGTTCAAAAGAGGGATTTGAATTTAGGCCTCACACAATCCAGTAAGCAATATAATCCAGTTATCACTGTCTGGCAGGGACAGGACTCCTTTACAGCTGTGCTACTTTTATAAATAAATGTTTACTGCAGGCAAGATACAAAGATAAGTCATGACTTATAGCCAGTGTATGACAGACTATAAGATTCAGTGTCCTTCCCACAAAGTTTTAATTTACTTGCATGGAGAACAGCTCAAGCTGCAGAGGTTGAGACCAATCCTCCAAAGAGTCTTGGAGCACAGCCTTCCCTTCTTTTTGTCAAATCTTAATCAAAAAGGTATCAGGAGAAAAATTTAAAAAAAATCCAGAGGAAAAATTGTTAGCAAGCTCACATCCTTCACAAAATGCAAAGAGCCAGTTTACAGAAAGACAATATACAGGAGTTTGCAAAAATCTCAAATTTTTAAGAAGCTGGATATATTATATGGATACAGTTCTCAAAATTACTACTAGTGTTTTTTAATTCAGATAATGCTTTCTCTGAAGCTGAAATAGAGTCCTGAGATTCATGAGATGACATACTATAAAAAATAGACAAATCTGCAAGCTACTCTATGCTCAAAACCTGAGTCAACCACAGATAGAAGCAATATTACTCTTATACAGTATGTGAAATGGTTTTCTTCTTATATCCAGGAGTTTTACTTTACTTGTTCACTTACAAGGAGACAGGGTGGTCTGTCCTACACATAACTTGAACAAGCACAGAAGGACCATCATGGATACAAATGGACCAGCCCTGGTGGAACAAGAACCACCACAAAATTTAACAGAGAGACTAGGGTGGAAAGAGGTCTTTGTTGCGCATGGGAAGCTTGAATCCTTTTCTGCCTTGGAGGCAAAGTCTCAAGTCTCCTGACCAGAAGAGAGATATATGTGCTTCAGACACACTGTATACATTCATGCATATCCTTTTCAGATAATTTGCCCTTTTACAGCTCCTGCTCCTGAGGACAGAAGTCCTCAGATATCAATTATAATAGGAGAAATAATACTTTGGAGAAATCGCATTAATGTACATGGAACAGTCTGTGACCAAATCCAGTAACATGAAGTCTCTGTGTGTGCAAAAAAACCTAATTCTAGCAGCCTTCAGAGTTAAGGAACTGGGAATTCGTGTAACTCCCTGGTATATCTCTCACTTCTAATGGCTTCACTATCCATGTGGTGAGCAGCTCTTTGCTCCTGTTCAACCAGCTGCCCACCAGAGTCTGCACTGTGGGCAGCACTGTGCCACTTGCAAGACATAACCTTTCCTGCTGCTTGCCTGAATCCTCACGTTTAGTTTTTCCAAGCAAAAAGGACATGCAGAAAAGGTTACATCCATCTGTGTTTTAATACACTCCTGGTTGATAGATGAGTTCTAAACTTCAGTTTGTGCCAAGACCTTTCTCACAGTCCAGAGAGTGAAAGAACCCCAAGACAGGAAATAATGTGTGTAAACATGACCTGATACAGGTCAGTAGCCATGCAGTTCAGAGCAATTAATTTCTAGCTCTCACCATATTCAAGTACTAAGCCTGCATTAAAATGGCTTATTTTCATATTAGCAGCACAGGCAACTCGCTGTTCCAAACAACAGCTTATCAGAGATAACTCTCCAGGCTGATTTTGCTTATAAACAGCCCAAAAAACCCCAAAACTGTTGTATGAAGAGAAACCTTCTGCCTAAAGATCACAGAATGGTTTGGATTGGAAGGGACCTTTAAATGTCACCTAGTCCTACCCCCATGCAATCAGCAAGCACATCCTCAACTAGATCAGGCTGCTCAAAGCCCCATCCAACCTGACTTTAATGTTTCCAGGAATGGAGCACCTACAACCTCCACAGGCAACCTTTGGCAGTGTTTCACTACCCTTGTTGCAAAAAGCTTTCTTCTTTATATTCAGTCTAAATCTAACTTCTTTTAGCATAAAAGAACTACCCCTCGTCCTATCACGACAAGCCCCACCTCTCTTATAAGCCTACTCTAAGAACTGAAAGGCTGCACAGGGTCTCTCATGAGCCTGCTCTCTTCCAGGTTGAACAGACTCAGCTCTCCGCTTGTCGGCATAGGAGAGATGTTCCATCCTCTGCCTGTTTTTGTGGCCTTCCTCTGGACCCACTCCAACACAATAACATGGTCTATTTCATTTTAAAGCATACCTTCATCTCTACCAACTATAAACCAAAATTTAAAATAAATACATGCCATGAAATAAAGAAGAGCAGCCTATCATGAAAAAAGGAGAATTTGACATGATAAAAGAGAAATATATATAAATGCAAGCCAAGAGGCCATGCTAACAAACAGCTTTGAGGCAAGTTTGAAGTAGTCATGAAAAAGGGATGAGTGGTTTCATGGACTTGCATGCAAAGCCATCTGTGTAAAGCTTTGGCAAACCCTCTCTTCCCTAGAAACAAAGGATGCACACAAAGCCTGCACACATATAAGACAGTAGTTCACCAAGAGTCCTGCAAGAGAGATTAGCACTAGGGAAGTTTGCTCTGGGACATCATCTGTAAAACACTGCTGTACCCGCATGACAAACCCTAATATCACTTTCTTCCAGAGGGCTGAGAAAAACAACCCAATAAACACCCCCTGCAGCAGTGGTGCACCTGAGACAGAAACTTTTCACGAAGGTTGCAGGAAAAGTGTAATTTAGCAAAACAATCAAAGCCAACCATGACCAAACTGGTTGAGTATGTCAAATTATTTCCCACTAAAAACACAGTGGTGGGTGGTGGTGATTAAAAAAATAAAAACAAACACAAAAAAAAATCTCTAATAGGTTTACAGGTAAAATACCCCACTGAAAAACGTGGTTACCAACTCAGCCTCTGCTGGAAATATGTGATGGCCATTACACTTAGACTGGACAGAATCACACTGAAAAGGACAAGAAAAAGACCATGACTATTTCAAGTCTGCTTGAAAAAAACACACAACACAAGCTCCAGCTGTTTAAATTCAGCACCACATCCCTTGTGCTGCCTGATGCAATACCTTACGTAAAAACAGTACGGCAATAAACCAAACAGCCCCCCAGGCAGGGCAGGCAGAAGGGGTAAAATGCTGCAAACAGCTCATGTCCCTCATTCAGGCTGCTGGGACTGCAAAGGAGAATAGCCTGTGACAGCAGCCTCAATGCCTGCAACATAGAGGCAGGATTATTGGAACAAGAACCTTTTCCTCTCAGACAAAACACCAGAAAACAAGCTTTTGGGGATGGGAGAGGCTGGCGAGAAAAAGAGCAAATCCCCAGGGAAAGCAGAGACCTTTGTGCCCATTCTCCTTCTCAACCCACAAAACCACACCCCTACTCTTTTTGTTTGAAAAAGTTGTATTTTTCAGTAGCAAGGACAGCTTGTCTCTGTTACAGGTGGTCAGAACTTGCAGAATAAGTGCAGTCCATCGCACATGGCCTCATCAGCATCCCGAGTGTCCAGCTGCACTGAGACTGGCAGAGGAAGACACAGGGAGAACCCAGTTAACCCCAAGACAGTTGTTGTCCAGGAGAAACTTCTGCCAGTGCTTGTGGAAAAGCCAAAACCAGGAGACAGCCCCATCCAGACAGCTGCCACTCCCTCCCACCAGAGGGGCACTGACAAACAGCACAGGGTGTTGGTGGAGTTGTTCAGGTCAGGCCTAGGAAGCCAACTGGAAGAGATGCCTGGTGTGAGGGAGCAGCACAGACCCCAAGCAGCCAACAAGCTCCCACTAGTTGTGAAATCTACACATAGCACCAGAAGGATCACTGGATGCCCAGCTTTCCAAAGCAAACAAGACTTAAAGAGTTACACTTGAAATGACAACACAAGAGCAGCCAAAAGGGATCAGGTCAAATATTCCACCTTTCTGTGTCCTAACATTGGTCATAAGCAGAGGTCACAGAGAAGGTAGAACAGGCTAAAACTGGATAATGCCTCCCCCAGTTCTCTCTCAACCTTTCAGAGACGACCCAAGTGTTTAGTAATAGTCAGTGGTTTTTCTGTCTTCACCAGTGGGCATGACTGTCTGGTCTAGACCTGAGAGGTCCATAAGAGTTTGGTCATACCTCATGGCCACCACTAATAGGAGTTTGAGGTGCTCTTACCCAATAGTAGATCTCTGCAGAAATAGAGGAGTCTCAGAGAGTTGAAAAGCCTCACTGTGCCTTGTCATGGACAGGCAGAAGTAAAAGAACCTCCCCCTCTGTTCTATTTGCTCAGATGCAGAATAGCCTGTCTGAGGGGGTAGAGAGCAACTCTTCTCAGGTCACCCAACTCTTCCTGTGAGATCAAGAAGGGACAGGGAAAGCAAACACCACCGACAGAGCTCTGCAAGCAGGAGCCAGTGGTGACACTGTGTCCCTGCACTGGGATGCAGCTCCGCTCTCACAGCCAGGCTCTGAGCAGAGCACACCCACTGATTCAGGCCTGTGTTGCTGACTCTCATCACAGTTAAAGCTGCTGTACCAAGGAGAGACCTCACCGAAGGCTCACGTTTTTTCTGTTGAGTCATTTCAGCAGTTTACAAGGTACAGTCTAGGGGAGAAGGTAGTTAAGCTATAAAGCTAATTTGGCTGCGAACAAAAGTTGCTTTACCCTCAGAGAAGGCAGCAAATGCTTTGTTCAGTTTAATTGATAGCAGGTTCTACACACTGCAAATATAAATGACTTTCACAGATTTGGCTTAGCACCTAGAACAAAGACATCCGAAAGTAGAAACTGTTATTTGTGAAACAGCATTGCATCCTCTGTTTATAGTCTCTGTGCTATGTCCATACATCAGTGAGAAGAGTTCAGCAATAAGCAGCCTTAGCTCCAAGTTTCTGCAACTTTTATTTACTTATGCTCACAATGTTCTCATAACAACATAAGCCCTAACATTTCATCCTAAAGAACTAGGGAGAAGGCCTGCAATAATTTTTGCTTTTGTTCACCTAACCTATACAATTGTCCTCCAATGTAACAGCTGTCACCAGAAATTTTGCTGTCCTGTACCACTGCAAATATAGCAGGAGAAAATTCCACTCCCATACAGCTTTCACTTTTCCAATAAATTAAACATGAAAGGCAATCCATGTACCATGCAGAGTTTCTCACCTGCAGCAGCCTCCCACTGCTTGATCTGGAAAACTTCACTTCCTAACCATAAACCTCCCACCTACAGTGGAGCAAGAGAGAAAGAAAATGAGTCAGGAACTTTTCTCAGGCTCAAGAACTCAAAGAGGAAGGCACACAGAGAAGAAATGTAGAAAACTGTAGTCCAGCTTGCAGAAATATCACTAAATTCTGTATTGCAGAATATTTGATGAAGAAAAAAAAGAAGCCACTGAGTTTCCACCCTCTCTCAAAACGTGAAACAGACTTCTTACTTTGTAATTATTACATAGCTACAAAATAGTAGTCCTGTCATGGGTACAATACCACTAAATACAAGGAAAAAATTCTATAATGACCACTTCAGTCATCAGCTTATCACAAACAGGCTTAGAAGTGAAGCAGAGAAATTCAGATTATAGACTACAGCAAAAAAAAAAAAAGGTACACTGAACATTGTGTCAAATTAACCAGAAATAAAACCAAACAAGAAGCTTTGTAAATGCTCAGAGCACAAGAAGATTACTGCAAGGGCTGATCCAAAAACTGTGTCACTCTGCCCATCATGAGTCAGGGAGAGACCAGATGGACCAGCAGAAGATGTTCAATCAGATGGTCCCAAGCAATTATATAGTCCATAGTTTAAAACATACCAGAAGTGATAGAGATCATCTTGTTTCTGTTCCCATCTGTCCCTGGCTCACTCAAAGACGCTTCAGAACATCTTTCCAAAGGGAAGTATATTGCTGTTCCCAGGCATACAGAAAGCACCAGGTTATAAAACCTGCACAGTTTGAGCTCACCTCCACAAAGTACCTTGAAACACAACAGAATTCTTGAATAAGAAACTTTACGGATACAATCCAAAAAATTTGAGTGGTTCTAACACCATTTAAGCCAAGGCAAACGTGGATTCCAGCCACAGCTGAAGGTAAGTGTACCTCTTGGGGGACATTCTGAAGGGACACAGAAAGCGAGTCACTAGAATTGGTTGTGGCCAACTCTTTCTTTTCCAAACAAAATCACAACTACACATTCTCCTACAGCTTTCAGTGGCCATTTTGTGCTCCACTCACATATTCCACTGCATGTCAGACACATCCAGCACCATTCTTGTTACCAACCCAGCGAACCTGGACTGCCTTCACCTCCAACAGGCTGAAATTAAACACCCATAAGCACAGCAGGGCTCTGACACACACACACAGCTTACTCCTTACTGCAAGACCACATAACCTGTTTCTCAGCTTCTCCTCAGCATACAGCCTCCCTTGTAGGGGAGGTTCAGACTTCAGCTGTTGGCATTCAGTGCAGAGCATGAAGTGTTACAGTCCACTGCTCCAAGGAGCAAGCTGCTGGAATGGAGATGCAAAAGAGACTAGAAAAGAAGCAAAAGAGACTAGAAAAGAAGCAAAAGGATCATTGTCCTGTAAAGCTTTCTGCATCAAACTGGAGCTAGACAGAGAGCAATCAGCTTTATCCAAATTATTTGCATGTGGACAGGGAGCAGAAGAGAAGGATCACCTATATGGAAACAATTACCTTCTTTTATGCTCCCAAACTCCCAGACCACTAGGGGTGCAGCCTGTAATGAATTCCCATGCAAGTGGGACATTTGTTTGAGGAGACTGTTGATGAACAGGAATTCAGTTTTGAGGGAGGCCATCAGCTTTAAAGACAGGCCTTGTTCATTGTACAGATATCCAACAGTGCATCCAGTACAGGTCTTGATTTTAAATAACTTGTGTTTCTCGTTCCCATCTCCTGCATCCTGAATTTCCTTCTCTGCAGCAGTTACTGTGATCAGGCTATTTGCAATGCTACATGATCCCTCCTCCAGCTCTGCCCTACTTCCTTGCAGACTGAGCTCCCTGACCTGCGACCAAGCCTTCCACTATGATCAGCTTCATCAGGGATCCTTCACCTCGCTGCCTAATGAGCTCAGGGAAACTCTGAACATCTTGTCATGGCTTCACTCTAACACATTTTTTTTCCTTAACTGAGATGGGCAGGAGGCAGTACCTCCAGAGCTGCCCTTTGGATGCCAAGGCTGAGCTGCTGACTTCAAAAGCAAGGTTGGGGTGGATCCCCCTCCCCTTCCATTTCCACTGCTCCATTTGACATTTTGAGGTTCAGAGGACTCTATACACCAGCAAGAGAAATAATTTCTCACATGGCCAGCTGAAGGCTCTAAAAAGACCAACAAATTAACAGCAAGGGATTACAAGAAGTAAACTGGGTTTTGCTCATCTGCAGCAACGCTCTGCCCCCAAGGGACAGTTTTTATAAATACAGTATTGTTGATATTTAAATGTTTCCCCTCAAATCCAGATTCTCACCTCTTTACCAGTGGCAGGTACTATTGTCAGTGTAAATGAACAATCGTGGCAATCCATAGGGCAAAGAGCAGACTGGAAGGCTCAAGACTGTCAAGCTGCTTCTGTTTCTGTAGTAAACAGCTTGTACTGCAGCTCCAAAGCAGGCCTTATGTAATCTACATGTTCCCTATTCATCTTCATAAAATTTTAATTTTATACAGCAATAGTGTAAAGTCAGTTAAACACAAGAATGATTTTATAGGTTTCCAGAGACCTGATGTCATTTGGGAGCAGTGTACTCCATTTTTGCATCATATCTGAAAAAAACAGTTAGATACAAATCACAATGAAACACAGTGAGTGTTTTACGAGTCCATAAATCTAAGGCTATGGATATGCAGGGACCAAAATTTGAATCTTTAAGCACCATAATTTATGGATGCAAAAAGATTCATTTTAACTTTTCAGTATTTAAATTGTGAGAAAAACATGCTACAGTAGAAGCAAATATTTAACGCCCTAAAATAGCACTAACTAAAAATATTTTTATTATCATTGCTCCGTTGCACAAGTTCAAAGGCAGTGGCCTGAGCATGTAACAGTGCACATCAATAAGAGATGCTGTGAGAACAGACACACAGCACATGTGCAGTCTCTAACATATGCTCGAGTCTGGCTGATTGTTCCTTAAGTTTCTTCTTTTTCTTCTCCATCAAGAGGGATTGGGAAGAACAAATACATGAGAAAGGGTAGTGATTCCCAGCTGGTGGAATGCAATGTTATATTCTTCGTGGCTGTACATTCCTCTGCCGCCTATCAACACAAGTGCTATTCAAATGCATAATGGCAGAAGTTTAACTAGCAGTCATCCACAGCCAGGAAGCAGGCAAGTACACAGAGCAGCAAAGATAATGTACTTCCAAAAACTTTTTTAGAAAGTGTGCAACCTGGACACAATTCTACCTTTTTTTAACACAAATTTTATCACTGCTTCCCAGCTACATCTGTCCTGCAGCAAAGCATCTCTGTGTGCTAGCAGCTGAAAGCTATGCCAGCTATGCTTCAGTGGGGCAGAAAAGTACCTTCTGTTTAAAGAAACTGGACTTAAAAGCAATCTCAACAGGCAAGATTTAACACTACAGGGCCCACCAGCTCCCAGGGTGCCACATGAGACTGTGCTTGGAAATGTTGTCAGCTATGGTAAAGACTCAGGTACCAGAGGCATTTGAGACATGGCACATCACACAATTCCACACACATGGGCCTGCACACCCATACACATGGAGAGAAGGCACCACCAGTGGTTCAGAGGAGTTTCACACTATGGCCAGAATACAGGGCCACTTCTGGCACAAATACAGTAGAACCCCAGTTAAACAGAGCAGACACATACCTAACATGAAGATGTAACAATCATAGAAAGCTCCCAGTGCATCAGGTGGATACTTAGGTGCTCTGCTGGCTTCGGTTTAAAACCTAACCCTTTTCAAACTCAAAGGCACTGAGAACACAGAAGACATGTTCAAGGCCTCAGCAGGCACCAGAGCAAGGAACCAACTCTATACATCCCTCTCCTTGGCCTTTTCCCCAAGCCCATGTCACTCTTCTCAAGCGCTAATACTGCCTCATAGGCTTACTTTGAGAGAGGTCAGGAATAACAGAAGGTCAGGTAATCACAGAACCCATCCATCAGAAGCCATCCTTATTCAGCACTGCACTGCTTGGAATCAGCAACACCCTCAACCCCAGCAAAGCTCCAGGTCTACTGGGTCTGAATGAGCTCCACCAAAAACCATGCAAACATTCCTCCTATAGATCAACAAGCTGAAGCACAAGATGTTCTCACAAGCAAGCCTAATATCTATTTTGTAAACAAGAAAAGTGAGACACAGATGAGTTCATGCTCATCTTTCACCTCAGTGGTATCTCAAGTAGCACTTTCAGCCATGACTCCCAGCTGCTTGTTCTGGTCTTCCAGTGCAATAAAGTATAAGTGCAAAGCCAGTTTCAAGGAAAGCAAAACACAAGGTAGAGACATGACTGTCCTTAGATGGGACCAATTAGCAATGGCTCACTAGCTCTGTAATGATCTGGGCTGTGCCACAACTGGCAATCCTCCCTTTAAACAGAAGAACATAGATGCAATCTGGATAGTTCCAGCTGCTTCCCTCCTATTTCCCATGCTTCTGTCTTTGTCTCCCATTGCTACCAGTTTTGCTCAGTTTTAAGAGGTCACTCACATTTTCCTTACTACCACTTTCACTGCAGTGCCTAATTCACAGCATTTGGACAGTAATAGCAGTTTTTCTAGAAGAAAGGCTACCATCAGTAGATCACCAAGCTTCAAACAGAAGTTTGCATCATCCCCTGTTTAGAGATAAGGAAAGAGATCCAGAAGAATAAAAGTGACTTATTCAGCAAACTAATAGGAAGACTAGACATAGAAACCTGGTATTGCCAGTGCCCCCTGTACTGTGTTTTCAGACTGCTGTCCCAGTGAAGTAGCAGCTTGCTTCTTTTTCTCACAGATTAGACCATCCCCATGATGTGATAAAGAGCTTTCTCTACAATTCAAGCCTGTTCCAGTCACCACTGTTCTGGTGGCCTTGGCCCAGGCTTCCATTAAGTTTGAAAATGCAAGTTTAAGAGCTACTTTAGGACTGAAAACAAAGAAGTAATATGGAGAAAATGCTAAAATAAACTACAGTTGGGATCTTTAAGATAAAAATCACACACATATAAACTTAAGGTGAAAGAAAACAAACCTATATATTACAAATATCAATACATGCAGTTATACATACAATTTATTTTAGCTTTTGCTCAGTGAAGTAGGGCATCAAACATTAACAATTGCCCTTACTATTTCAAGTGCAATCTTGTTTTCAAGAGTAACATGTTACAGAACTCTTGTGCAGCACATTCATAACTCCCATAGTTAAAATAAATTACATGTTTGGATTCAATTATCAGACCTCAATGAGTCATAGTCCTCATGTGGCATTTACTCAGGAAAAAAAGATCTTGGAAGCCTCTAGCACCACAAAGAAAATTCAAAGGGAGGGTGAATTCAAGCATTTGAAAAAATGAGAGGTGCATTAATCAGCAGGCACAACTTCCCAACAGCAGAAAATAAAATTTATTGCTTGTCTCAGGCATCCTTCAATCTGACCTGCACAGCAAGCAAATTTAAAGTAACATCCAGTGCCTTACTGATGCTCACAGGCTCTGAGCCAAAATAGTCTCCATTATTTGCCTTTCCCACACACACATATAGACAAGTGTCTTAACCACATCAAGGTCATTCAATATGAAGACCATTATATTTCCCCTCCAAAAAGAGGCCTCATTATCAAGACTAATTAAACAATGACAAAACCTTCTGAACAGTTCCAATCCTTGGCAAAGGCTTATTTGTAACTAGAGCATTCTTTAGAAATGAAGTTGATTAAAGTTATTAAAAGCCATTTGAGTCTCTGTATTAAAGATCTCCTGAATATCAACATTTAGAACTGTATAAAAATGACACAATATATGATTTTTCTATTTGTGCTTTCACCACATGCTTTTTATTGATCTTCTGGACTCACTAGTTCCCTATTTTTGGCAATTATCCATCAATGTTTAGAAGTCAGACCATATGGGGAAAAGGCACAATGGTCCATTTTCCCCAGTAACACTGGGATGTCCATTTGGGTAGACTGTACCTCTTACAGGAGCTTATTCCTGCCATTAGCATCTTACATTTCTGAATCAGATATGGTGTCAAAAACATGTTGAGTGTTTCTCAGCGCTAGAACAGAAATAAGCTCATTTCTTAGTGGCTTGTACAGGTAGCATTACTTAGACAGCACAAGACACACAAGAAGTATTTTGTGAGCTCATCCAGGATCTGAGTTTGCCTTCCCAAGTGCCTGATAGAGTTATCAGAGGAGCACAGATAACAGAAAAAAAAAATACAAGAAGCCTTGCACTCCTCTCTGGAGAGACTGCTGTTGGTCTTAGACATCAGGAAGAAGCTGCTGATGTCCTGTCTGCAGTCCCTGTGTGAAAAAGAAAATATTCCCCTTACTCTTCTTATTCACAGCTCCACTAAAGAAACATCTGCCATGAGTTTCCACTTCTCTGAACCTCCCACCCGTTATAAACATTGCAGAGATTTCTATCACATGTTTGAAATGAGAGAGTCCTAGACTGCAAAATTATTTTCAAGACACGAAGGGCTAAGAAACTGTGATACTTAGTTAAGAACTCAGGGCCTTCTAAGTTTCTTCCTTTTCAGAGCAAGAATGGATTATGTGGTGCTATTGCAATTAACAAAGAACCTATAAAATCCCATTCACCTGAGCATTGTAAACAAGAATAATCAGCTCCTTACGTCTCACTCAGTCTTTGCTACAAGCCCCAAGTCCCAGAGAAGCGTGACCTCCACCTCCTCCCAGGGCTGTGTTTGGCACTGTGAGCTCTTCCCATGCAGGCAGAACTCAGTCCCCAGGCTGCTGCCATCAGTCCCCTCAGCTCATTGAAGCAGCCTGGCTATGTACACATCCCCAGGCCCGGAACAGCAGCTTCCTCCATTCCTATCCTCACATGTGGGGTGAAACAGCTTCATCCACTGAGGCTGAAGCAGGAAGGGCCATCACATCCATCCGCTCTAACCAGGCCTTTGAGAAAGTGGCTCCCGTTAAGGCCTTCTCCTACAGACCAGACGGACTATTGCTCATTGCTTCTCATTTCTCTGCAGGAAGCACTGGGGAAACATCTCGCAAGAGCTTTGCCAGGCTGTTGTGCCTGGGGAAGCTGAAAGCAGCCAGAAATCTTACAAGACAACCAATAAGATTTCATGCTGCATTTCTCAGACCCCTGTTGTTGAGGACATGGATGTGGTCTGTTTTCCATAATCAGATGCTCCCACTGCCTTATCAAGAACACAGGAATAAATCAATCTAACTCTCAGAAATTATAGCTTTCAAAAAAAGTGCATCAATAGAGTAATAGCAATGGGGTTCTTAACTTGCCAGCAAGCAGGGAAAATGCTGGAGAAAGGAAGGTAATCCAGAGCATCAGGCACAGGGATATTAAGGAACAGCATGCCCAGACCTTTGCAAGGCACAGCCCCGTGGTGACAATTTGGAAAGAGGTACAAAGTTTCTATAAAGTATTTTTTTTTAACTTGTTTTCTTTGAGGGGAGAGGGTTCCAAGAATGAAAAAAGACCTCTTGGGGCTCTGAAGAATATGGAAAAACCTATCTAACTCCAGACCACCTTCCAGCATGTGAGAATTAAACTGATAAGTTGGCTACCCAGGATACTTTTCATACAAGGCATGTCCCTGAAACAGGCTCTTTTACTTCATCATTTTCTTCTGCTCTGCTGCATCTCTTACAACATCACATAAACCTTTCTCTCTGCCTATCCCTGGGCTTTAATTCTTTGAATGAACCTCTGTCTCTCTGCCTAACACTGACCTGTCTTTCCACCTTGTAGAAAAACATCCCACAGAGGTAAAACACAAAGAAGGAAGGATAGCAATGAGTTGTCACTGTAAAATGTATTTACCCCATTCTCCGTGCTTTACATCAAAAAGTCACTCAAAACCCAAGTCATCAATCAATTCTCCATTATTGCAAAACATTATAATCCACTTGTATGCTTTGCCAATTTTCAGATTAAAATTACACTGCCAAGACATTTTATAGCTTTTAATTTTATTTTTTAATCCATGTTTTAATACCCTCTCTCTAGGCTTGAACAACAAATGCCTTTCCCTATTGATTCTGTTCTTTGTCTTTGGCAAACATCAATTTATTCCCCTCCCGAGGTATAAATAAATCATAAATGAACGCATCTGTTATGTTACATGATAACAGTTTCTCAGTATTGGTCATGGCCCCCCTTCCAGCTCACCAAAAACTTCATCGTTCCTGACTCAGCACTATAAAGGGTGACTAAGCACCCTTCACAACTCTACTTTTGCTACAAAGACTGAATAAACCAACTATCTGAGAGAGTTCTATAAAATATGTTAGCTAGTGTTTGCTTCAGCTAGTTTTGTGATAGTCTGAAGGACAAAGAAAACCTTTTAAAATCTATGTGAGCTCCCAAGAAGTGGCAATATGACCCAGGAGAGCAGTACACCATCTGCCTTGCCAAGCCTCACTTGAGACTATTCCAGGATCTTAAACATTAAGACTGATCTTAATCATGTTCTTATGCTTGAGCATACAGAAGCCCCACACTGATCTCAACAGCTGTATGTGGAGAGAAAGCATCAAACACACAAGTGTGTACAAGTATATAGTGAGGGTCTTCGCTGCTCTTTCACCAAAACCAATATGCTTTTCAACACCCACAGCAGCTCAGTTAGCAAATTCTTCACATAAGTAACTGGTGACAGGTATCACAGAGAAAGCCAGGGATGAAAGCAAAGGTATGTGGGAAATGGGCATGAAGCATGCAGTGTTAGGCAAATATACTAAGGGCTAGTAGAAAAAAAAACACCACAACCAAAACCAACACCATACACAACTAAACACTAGTTTGAGTTTGTGGCCTTCACTTTAGAAGGGTTGCTTTAAATCAAAGAAAAAATCTCTGGACATTTTTAGGATAGTTAGGTAGAGAGCAAGTCTTTAAAGCACTTTCGGGCGCACAAAATACATTAACACACACAGAGGATAATTTTACAAGTTTCTAATACCAGCTAATTGCCATACCTACTGGGATACACCCATCCCAAAAATTTTCCATCACTCTGGGCCACCACCCTGAATTGGGTGGGATCCTTCCTGCATGTGTGTCTTTCTGCCACAGTCACATAAAAAAATCTACTTTTTCAGGGCAATCCACCTGGACAGAGGTCTCAAGTTTACTATATTGCTCAAATTTAATGAAAAATAATGTGCTGGAGAGAAAAAGAAATGTGTTAAAAAAAAATGTTATGATGAATAAACAGGGTAAGACATGAGTATGAGCTCAGCCTTTATTAATCAAAACACCTTCATGGGAAAGCCTTACTTTGAATACCCTAATTGCAGAAAAAGCACCTCTCAAAAACTTTGCAGTTATTAGACATGACAAATTCTACCTCTTATTCACATTTTTATACTACTGTGAAGCAGTATCTGAAGCAGGCTATTCTACAGCACAGCAAATACAGTGAGAGAAAAGAGCTTTCCAACCCCCTTCCATCAGCCTGATGCATCAGCAGTTTAATCAGGACAGAGGGCAAGCAGTAGCAAAAACTTTATTAGCAGACAGTCAAAAAATGGCTCTGCAAGAACAGGCCAAGTCAACGTAGAAAATAGCTCATCAACAGGCAGGACAGCCCGCATGACTGAACAGGCTCTGCAGAGGGGAGGATGATCCATCATGACACCAGTCAGGACCTACTCAATGCCCTGCTCCAACACAGCTTTCTGACAAGCACTGAACAAGTCATCCCAGCACACAGTCTTACATTAGACAGACATCTAACTCCCTTTCAAGTCAACTCAAAGGAAGGAGGTGAGTACTTTGGAAGTTTTCTGTATTCACATTGTCCTCTGTGAAAGGGTCAGGCAATAAGGAGAGGCTGCAGAGAAGTCCAAGACCTTCAGACTCACAGGAGTGGGTGGCTGGGGCTCACTGTATACTTGGAGCTCCGAGGTTCAGTGGAAGGGCTTTGCCAGCTTCTTTAGGAAAACAGACACCACTTGTACCTATAACCAGGATTGCCCCATCCCAAGTCGAGATCGAGTATTACAGGTGAACCCACGTGAAAGTGGTAGAAATGTAAGGGAAGCATACCAGAGCTTCACCTTCTCTTCCCCATCAAAAAAAATAGGCAGAAACACTGGTAATGTGTGTTCTTTGGTGGGATTTAGGGAGATTGTTTAAGGATTGTTTAAGGAAGCCAATGCATATTACATCCTGGCAGAATTATCTGAACTTAAAAAAACAGCCAAGGAAAAATGTTTATTCTCATTACAACTGGGAAGTACAAGCTACTATTCATCTTCATCCAACAGAAGCTAATAGCCACAGTACCTAAGTAGGGGGGCTGTTCTTCATACTGTTTTCTTCTCTGAACATCAAGTGTTGTTTTTCTCTGCCAAAGCAGTAGACTAATGAATTATTTTTACAGGACTATCTACAGAAGAAAATAGGGAAAAGAAAAGCTTTGGACAATAACATCTACAGCTCTACTAAAAACTTGGACAGCCTTGTATCTACAGGGTCCCAACATCCCATACAAATGAACTTTCTATTCCTGTATCCCATGAGATAGAGAAAGCTATTGCTTTTACAGATGAGAGATGAAGTTGTGACTTATTCCTGGAAGGACTGATGAGAGCTCATACCTGAAATGCATTTTGCTGCAGGGCAGTCTGGCAGGACTATGAAGAGCAGGGAAAAAATAGAGCCATCACTTCAAAAAAAAGGCAGCTGGCCTGGGTACAGTGGACAGAATGAGGCAGACCTGAAAAGGGTAGAACTGGGAGGGACAGTGGTTGGGACCAGGAGGAACTAAGACTTACAGATCCATATTTTTTTACTTTTGCAGAACAGCAGTACTGATTTTGCAAAGCACTTGAGGCATCTCCTAGTCCGTCTTCCACAACTTAAAGAAAAAAGGATTGATTGAGTATTCCTACCACCGAGCCATTCCTTCCACTACTAGTCATAGCCCTTGTTTCACCAAGATTTCAAGCATGTCAAATTAAGGCTAGACCCATTTAGCTCATCTTAGGACAGGAAAAGGATTCTGGAGAGTAGAAGATGAATTCCTTTAACTGTCAATAAACCATATACTCTCCATCTGGGCAATGGTAAATACCTCACCTTACTACTGCCCAAGCTCCTTCTGTAGCTTATGACCAGACCTTTCTCCTTACTGAACAGAAAACACAATACCCATAGAGGTCCTCTACTACAGTTAAAGCATGATAAATACCAGGGGGCTGCTTGACAAATGGAGTTTGTAGGTGGTATGAGCAGCAGGAATCATGTGGGCCAAAGCATCAGGTCTTGAAGGTGCCAGAGTGGCCTAAAGTCTCCAAAACCACCTGGCTGCAGGCTGGGCTGTGCCCACCAGTCCAGTGCCTCACTCGCTGTTGGGCCAGTTGGCTCACCCACAGCACACTCAGCTGTGGGTCAAAGAACCACAAACCTCAGATCGAAGTCACACAGAGGAAAGTAAGTTAACAAAAAACAGTCCCTCAAAATGTGTTGTCTCTGGTTTGGTGTTTTTCTCCTTTCTCCTTCCCCCATTTCAGGGAAAACCAACAAGATTGCAGTCAAATTCTGTGCCTTTCAGACAAAGAGGAAACTTAATTGCAGTCTTCAGGACACTGAATTTCTATTGAATGAGATAATGAAGCATAACCAATTGCATTTCAGTGCCAGGGCTCAGAAGGCAATTTGCTAAGATGCAGAGGTGTGGTGCAACCTCCTCAGCAGAGTGATTCACTGAAGCACCACAACGGGCAGAGACAATCAGCCCAGATAGAAGAGTTTCACGGATGACAGTAAGCTTGTGAAAGGCTCCAGCTCAGGTGAACTGGGAGAGACATGACCATGGAACAGGTAATTAACAAAAAATTATTACTAGAATTAGCAACATACATATATAGGATCTTCCCTATGAACACTGAAGCAAAAATATTTGCTGTTAGCATAAAACCCCTGAATTAGTCATGCAGTCTCTAAGTACCCCCTGCTGTCAGCAGTGCCTGGATTCAACAAAACAGGACACTGCTCAGGACAGAAATGTCTAACTCCAGGCCTGAACAAATGGATTCTTAAAATGCTTACTAAATCACTACACAATACCTAGTGCTATATCACATGAAGCCTCATTTTCTACTGCTAGAAAAGACCAGCTGAACAGCTTTATTTTTCAGTGTATTTTTGGAATGTGCTTCTGTGAGCTTAAATGATGGTGTTGAGTCATAAGCTCTGGGATTCATCTATTCAGCCTGTGCTCAGGTATCTGCAATGCAAAAGGCTGGAAAAGAGAGATATGAGCTTTTGGTTCTTTACCCACTCAGTATGTCCTATATTCCACCAAGTATTTTCTCCCTCCAAAAGCAACTTAGAGAATAACTTAAGCAACCTATAGAGAGATCCCTTCATCTCATGTTTTGCTGCAGAAACACCTGACATACTGAGAAATCCAAAATGAGCTCTGCAAAGACATCTGGTCTCCAACACGAAACCAATTCTTTTATCATTGGTGAAAAAAATACAGTTCTTCATGCAACATGGAGTCAACTCTGAGTTGTGAGAATTGGTGGATCTGTCTCTCAGGATCACATACCCACTTAAATACCAGACGACACAAGTGTTTGGGAACAAAATCCAGTGCAAAACCAACACAGACAAACTTCTCTAAGTGCATAAAAAACCACCCAGTCCACCTACCGCTTAAATGAGATGGCTGTCCCTTCAAGAATACCAACCACACTGAGGTTCATCTGACACCACCACCCCCCAAAACAAAGAGTTCCTTGGCTGAAAATAGAATGGACTACAGAAAAAAGAATTCATGTTCTTCCAGACAACTGTCTGGATATACTGAGATAGTGCTGGGTCCCATACCCCTCTCTTAATAAAGCAGAATGGGAAGAGTAGCAGGAAGAAAGATGTGACTTCATTTTCTGTCCTTCTCTGTACTGATTTTTTTCAGATGCTTGTACAATTTGACAGAGCAAAGCCTCAGCCAGGTACTCTCCTCAAACTGCTAAGTTCTGGAGAAGATTGAAATTAGGGGAAAAATTGTACAGCCTTAGTCTCAGCTGTAAACTTATAAAACACAATCTCAATGGGCATCAGGAAGAAAGGGCTTGCGATTTCCAGCAAAAGCCAATTAAACAGTTCCCATCTCAACTCTCGGAGAATCCGAGACTCCACCCAGAGAAGAGTGACTAACCACATCCACCTAAGACAAAATGCATGAAGCAAAATATTCAATTACTCTAACTTCACAGTGCTAACAGAAAAGAACTCAAATCAGCATTTCAGGATACTGGCAATTCTGGATTAAGGTTTAGAGAAGTTCACTGTTCATTCCTAAGCAATTAAACAGCAAAATCAAGACCTTAAACCAAGAACTACATATCTCAGTATTCCTGAGTTCTGGGAAGCTTCTGTTAGAGATCTTGTCTGGTTTAGCTGCACAGATTTACTGGAGTAGCTACACAGAGCAAAAGATGGGTAAGGACCACACTCTGCTGTCATTAGCAAGTTCCCAAGCCATCCAGCTTCTCTGCTCTTTTTAGACAGTGCTGTTTCCAAGACAGGACAGTTTCTGCACAGCATTATTTTATATGCCACAAGCATTGGAGTTTTTTAACAAATTAGAAAAACAGAACTTACTGTCAGTAACACTTTGCACACAACATCTCAGACTGTAGTGCCACGTGCTTGCAGTGGAGAATGGCACTGTGCCAAACTCTAATGTCATGGGTCAAGGATTGAGGGTTTGTATCTTTTACACCCATGTTTCATCCACAAACAAACAGCACAAATATCCACCTTTGCCCTGCAAGTGGCCACAGGCCAAAGCCAGCTTTCAGAGGCACTCCAGCACTGGCACTGAAATCAGTGGGAGTTTCCTCACTGAGCTAATGAGAGACCGTGGCCAGCACCAGTCCCATCTGTACTGAGCACAATCCATCATTCTAACAAAGTAGAATTTTCATTCATAGACAAAACAAATGAATATTCAGCCAACTATACATGATACTGAGTCCACTAGAATTATTAGCTCTCTGACAGTCATGAGCAGAGAAAACAGCTCTGCACTGAGTCTGAACAGGCAAATGGCACATTGTTTATTACCCGTTTCTGAGCTATCCGGTCCCTTAATGGATGTTTCTAAATTTTTGTTTCTCAAAGACCTCAGCTATTGTTTATCTGTCATCCCCATCTGCTAAAACACTAGTTTGCTTCCCCCCAGCTTTGACTGAGAACCTTGCAACTTCTAATATCCCTTCTCCAAGCCCATTTTCTAATTGGATGGTTCACTCCCCAGCATAATCACTTTACAGGGAAATAAAGCATGATTTAATCTGTCAGATTCATTCAGATACGTTAAGGCAACTCTGTATTCCCAGAGGATCAAAAAAAGAAATCTTAAACTGCTGAATGCTGAGAACATTTGCAATAGGCAGAAGACTAGAGTGTATTTGCTTTGTTCCATGTATTCTCTCCCTAGGCATCCTCTTTTGGCCACAGATCTCTGTACTAAATGGAAAACAGCATCTGTGTGGAAGTCTTGATGTCCCACAATGGATCTGAAATGAAAGGCAACACGCACACGTTCACTTATATTACTAGTCTTCTGCAATGACCAGGTGCACCCTCTATTTTGTCCTTCCATTCCGTCCATAGACACCATTTTCAGTGCAAAGTAATTGAGACAGAATTGTCACATATTAATATAAAATTCAATGCTAATTTAAGATTACACAAGGCAAGCACCAGAAAATAGCATTAAACTTGTAAACCTGCCCAAACCAATTACTTGTTTCTCTTTCCAGGAAATTAATATAACAGTTCATCAACAGTATTCAGAGAAAAAGAACTCTCAGAATGATTATTCCTTTTCTCTAATTTCCAACTTTCTTTACCTAAACAGGTGGTGAAAAGCAAAGTCAAATCTGTCCTCAGATCTCTAGAAAATCTTTCTGATAAGAGATGTCATGCAATACTTGTCAACTCCCACCATTTCACAGCCAATATTTGCTTCAGCAAGAAATTCTCAGCCATAAAACATCATCATTTCATCCTGGCTGAGTTCCCTTCACTGTCCTTATCTCCAGCTGCTGAACCTGCCTCACCTTTTCAGAATCTATTTATATCACATGTCAGCGAGGTAACAGGGATTGTCAGCTCCCACCTGGGTGGGACACAGCTCTGTAGAGACAGAGAGGACAATTTTCACAAAAGGAAAATTGTTTTCCTCTTCTAGGAGAAATAGCAACATGAAAGCTTTCACATTAAAGGGTAAACCAAAGCAAAAAATAGTTGCTGATGCAAGGGAGAAATACACCCAGGGGAATACTTTTGCTAATAGCACTGCAAAGAAACTTTATGCTAGTGAGTATGCTGAGGAAAGCCTATGTACACCCAGGCCTGACAAAGCTTTTTTATTCCTCTTAACAGTAAAAATTAATGGAAGGAGGAGCAACACACATACCCAAAGCACCCAGTTAAGTTAAAAAAAAAAAAGAAACTAGCCAAGGGGATTGTGTTTCCCCAACATGCTAAAGGGGAAGATACATTAATACTTCCAATAACCTGGAGACACAGGAGACAGCAGGGCCCCTGCCACCTCTTCTCTCAGGTGATGAGGGATTTGTTATGTGCTTTAAAGTAGTTTAATACATGCCAAGTAACTTGTTAAATACCATAAGAAAATACCTCTGATCAAAGCCTCAGTATCAATAATAAGTAGGAGTTAAAATTAACAGCCATAAAGTATCCAGCACATTACAGACTCACTCCTTTAACATGACAAATATATACTTTTCAATCTCACTCACTCCAGTGCACTGCAGTTTGCCTCAGCTGGCAGGATGATGGTAACATTTTCTTCTCAAGTGCATGGTTCAGTTACAAAAGTGTTGTTTGACAAACAGAGTTAAATAAGAGGTTAAAATATACTCATAGTGCATATTTTGACATGTGATGTGCAGTGACTTGAGATGTCATCTATTATGCTTAGTGACGACATCTTAGTGATGTCCTTTTCTTAGTGATGACATTCAAAATATATTTAAAAGCAGTCCAACATAAGAATGTAAATACCAAAAAACCCCATTCTGTTTTATAACAGCGCCACCTGGATAAAGTCAGATCTCACAATTATGGAACTGGCCCACTATGGCAGCAGGGATTATACACACCTGCTATGCCAGGAGCATCCTTAACAGACACTCCCATCCAATGGCTTATTCCCATAGCAGGAATGCTCCCATGGGAAAGGCAGCAGTCAAACTCTCTCAGGGGATGCAACCAAAAAGATCCCCCAATTGAGACTTTCCAAAATCAGATATTTGTGCTCTTTTTCTACTCTAACAGATGTTGTGTGTGAAAGTGAAACACCCTGCACCAGCCAGCGAGGTTGCCCTCTCTAAATCATCCACCTGCAAAACATGCTTTGTCCTACTCAAGTCACACAATGCAATTTTTGAAGTGGCTGGTGGATAAGAGACCTTTGGCTGAGCAATGCTGTAGGGAAAAAAACATGGAGGAGACAGAACCTGGGCAGCAGGAAATAGCAGGCAGATGTATGGTGTGCAAGACAGTATTTTGCAAGAGTCACTGATTAACCCTGTAACAGCAAAAGAAACTGCCCCTGACAGGTCTACTCTATGGCATGGGTCAGGAGAACTGCTCTGCATCTGTGCCCACCCTCCTCCACCTTGCAGACCCAACTCCTTAGGTCGCGGGAGTTCAGCTCTTCCAGGACACTGCAGCTCCATTACTCCGCATTTGGGCTTGGTATTCACAACTATCTAAACTGCTCTTGGATCCAGCACTGACACGATGCCAGGAAGCTCTATCAGGAAACAGTTTGGAAGTGTGGTCTGCTCAGTAACTAGAAAATCTCAAAATTCTGTTGCTCTTTAATCCAAGCAGTAGCAGTTTAATCTTGAAACTCAAAACAACAGCTTTACCTCCCAAGGACAAAGTAGGAAAGACCTCACTAAGAATGCCATTCCTTATGGAATCATTCAAAACAGTTACTAATATTTTTCCCTCCTTCCTCCTGTCAAACTTCTATGCTGCCCAATTTTAGTAGGAGTTACTGTTAACATTGATTTTCCGTTCTTTTGTGTTTGTCTACATAAGCTGCGGTGTTAACAGTAAAAAAATCAGCAGATGATCCCCCTATTCCATTTATATTTCACTAAAATCCATCAGATTTATTTGTGAGCTGCAGTTGGCTACAAGAATATGGGAAAAAACCACTGACGTACAACATACATTTTTCTTGTCCTGCAATACAGTAAATGCACTGCAAGTAAGCAAACCATCCCAGGAAAAATCTCTCCTGTGTTAACAAGAAAGATTCACTATCTTATTACTAACAATCCAAAAGCATAATTCATGTTCATATTCACATATCTGCCAGGATTATTCAGTTATTCTTTAATAACAAGAAGTCATTCAGCTGCTTCTGCTTTTCCGCCTAATTATAAAAAATGTGGTCCTTCTAATTTTGAATCTTAATAAAAGGACTGCCCAGGGCTGTTCAAATTTTTCTCTTTCTACTCATGAATTGTCCTTGAACAAATGCAAGGTAGCTAATGCATCAACTTGTAAAAACCTTCACAGGTAAGTACCTAGGGAACACATCTGCATGTGTCCGTGAGGCACATCATAACACCACCTTTCAACAAGAAATCTGTTTGCAGCCATCACTGATGAGGCTGTGGAATGCATTTTAGTCCCTGTTCTGCCCTGGTCGCTCCCCCTTAATATCAGCAGGGAACACTCACGACAGATATTCTACTACCATTTCACACATTCTAAAGCACTTAAATTTCCCACAGATGCTGCAGTGCATTAGGGAAACATCCAAAGGCTGCAGTCTTATCACAGCCTGTGGTTGGGAAAGTTCTCTTTATATTCACTGACTTACAAAGCACAGACAGCTTCACATCACTGCTGCTTTGCACTGGGCACAGCTTCACATTTGGAATTTATCTATTCCACCACAAACCACAGCACTGAAACACTGATGAGTTTTACATCCATGACTGAACATCGTGGTCTTTTCTCCATCACAAGCTCGAAGTAATTTTTACACCCATTTACTTCAAGGGTGTTTAAGTTTACCCTAAATTCAAGCTAATTACACTTCACAGCATTTTCATTCAGTGAATCTAAAGGCTTCTAAAACTTGGACCTGATAGTGAAGTCATCTGCATGAAGGCAATCCACAAAGGACAGTTTAAAGCAGGGAACACACCCTTGAAGAGATATCATCCAGCCATCAGTGAAATGCATCTGTACTGGGGACAGAGGAGATTAAGAAGGGATAGAGACACAAACAACTTGGAACTGCCAACACAGAGCACAAAAAGAATGAAGAATGCCGTATTTGTATTTAACTGCACAAAAAGTAAGACCTACTGTGCCAGTTTAACAAACCACAAGTGGGCAAAGCCTCTTGCCACATGGCTGTTCCATCATTGTGGGCTGCCCTGCATAATGGTAGGAAAATACTCCAGAGGAATGCTCATCCCAAACTGATACACCAAAGTCCAGGATAATATCCAGGGAATATTCACTTGACATAGCCCAGGTCCATGAGGGCCAAAATGCATACAATCATATTCATGCATCACTGAATCCATGTTGTCTAGATTCTTGCCAAAACCCATTTGTTCACCCTCTTGCTAGAATTTGTTAGTGTAGCTTCAGTGCGGTACCTGCCACAGCCATATGACTTTTGGTTGGCACAAAGCCCAGAGGAGCTCCCATCCACCACAGGTTTCTCCCTCACAGTACATTTATCAGCACAGTTTGCACGTCATAAAAACAATTTCTAAGTTCGTGTTGCTTTAACTTCACCTCATATTTCAGTGACCCAGCAGATATGCTCTGCTAAGTCGGAGAGGCGACTCATCTTCCTCTCTCTCCTTCCTTCCAGGAGGAATTTTCCCTCTACAACTTGGCTGTGATATTGACCCCTGGCCATCACATAGAGCTGCAGGAAAGTCTCCAGGCAGAGTGATAGAAGAACGTGTCAGTCTCAATGCTCTCAGCTAAGGAAAAAGAGGCACCTAAAGAGCTATCCCCTTCTGCAACAAGGTCCATATTTCTACAGCAGCTCAGGTACAAGTCCTCAACTGGGATGTCGCTGCTTCTTTTGCCAAATCACAGCCTAGGACAGCAGCTTTAGGCACTTGGAGAGATCTGGATTTTTGCTTGTATTTAATTTTTGGCTCATTTCTGACAGGTTCATGCTCCCAGAAGAGGGTAATTTCATAAGCCATTCTACCAGATAGTAAGTAAATACATTATGATTTTGCATGAAGGAACTGCAGTATATACTGAAAATCAATGCCTGCATAATTCTGTGGGCAAGAACTTCAAGATGTAATTTTACTTCAATATCTTATGTATTTACATGCTCTCACTGGGTACCAATAAAAGCTTAACAGCACTTGGTTTTAATACAACTCTGCTATGGGTATGTACATTTGACAAAAAGTGTACTATTGAAGCAGCTTTAATCTATTCACTGTGTGGCCTGTTCCTATTTTCTGTTTAGACAACAAAGTCATAATTACATAAAATTATGGTCAACTGATTCAAAAATACAAGCAACTGTGGGACAGCAGGTGAACAGCCTGTGAGTAGCACAGGAAATGAAAAGCTTGTTTTGTCTTGACAGGGTAGGCAGCCCCCATGATGGCTTTGACGTGTCATTCCACAGCAAGGGCCCTTGAAGGTGGCCCCCCAGTCAAACAGCACTGGGGTCTCCATGCAGCAGAGAGCAAAAAGAATAAGTCAAGCAAGGGCAGGGTCCCAAGCAATGCTCAGGGTGTGATGCTGGAGCACACTGACCTGGCTGCCCAGCAGCTCTGCAAGATCAAAACCCAGAGACAGCAATACAGACAGACAAGCAGCAGCCAGCTTGGACAGCCCTCCACACCCTACAAACATTCCTCTGAATGGGAGGTGTAATACAACCCACTTTGATATTGCAGTTTTACTACCTATGTTTTGAAACAGGGAAACCAAAGCTTGGTGCCCCTATCTAGGGTTATATGTAAGCAGAGATCAGTCATTTTGCCCAGGAAGCATTTGCTTGATATATCTTTTATTTCAAATCAGATTCAAAAGCTTTGTCTTCAGCTTTGAAGATACTAAACAAACAGCACAGGATGACATACATGGCTTATAATTTACAAGAGACTATGTGCCTGTCAGCCATCATTCATAGTGAATGTTAGTTTAGATGCGGTAGAGGGAACATCTCACTGAAGGCTGGAAGAATGAAAAGCAATTTCTGCACTCTCATGTTGCCTGCAAGTGAAGGCACCAGTCAGACTTAAGGACAGACAGCTCCATAATGAAAGAAGGTCCAATTTGGATATTCACAGACAGTTAAGTACACCCAATGAAGTATCACCAGCAGGGCCATTAACCAAGAAAACTAAGTATTGTGTTGGTTTCTTTAGCTTTTTGAAAATCTGTGGGTTTGTTTTGTTTTAGTTTTAGGTCTGAGGTTAAATAAGATCTGGAAATTTCTGACGGGTTTTACTGTGATGAACCAAAGACAGACAACACCTCCTCTGTTTTTACTCCATCTGATATAAGTACCATACTACACTACTGGGTTACAGTCCAGTTTTGCACAGTAACACTTAATATGTGGAATGTGCTGTGATTTGTCCCAGAGTATACTGCAGAGAATTTATGCATAAAATCATGAAATAAATGAATCTTTGTAAAAAACCTAAATTTTAACACATCAACATTTTTACGAGATTCATATTCTTCTAGCAGAAAAAAAAACCTGCTGTCTTCTTATAAGCTTTGCACATAAGCCTTTGAAATCTCCCTGTTTGGTATCCTCGGGACACCAGGCAATTTTAAACATCTCATAAACTAGCAAATACAGGTGGCAAAAGAGGGTTGATTGAGAACAGAGATTGAACTGTAACTCTGAACAGTTTCTCCTGTGAAGGATACAAAAGAACAAATTGCAATACAGTTCACATGAGTGAAGCTGTATAATTGCAAAATGAAATCTCTCTCCATGGATGAGAACAAACTTTCCCTATCAATATTTATAAGCTTGGTATTTCAGAATCTCATTAGAACATGTCTGATATCTCACAGGTTGTGCAGAAAATATAAATAATGGCATATTTGCCATGGCTTTTGACAAATGCCAGCATCTTTTTAAACAAACACCATCCTGCATCCACTGCCCTGTGCTTACCAAATGTTCAGTCTGATGTTCTGCTTTAGGGAGTGTTTGTTGCCGTGTGTAGCAGAGCATGTCACATTAAAGTTCATGCTTTGGAAAAGTCAAGCCTGCCTAACATATATTGTTCACCAACCTAGTAGAAATATTTTACCTACTTCCCCTCTTCTACAGTCAGGCTGATGTTTATCTTCTGCTTGTAGATACAGTCTTTTCCTTTGGGCCTCTTTCATTTACACAGTTTGATAAAAGAAACACTATTTCAAATAACTTTGTTTTGGATGAAAAGCTTTGTTAGCTTTTCCTTGCCTTTAGTGCAAGATCTCCAAAGCCACCAAGGAGATCTCATATAAAAATTTAAAAAGGCAGTTGAAACAAGCATCCAAACCTTTGCACAACTCAGGGGAAGAACAGACAAACAAACACCACAAACACAAACATTTTCCAAATCTATAGAAGCTTCAGAGGCAGGTCACGGATTCCTGCATGGGAAGCAGTGCACACAAATTTACACTTACCTTTGCACACATAAATCAATAGTGTAGGAACAAAACACCTTGCCTTACATCCTTGCATTAATTCAAGTGCAAATATAATGATTCAGTAACACGTACAAGCAACATTCTTGCACAAGCAAATTATATCTACCCTCTATTATTGTCTTTATACCAAAATCATTTTTAAACCTCATTTTGAGCTGTGTGACAAAGACTGTAATAAAGGAACCAAAATAATCAAAATCCTGCATTATTAAGGCAGATACATCAACAGAGGCAGCACCCAATGATACGGATACGCACATTATCACTCTTCCTCGAGCATATCAGAACAAAAGTGAGCATTGCACATCATTCAGCATGAAGATGTGGCTCAGCATGTTCAAATCTGGGCAGGCATTATACGAAGAATACAGTAACACCTACAATAGAAAAATCTTTACAAAAACTTCCCTGTTGAACTATTCCACTGTTAAAGCAAATCTTGACACACCTTTAAAATTTCAAGTTCATTCTAAAACCTGACCCTGGCTCTACTAAACATAAGTAACTCCAAATTGGATCTCCAGGACTGCCTGGTATAAAACACACTCCTTCTCCAATTTTAAATGGCAAATATATTCTCTTGACCACTATATGATAAATGTTAATACTCTTCAGGTCTATCAGTGTCCTCAGCAAGTGTGAATATAAAAAGCAGCACCAACAGAAAGGCTGAGCAATACATATCCCTCACCTCTTTGCAGCAGAAAGTGGGCATGCTCCCCAGCTGGGAACAGGCAGGAAATACTGAGCTTCCCAGTGTCAAGAGCTCTGTTCTTTTCAGCATCACCAAAACAAATCTCTAACACAAGTGTTTCTCCTTCAAAGAATGGGATCTTAGAAGTTCTATTTTCATTTCAGCCTTTAGAGGCGTCTCTTTGAACCTCTCAAGAATCTGCAACATTTTCCATATAAGTTCTGAACATTTTCTGCACAAGTTTTAAAAAACCACAATACTTTTGTGTTATTTGCCCATTGGCAGTAAGGCTAAAAATTAAAGTCACAATTAAACTGTAGGAGTTAACAACATACCTTTAAAATAGCTTGCCCCATAGTAACAAGACACTTTTGAGGAGCACTCCATGTAGACACCCTGAATAAACAGAACAGAAATCCTGCAAAAGATAACCAGCTACTTACAGTAAGAGTTTCCATGCATGTAGGGATGCAAAAAGCACACATGCAAGCTGATGCGTCTCTGGGTGGACAATCATTGTTTCTCTCGGTGGCTCAAAGTTTGGTTGAGTGCTCTGCTGTGAAGTGACAAAAGCATTCTCATTTAGTGATACAATTAAATCTTAAAACCTATATAGAAATAACATTAAATTTATGTAGAAACACCTCCAGAACAACATCTAAACCTGGCCATCACTGATGTTCCTGACTCTACACAACACAGATATTTTAGGTTTCTGTTTAGCACCCTTGGAATGCAATGGGGATGGTGGGCTGCAGGGAGGTAACAAAGATGAGGTTATTAGCTCAGAAACCATTAGCAGGAAAGAGACATTGACTAATTCACTGCCTTAAAGCCACTCATGTTCAAGATGCCACTTGATTAAAGAGACACACAAAAATAGGGACTAGCTGGAGATGCTTAGTACATTTCTGATGGCATCCTGGTACAAATTAAAGCACCAGCTGACGAGGATCTCTGCATAAAGACTGCAATAATAACCAGTCAGTGGTAGCCCACCTGTGATAGTCACTAGTGCTGCCACAGGAACAATACTTATCTTCCCCGCAGGGGTGTTGAGAAGATTAATTATAGCTAATGTTTGTACACCACTGAACAGGCACAGTGCGATGCCAGTGCAAAGTATTATCACCTGTGTCACAGTGAGCATGTTTGACTCTCCACAAAGGTGGCCATTTTGAGAGCACAGGCTCTGCCAGGCCAGCGTTTCTCATCCTGTACTTTCTGCCTTAATGCCTTTTGCTTTATGCAACATTAAATCAGTTGCAGATTTAATTGTTTGTGGCTTATAAGAGTGATGTATGTCTCCAATGCTTCACAAATTCACCTCCTTCACTTCCAGGCTCCTTCACTGCCAGGCCTGAAAAGAAGCCAGTCTGTGGTGAGAGCTCTGACCAGAATATTTCCTAGAACACCCAAAAAGTCTGCAAGCTTTAAAGCCCTGGTTAACATTTAATCAAAAACACCTCCGTCAGGGGGTTTCAATTCTGTACTGTATGTATGATTACTTGGAAAAAGCAAGGTCGTAACCTGTAGCTGGAAATAATTGTTTTGACCACGAATGCAAAACAGACATTATTTTGTTATTAAGTTATTCATATTTGTGCATTTGCATAAAAATCAATAAGTGGGGGGAGGACTGAGACCTTCCTATTGCTGCCCAGCACATTTCATGAAGTAAGATGAGAATATCTCCCTTCACCAGGAACAGAGAACAGTTTGAGCCAGGACAGAGCACTATCTAAGCAAATTCTCTCCCCTTGGAAAAGGGGCAGTGCATGAACTCCTGACTGGTGCCTGATCACAGAGGACAGCACAGAGAGGGTGAAAGGGGCTCCATATGGAGCAGCCACCAGGCAAACCATTCCACTAACACACATGGCAAGCAGGCCCAGTGACAACCAACCCACACTCAGCCACAAGTTGTCAATATCAAACACTACCTACAGCCAGGATGTAGGTGCAACCACAATATCATTCTCTTGTAGTCTGCCAAAAGCACTAAGAAGGGACACTGGAGCAGGTCATGGGTTTGCTCAGTGCATGACCAAGACTTCAGCAGCTGAAGAGCAGCACAAATATCTACAGCCTTTGATTAGCCTGGAATATGCCATGTGTGTCAAACTGTTGGAGACTGTGGCATTATTACCCACAAACTATTTCAAATATATGGTGTGTACTTTTTTTACTATAAATAGTTTTTCAAAAAATAAAAGTTAAACCTTCATCCTGTCAGCACCACAGTGGATGTGATGACTTCTCATGATTTGGTACCGCTTGCAGACTTTAATCAAGGACTCTGCTATTTTTAACAGCACAAATAATGACAGGGCTATTTGGGGATCTCATGTCCATTGGACCTTCAGGAAATTTAAGTACAGTTTATATTCAACTACTGCTGAAGAAAAGAGAAATTAAGGATGAAATTCCTCTAAAAGCAAATAGCACAAATCACCACTACTAAACACAGAGAACCACTCCAGTGTATTTGTAATGCACCACCAGAAATATTTCACATCTCCCTGATATGAAAACAACAGCATACAATAACACATTTTTCTCCTTTGACACAAGTTTTTTTTTACATATAAAAATCCCTAAAAGGCACAACAGAAATCTAAAACAAATCAAGAACAGGAAAATGAAAAGTAAATATGAAAATAAACTGTCATTTTAGCATGATCCTTCCTAATTAGTAGTAAACAATGAAATGTTACGTAAAGAGCACTGTCTTCTCCTTCTGTTAGCTCCACAGAAACTGAGCTACAACAGGAATGTTTCAGTGACATGCTAGCTCCCCTCTGTCCTCTCTTGAGCTGCTCCAGGCAGTTATTAATGCTACTGTGGGGACTCAGTCATTCCCTTTCACCAGTGAAGTCTCAGCAGCCATCCTCATTTGGAGGGTTCCTCAGAAGGAATCTCAATACAACAAATCAGCAATCAGAGGTCAAAATCCCACTACACTGAGTGAAATGTGGATATATTGTAAAATTTGGTTTCTAGAGGTGAATGTAGACGAGCAAAAGATTAAAGCAATGCTTGCATCCTTCTGTACAAGGGCCTGTAAGCTGAAATGGTCCCAATAAGACACTCACAACTTGCCATCTCCCCCAGGGGGCTAAGGAAGAGGTAGTGAAGTCCCAGAGGTTGGGAGAAGTGACTAATCAAAGAAAGAACTTTTTTAAGAGGACTTAAAGATACTTTTTTCCTTTCAGAATTTTCCAGACAATTACTGAGGTCAGCAATGACCAAGAAATAATTAAATGCCTGTGGTGCAGCACAAGTTGGATTTGGAGGCACAGCAAGGAAAAAGAGAACACACACAGTTCAGGCACTAACCTGCTGGGAGTCACTGATTTAAATCCTTTTTTTTCACTGAGGACTGCTGGTATCAGAGTAGACCAAGTTCCTCTGTGCAGCACTGGCCAGCTCGTGGGGACAGCAGCAGCTCTGCCTCTTGCAGAGCACTAAGCAGGTAAATACACTGGACACCATGAAGAGATTCAATATCATGTCAATGGGGCACAGGAACCACATGCAAGGATGGATGGTGGAACAAGTCAGGAGGTGGCATTTCATGAGGCCACCTTTCATCCTGAAGGCAGAACTCAAAAGAGGGCTAAAGCCAAGCTTCACAATATATTTACCCCTTTTAACCTTTTTATTATGCACACACTGAGTCATTCCCAAACAGACTTCTCAGCATGTGAGGTTTACAGCAGAGAGGAGTTTGTCCCAAAGGTTTAGGGAGGTATAGGACAATACAAAAGCTTGTTGCAAGATGTATTTCTGCTCTAAAATAAGTATGCACAGACTCCAGGTGCTGGAAGGAGACCTTAGCACTGGACTTGCAGGTATTTATCAAGAGGCACAGAACAAAGGCCTTCTGGCACAGCTCACAGTCACCAGATTCCCCCACATCATCTGGGTGCCAATGTTTCTCAGAGCCCAGTGATAGCTGTCATTTCCAAATCAAAATATTTCTAAGTCTCGTCCACCTGTCTTGAACAGTGTCTGTGACATGAAAGTGTTGAAGTGGTTACAGCTGAAGAAGTGACAACACTGTTTCTGATTGTCCTTCCCAAAATTTAGGCAGCAAAGTCAGGGCACAAAAACCAGGCACACAAATCCGGCTTTTACCATTTAAAAACATACCAGGAGCATTGTTCAGTAAAAGGCGAGTTTGAGCAAACTGCAAGTCCAGTAAACATCATCTTTATTTTCTATCGGTGGCAAAATAACTACCTTGGAGAAGACCCAATGCAGATTAGATAGAGGGAGCTGCACACAGGTCTCCCATATGAACTGTAGCAGGCAGGGAAGGACTGGCTGAACTGCCACACACAGCAAACACCACTCTGCAAATCCCCCTCTACCCCACAACACAGGCAGGGCTGGAAAGAATGAAAGAGTTCATCAAAAAAATACAAGCAGCTGAGTCCTTTGATATTAAAGTGCATACTCTCCACAAATTAGGCTTTATTTTAGCACCTGGAAAGGACAGAGGTAACAGTAAACACTAACAAAGCTGCTCTCAACTGGCAATGCCAAGGCAAAAGCTTGGAGGCAATCGCCATGTGATGACTGTACATATGAACAGCTTTTCTAGAAAGAATCTATCCTGGCCTCATTCTAGGCTGAAAAGTCAGAGAATTATCCCAATTCAAGAGACTGCCTCACAGAGACCTACATCCTGCTCATGGGTCCAGGCTAGACATCCAAGAGGTGCCATATAGCTACAAGGATGCATTTTCCCCATTTTCAGTAGTGACCAGAGGAAGACAAAATCTTCCTAAGAGCAAGACAGATTTAACTAGGTTCTCTGATTTTTTTTCTCTATAGGAGTAAATTCTTATATAAAGGGAGACAAAAGACACTGCTCTTCCAATTATTTTCTTTAAAGCACTAAATTTTGACAGTCAGGGTTCAGTTCTAACCTACGCTGAACATTCCCATTTCCATTAATAAAACCTGCGAGTCAGAGTTAGGTCCTACACAATACATTTTCTGCTGGGCTACTCCACCTGTAAAGATGTGCTTGCACTATCAGGCTCTCCACACTGTATCTACCTCAGCGCTGGCAGTGCCTTTTGATAAGGTGCTTCCTTTTCCACCATGCAAAACTTAATGGCACCAACAGCCTTCCAGTTAACCTTGGAAACAACTTCCTTGCAGTGACAGAAACACACAAATTGGACAGAAAATAATATACTGCAACTCCCTAAAAGCATGCAGGCATGAGAGTATGAGCCCTCTGTTTATCTGTTTTAAACACCACAGTAGAGAAACACTAGAGAGCAGAGTACTTTGAAAAGATTCTACAGTAAGTACTTGTACTAAAAATTTGCAACCAGTGAAGCAGTAAGACTAACTCACTATTTTTTCTCAGCAATTTTAATAAACTTATCACCTTTTCTTAGAGAGGAAAAAAAAAATTACTCAATCTGAATTTCTAACTGAGTATCACAGAGGAACAGAAAGCAAAGATGACCAGACTGCCAATGCCACACATGACTTTCCAAGGTCTACAGATTGTTTCAAAGGACTAGGGATGGACAAGAAAGTTATGTGAATTAATGATTTGTCTTTCCTGCTGCTTCATGATAAACTCCTAGATTCAAACTTCACTTAACAGCAAGAACAAATAAGTTAAAACATTTAAACTCAAATTCTCAAAAAGCTGAAAACTGAAGGGACAATCCATTAGAGGGATTGCTGTTCAGGATTTTCACTTTGGCAAGGAACAAATCCTTCTCAACTTAGGACAGTTTGAAATAATTCTACACTTCTGTTCAGCCTCCATAACACCAGTTACTCACCGTGCTTTTGCTGGAGACTGGGTCTGCAAGCTGCCTTTTTAGGTCATGCCTTCAAGAAACCACATTCCTTATGCTCACTCTACTGCCAGCTACTGTTCTTTGGGGCTGGCAAATAAAGCAGGGAACTTCTAGAGAGAATTACCGTGATGGTAACCTGGCAAGTGGATACTCCTGTCAGTGCATGCCATGTGTTTCCAATGCAATGATTGCTACTGGCCAATGACCAGCAACAAACTCAGTAGCAGGTGAATGCATTTGAGTGATTAACAGTTCAGTAATGCCTAGACTGAACTTGTCTGCACACACATCACCCTGCACTCTGATTATATCAGCATTTGTTCTCAATCATGACAGCAGCCATTGGAATATTAATCACTTCTGACACATACCACAGCTATTGCCAGCTACAAGTGTAGAGGAAAATGGGTATCCTGTATAACTCTGGAAACAAGTGGATGGTGACAGAACATTTGCAGTATCTGAGCAAAAAGCTTTCCTGTATAGAACTTCTCATTTTGTATCATTCCAAATATGACTATATAACAGAAGGTGCAAACCTCAACCCATTTTAATTAACAGTTACAGAATTTTATAAGGGGCTTACCACATTTGGGATGACTCGCCTTAAAAAAAAACATTTCAGGAGGAATGTGTTATTGATCTAACGAAAAGAATGACTACCCCTAAGGATTACTGCAACTGAGTCTAATAATATCATATCAAATATGTCCAATACAGAAAGAAAAAAAAAATATATAGTAGCTAGGAGCAAGCCACAAGGCATTGCTAAGTTTGTCTATAGGTTCAAATCAACACTATTTCTATAATTAGCAGTTCTTTGTATGAAAATCAGCATCATCTTTGAAGTTATCCACTAGCTTAATTTTTAAAGTTATTGTTCCAGTCTTTTAGAAAGCTGGGGAAATTATATGTAAATATTTCAAGAGTACTGTCCAGGCTTAGCCAAGACAAAAATGTTATGTGAAGTCAAGTCAACACTGCTTTGCATCATACTGTCCTGCTTACCAGAGAGTTGACCCAGGTTACGGCTGTATTTCAAGCCTGTCCCCATCACTTTAAAAGAACAAACTGTCCTTGCAATTCAGAGAGAATAATTCCAGGAGCAAGTTTTTCTCTCAGTAGCAAGATCTGTAGGGTGAGAATAACCCCAACAAGCACACAGCTTCTTTACTGCAGATAAACCTGAAAAGCATCTATTGAGCCACCCAGAGGGCAGAGGCACCTGGAAGAGGATGGCTTAAACAACCAGCCTGCCTGCCACTCCAGCTGTCACCCATACATGATGAAGCCTTTCACTGCAGAAGCTGCTAAACACTGGCAGAATACATGCCAACACATTCAAGTGTACTTGTTGTGACAGACAGTACCTGAACTTTAAAGGAAAGGAGGAGGATGAGTTCACAGGCTCTTCTGCTTGCCTTTGGGACTGATTATACTCCAGCAGATGACTGGGAAAGTCAAAATGCATGTAACTAGAAAGAACTGCTTGTAGGCAACTCCACTGCTGTCAGTCACCAGTTTTCATTCAGCATGTTGCCATCCAAACTGCAAAAGGTTGAAGCCACGCTGAAGACTCAGAACTGCCTTTTGCCCAAGGATCTTTTGTGGATGAAAACATGACAACCATGAAGTATCCCAATGCCCCCACAAAGCAAGTGCATTGCTACCAGGGAATACAGAGGAAAGCTATTAATCCCCGAAAAGCTCTCAAACTAAAAAACTGCCTCCTAGAAATTAACATCAGGTGACTCACAGACACATCACCTTTAGCCACATAAAAAAGGGCCAAATTTAGCCTTGATTTTAAGTGGGTATTTAGCAGCAAGATAGCATTTGGAGTTTAAAAAGGGACTCCATCTACTCTTCACAACAAATAAGCTGAAAAGACCACTACAGTTTTTCCTGATTTAATTCTTACAAAAATGTCTTATCCACTCTATGGCCTGTTATGGCTCTGGATATCAGTCTAATCCTTCTTCACTCTCCTAGACTGTAACATGCCCCCTGCTTCCCAGACAGGTGCTCGTAGGCCTGTCTTGAATGTGCTGTAAAACAACTAACTAGATAGGAGAAAGACAATTATGCTGTTCCAGGAAAGCTTTTATTTTCACTTGCATTGCAGAAGCATCCAGAGGTGTGAACCATGAGCAAACTCTTCTGCTACTAAAGACCACAAAACAGATTATTCTCCCCAGAAAAACACCCCATGCTGACAATGAAAGTAGAAAATATAATAGAAACAGAACCAAGGAATAGAAATTCCCCAAGGATATACATATTAATGAAAACTTTGCAATTAGATCTTACAATTTCCACTTAGGTGGTACCCTGTAAGATCAAGTGTTGCATCCTGCCAAGTATCCTACTGCTGTCCTCTATAACTTCTGGGGATCAGCCATATTTCTTGTGTACCAAAAACTTAGGACAAACGCTGAAAATCCTTGGCTAAGAAACCTTGGAGAAGTCACATGCAACTAGACTTTCCATGGAGAGGTGTCCAGGTAGACATATTTGAAACGACCTATATCCCACTCTCCTCCACCAGTTGCCACTGCCGATTCAATATATACACAAATGTATAGAAAAAAGATTCAGCATGAGATGCCTGGCTCTGAATACGAGTTCATTCTCCTAAAAGCATTGGATATTCCAACCCACCTTCTATTGTTCAGATCTCAGTACTACAGATACAGACTAATGGAAATTAATTAGTGGAAACAGTTATTAGGGGTAGTGGAAATCATGGGAAGTGGTTATTGGAGAAAGCAGAAATTAGAGGAGGTGGTTATTAGGATACTAGAAATTAGGGTAAGGATAGGGTTAAGGGTGCGATTCGGGTTAGGGTTATGGTTAGTGCTAGAGATAGGGGTAATATGTGGCTGAAGGAATTAGAGGTAGTGGTGATTAGCGACAGTGAAAATTATGGAGATTAGCTATTACAGAAAGTGAAAATTAGGGGCAGTGGTTATTAGGGTAGTAGTTGATAGGCTGAGGGTTAGGGTTCGCTTAGGTTTAGGCTTATGGTTACTCTTAAGGCTAACGATAATATGTGGTTATATTACTTAGTACTAGTGGTTATTGGCAGTAGTGGGAATTATAGGCAGCGGTTATTGGGAAAGTGAAAAGCAGGTGTAGAACGTAGCAGTAGGGTTATGGTAAAGACTAGGGTTAGGTTCCGGCTTCTGGTTAGCTTTACGGCTGGGGGTAATGTGTGGTTGTGTTGCTTACTGGGAGTGGATATCACCAGCACTGGCAATAAAGGGGAGAGCTTATTGGGGGAGCAGCAAGGGGGGGCCAATGTTTGG